>WNGS01164858.1:31597132-31607528 GCA_020271785.1 Procambarus virginalis
GGTAGGTTAGGTAGTCGAAAAACAATTAATTCATGAAAACTTGGCCTATTAGGCAAATCGGGCCTTGCATAGTAGGCTGACAAGTGCGTTCTGGCTACTAGGTACGACATATATTTATATATATATATAAATATATATATATATATATATATATATATATATATATATTATATATTTTTGTTACGGTCACTATGGATCAGTAACAGGGGTTCTAAATGAATGAACCTTGGACCCTAATTTGGCTGTACGCTTTCAAGATTTGGCTATATAGTGCAATGGATAAATACTGGGGGGGGGGGGGGGAAGACCACCAAACACTATTCCTTTCACCAATGTATTACACTTATACCTTTAAAATGTATTAAATAGGTTATTACTATACTTATTTACAGTAGAGTCGCTTACACACAGGACACCAAAAGCGCTCACATGCAGTGTTCACCAACCTCAGTGTGTCCACCGCTCAGTTAACGTTCACTCGTACTGGGAAAACACTGGCGAGTTCACCGTTTACGTGGGCCAGCCCACCGACACAGTATCACGAGGTGCCTATACCCCACTATCGCTCTCCAGCCACTCGCTGGCAGAGCACCTGAGCCACACGCTGATCAGGGTCACTAACAACCGTATACAAGGGTAGCGAACCCCTGGCAGAAGCCTCTGGCGACAGGCTAGCAGCACTTCACAACAGGCACCTCACTGTCGTCCGTTACTCTCCTAAGCCAATCCTGGGGTACGCCGATGTTTTCAACACTACGTAATCAGCAATTAACAAACTGCTTCAGATCGGCAGCGGCTTACTTAGTCGTCTTCCAGGACCAGTTGAGAGAACGTGAACTGTCCAAGGTAAACTGCCCTCATCCGTACGACTGCTCCACACGTCACCACTGTGGACATGAAACGTCATCAGTTAAATGGACGGTACACTGGGGAAACCAGGAGGTAACACTTACTCACTGGAGAGTTGACATTATGCTCGTAGCACAACAGATGGCGCTGATCTTGATACACCCACCACCAGAGGTCATCCACAACCACCTCCCTGTCTGATCAAGGCAGGAAACTAGAGCCATTTGCCACTGTCACGCCACCACCATAGATGGCGTTGTCCACGTAATTTATTTATTTATTTATTTATTCATATTTAAAGAAGGTACATTGGGAATGTGAGAATATATAATATGGTAATTACAATCTTGTAAAGCCACTAGTACGCGCAGCGTTTCGGGCAGATATCAGAAAGGTTGGAGTGCAGACCCATAGATGGCGCTGGAATTGCTACTCTACACTCAAACGAAGGTGACGGCTCCGTAACACACACACACACACACACACACACACACACACACACACAACATACAAGACATACACATACATACATACATACATAATACATATATAATATATATATATATATATATATATATATATTATATATTATATATTATATATATATATATATATATAATATATGAAAACTGGTCGTGATGGTCAAGCGGTTTAAGGCGTCCCTGTACATACCAGTTGCGTTGCTCCTGGGAGTATGGGCTCGAGTCACTTCTGGGGTGTGAGTTTTCATTCGCATATAGTCCTGGGGACCATTCAGGCTTGTTCGCATTTGTGTTCCTCACGTGTTGCCCCAAAAAATGAGGTGATTTGATAAAATGCTATGCCCAAGATAACCATCCAAGTGCCGGCGGGGAAGTGGTTCATATAGCTCAGGCTATCACTTCCTTATGTCCGGTCGTGATGGTCAAGCGGTTTAAGGCGTCCCCGTACATACCAGTTGCTTTGCTCCGGGAAGTATGGGTTCGAGTCACTTCTGGGGTGTGAGTTTTCATTCGCATATAGTCCTGGGGACCATTCAGGCTTGTTCGCATATCATATATATATATATATATATATATATATATATATATATATATATATATATATATGTATGTATGTATGTGTGTGTGTGTGTGTGTGTGTGTGTGTGTGTGTGTGTGTGTGTGTTACGGAGCCGTCACCATCGTTTGAGTGTAGAGTAGCAATTCCAGCGCCATCTATGGGTCTGCACTCCAACCCTCCTGATATCTGCCCGAAACGCTGCGCGTACTAGTGGCTTTACAAGATTGTAATTACCATATTATATATTCTCACATTCCCAATGTACCTTCTTGTATATGAATAAATAAATAAATAAATAAATTACGTGGACAACGCCATCTATTGGTGGTGGCGTGACAGTGGCAAATGGCTCTAGTTTACTGCCTTGGTCAGACAGGGAGGTGGTTGTGGATGACCTCTGGTGTTGGGTGTATCAAGATCAGCGCCATCTGTTGTGATACGAGCATAATGTCAACTCTCCAGTGAGTAAGTGTTACCTCCTGGTTTCCCCAGTGTACCGTCCATTTAACTGATGACGTTTCACGTCCACAGAGGTAACGTGTGGAGGCAGTCGTACGGATGAGGGCAGTTTACCTTGGACAGTTCACGTTCTCTCAACTTGGTCCTGGAAGACGACTAAGTAAGCCGCTGCCGATCTGTAAGAATACGGGTACAGAGAGTAAAAGGGGAGAAAGTAGACGGTAGAACCCCCTTCCCGTGTTACATGGGGGGTGAGTGTAAGAGGGGTGCAGTGGAAGAGAAGGGGCAGGGGTGAAGGAAGGGGTAGTAGGGGAGGGGGGATGGGAAGGTGGGTTTGGGGAGGGCGTGTGTGTGAGGTGTGTGTGTGAGGTGTGTGTGTGAGGTGCGTGCGTGAGGTGTGTGTGTGTGAGGTGTGTGTGTGAGGTGTGTGTGTGAGGTGTGTGTGTGAGGTGTGTGTGTGAGGTGTGTGTGTGAGGTGTGTGTGTGAGGTGTGTGTGTGAGGTGTGTGTGTGAGGTGTGTGTGTGAGGTGTGTGTGTGAGGTGTGTGTGTGAGGTGTGTGTGTGTGTGTGCGTGCGTGTGTGTGCGTGCGTGCGTGCGTGCGTGTGTGCGTGTGCGTGTGCGTGTGCGTGTGCGTGTGCGTGTGCGTGTGCGTGTGTGTGTGTGTTGTTGATCCACTAGAGGGACAGAGGCGGCGTTTCGCAGGTCAGATTGCTAGAAATTTGACTGACGTTTATATTTTGAAAATACTGTAATTTGATTTAAATGTTGACGATCCTCGACATAGAGCCAAATATACACGCATACACATTTATGTAAATAGGCACACACGCGTCACACGTAAGTTAATGACACCTTCATTCATACGCAAATACAATAAAGTACTCACGTGCAGTCATAAATCTTATACTCCCATACACACACACACACACACACACACACACACATGAAGATAGTGTAATGTAATGAAGATAAGATAATGTAATGAAGATAGGGGTAGGAACAGGAGACCAGATACAAGGTATTATTTGGGAGATGAAATACTTCAAGAGTCAGAGAGAGAGAAAGACCTGGGGGTTGATATCACGCCAGACCTGTCCCCTGAAGCTCATATCAAGAGGATAACATCAGCAGCATATGCCAGGTTGGCTAACATAAGAACGGCCTTTAGAAACTTGTGTAAGGAATCTTTCAGAACATTATATACCACATATGTCAGACCAATCCTGGAGTATGCGGCTCCAGCATGGAGTCCCTATCTAGTCAAGCATAAGACTAAACTGGAAAAGGTTCAAAGGTTTGCCACCAGACTAGTACCCGAGCTGAGAGGTATGAGCTACGAGGAGCGACTGCAGGAATTAAACCTCACTTCGTTGGAAGACAGAAGAGTTAGGGGGGACATGATCACCACATTCAAGATTCTCAGGGGAATCGACAGGGTTGATAAAGACAGGCTGTTTAACACAAGGGGCACACGCACTAGGGGACACAGGTGGAAACTGAGTGCCCAAATGAGCCACAGAGATATTAGAAAGAACTTTTTTAGTGTCAGAGTGGTTGACAAATGGAATGCATTAGGAAGCGATGTGGTGGAGGCTGACTCCATACACAGTTTCAAGTGTAGATATGATAGAGCCCAATAGGCTCAGGAAACTGTACACCTGTTGATTGACGGTTGAGAGGCGGGACCAAAGAGCCAGAGCTCAACCCCCGCAAGCACAACTAGGTGAGTACAACTAGGTGAGTACACACACACACACACACACACACACACACCTGGTGCCCTCTACTTGCAGCTGCCTATTTGTGTACTTCGATTTCTTTTACAGCTGAAAATAGCACATACCTCCTTACAAATCACTCGGTTTTGAACTCAAAAAGATGAACGTTATCGAGCCAACCGCCCTGGAGCGCCCGCACGAAATAATAGATGGTGACCTGGAACGGATGACATTCAGAGTGCAGGTCAGAGTTGACCCGAACCACGCCGGGGCCTCCAGTGAGTGCGTAGCGTGGAGGAAGGCTCTGACGCAACGCCCCTCCAGCGGTATGTGATAGTGAGCGCCTCACTGACGGAGGACAATGTGAGTGTCTTGCCGCCGCGGTCGTTATTGGCGGTGGCCGCGCTCTTGGTGGCGCCAGGTGAGGAGGCCCTTGGCGCATTGTGAGGGAGACAGAGTGGGAGGTATTGCCAGGAGTCGAGCGGTGAGGTTTTTGTGAGGGGGTTTTGACACAGTAGTAAGGGAAAAGAGTGAGGGGACAGTGAGGGAGGGGCGCCCTGTGCGGGCCGGCTTGTGGACGGCTGTGGTCGCCGGCCATGCTGGGCGAGGGTGTGGCCGATGGAGGCGTTGTGTCCGCACGACGGAGGTATTTTAACCGGCAGGAAACGACGGAAAGCAACTTCTCCGGGTTCTCCTGCATGACTGACGACGTGATACTGACGGTGTCGCGCGCGCCTCTCAGCCACCGCGACGCAGTGAGGCGCAGGTCCCTGGAGGGGGTCGAGGACCGCTTCTTGGAGACCGCACTCTCCTTCGACTCCGAGGTCGACGTGGCGGAGAAGCGGATGTTAGACTCCCACAACATCGACGCCCCTGCCTGGCTCCCCCTCCAAGTTCCCCTGGCAGACGCCAGGGACAGCTGCCACTCTGACATCATCCCCTCAGACATCACCGACGTCGAGGCCGGCCATCTGGCCCAGTCCCGCGGCCGGTTCTGCCAAGCCCGAAGGTACGTGGGACGCCGGCTAGGCCATGGACACCACAAGCGCCATCCGTCACCCATCCGTCGGCGGCCGCGGGAGGAGGACGGAGGCAAAGAGTCTCCTCCCATCACCGTCAACGTCTCCTCCTCCGCCTCCTACCCGGAGAACTTCTACCCGATCTTCCTGCCCATGGACCAGGCCTTCAAGGCCAAGTACATCTTCACCAACAAGAAGGGCAAGACCCTCAAGGAGAAGACTTACCTCTTCCTCGAACATCCCTGCGGCTGGATCTGCTTCTTCTACCACTTCACAGTGTGAGTACACAACGCTAATGACATTGTTATCATTGATGTGGTCGGCCCAGTGCACGGACCTGCGTATACACTTGTATGTGTGTGTATGTTTTTATGTATTGTTTTGAGGGGAAATGTAATTTTTCTCTGGATGTGAAGGCACGGAAGCAGTCAGCAGGTGAGTTAAGGTTATCGGTATTTTAAGTCTCTGAAGTCTCTGTAATTCTTGTAATATGTATAAACAACATTACAGAGGATAGTTACATTTGTTTTCCCCTTTTCAGTTGTACTTGTACACTCTGAATATAACCCTAACCTAATCTAACCCTAACCTTATCTAACCTGCATTTTCAGTTTAAGCTCATATTAAGCTCTGCGGATTTCAGAGAGGTTTCATCCCTCGAGATTTTTTCCCCTAACAATTTTCTTAAAATTGCATAGAAAACTTAACTATGAACCATTTCAGGCGCAGGCAGAGGCTGTCATACACCAGAAAAAATACAGAAAAAAATCTGTAAATCCCAATTTCTTTATGATTGGTGTCTGATTGATTTATTATCATAAATCTTAGCCTCGAAATTCATATATTTTTTTCCGGTTTATTACTTAGATGAATATGGAATAAAAAAAGTAACGAAATTAAATTGTTAATAATTATACAAAAGCTTCAGATAACTAAAACAGCCCATCTTCCTAAAATGAAAGTATTAACTGTAACGATGTGGTCAATCGTCCAGATATTGACGTGCTCGACCAATAGAAAGCAGACTTTTGTGTTACAAAATTTGGACAAACTGGAAAAGGTTATATATTTACGTTGCTAATAAAACCTAACCTAACCATCCTAGGCCTACTACACGAGATCTGAGGCCTAGTGTAATTTTTTTAATAATTAATAATAATAATTATACTTTCATAAATCTTTTACATTTATAATTGGCTTAGTATACACCAATTTACAATAACAAATCAATTTCAATAATTATAAAAACAATATTAAATAATAATAATAATAATAATAAATTCTAAAATAAAATAAATAGTTACAAAATATCAATAATTATAATAATAGTAATAAGAGAAAAAGTTATCATAAACACATCTATAATGATGAAGATGCAGACGAAAAATAATAATTTTAATAATATATCAATAATATTAACTAAATATTAATAATACTGAAACTAATAATAATAATAATACAATATTAGTAAAATCGTTGGTAATAATGAGAATGTTGATAACAACAATAATAATGATGCAATGATATTGATAACATGAATACTGTGGCGGATATTGCAAGAGTTCTGCAACCCTCAGAGCAAGGACGACACAGGAAAAATAACTGGCCTCGGAATGACTCTTAATCTCCTCTCACATAGAAGCGAAGATCCCAGCATCATTCTATTTTCAATGTGGCTTACGTAAATGCAACGAAACCCAGATACTCGAAGAGTGTGGTGGTTCCAATAACGAGGGTGTGGATGTTCCAATAACGAGGGTGTGGATGTTCAAATAACGAGGGTGTGGCTGTTCCAATAACGAGGGTGTGGATGTTCAAATAACGAGGGTGTGGCTGTTCCAATAACGAGGGTGTGGATGTTCCAATAACGAGGGTGTGGCTGTTCCAATAACGAGGGTGTGGCTGTTCCAATAACGAGGGTGTGGATGTTCAAATAACGAGGGTTCGGACGTTCCAAAAACGGGAGTGTAGAGGTTCCAATAACGTGTCTGGTGTTGGCGGAGATCACTGCTGCTGGCCCCAGTGGGCGGCCTAAGACTTATTAAAGGATCAATCTGCTTTTAAGCTGCCGATGTCACTTGGGCTTCCCTGGGCCCTCGTGTGTGGCTGGGAGGGAGGCTTCCCTGGGCCCTCTTGTGTGGCTGGGAGGGAGGCTTCCCTGGGCCCTCGTGTGTTGCCGGGGAGGAGGCTTCCCTGGGCCCTCGTGTGTGGCCGGGGAGGGAGGCTTCCCTGGGCCCCTTGTGTGGCCGGGGAGGAAGGCTTCCCTAGGCCCTCTTGTGTGGCCTGCAGAGTGAGAAGAAAGTGAGGCTTCACTTTCTTACTTGTTTTTCGTTGGAGGTGGGGGGGGGGGGTGCCTCCGTTATCATTACTCTTTCTCTATTCATTTACTCCTCATCGTCGTGTTTTTATTTTATCTTCCTGTATTTTCCGTTATCATTCCTTTCGTTATCGTTATCTTTCACTCTGCGTTAATCTTGAAGCAGTTTGTATTCAACTCACTTAAGGTGACGATAGAATGATTGAAGTAATAAAGAAGTCAAGAAATACGCCGTAACTACTGTGCCAAGTTCCAATTTCTTCGGGAACAGAGAGAATGACCACATGTCAATGGGTGAAGGTTCAGGACTACAGTCAAACCTGTTTATACAGCGGAATGAATTTACGGGAAAAATTTTGAATGATAATATCAGACGACGTAAGGATTAGCGAACACAATGATGATGATGCCCACGTAATTGCAGCCTGCATCATGATTGACAGATGCTGCAAATCTTTTATGACAAGGGGGAGCTACGCAAATGGTAAGCCTTTAAGACAAGACAAGCTACAGAAACGTTGTTATGCTTATAAAGCCTCGTACTGAATGTTGCTTCGTGCCTATCTACTTAAAGGTAGGCAAGATATCCAACCTAGAAAATACATAAAGATATCTATGAATCCAGATTAGGATTTATACTTTCGTGACTTTGTCAGAGCTCCCAAATTACATTCTCTGGAACGGCGACTAGAGAGATCTCATAATCTTTACTTGGAAAATATTTGGTCAAATTCTTAACCCAGACAATAAAACTACAATATACCAACATATCTAAACCATGGAATGATTCCAGGGGTAATTTTTGAAACAAATTTCTTTTCGAAGAATTCCATTTACAAGTTTGAAAGCAATGGCAATAAAGGATTCGCCATTGCCATTCCAAAAGTCTGTAAATATTACTCATTATTAAAGGTAAATTTACATTGTTTTATACACAGCTTAACGAGATTGACAACAATATCAGCAGAAAGAGGTTTCATGAATTAATGAACCATGAGGTAATCAATCACCAATCAAGGTAATCAACAGGTAAATCAAGAGGTAATCGAGAATGATTACCTCGCTTATGAATTATTGAACCAAGTTTTACCCCTTCCTGCTGATATTGTCAGTCTCGTTAAGCTGTACATAAAAGAATGTTAATTTACCTTTAATAATGAGTAATGTTTACTCCCACGAAGGAAGGGTTGGAACAGAAACTTCCTTAAATACTCTCGTATTTAATAATAGACCTTCAGAAGGATGCATTTTCAAGTCAGTAGATTGTATATATAGGCAGGAGACAGGTGAAGTGAAGTAAGGTACAATGACATATATATGAATGGGATTGGGTGGATATAAATAGGAGCTGCATCGTATGGGCCAATAGGCCCATACGTGCATATTAATAACATAAGATAGTGGATATTAGCACGGTATTAGTGAGACAAATGTGTATCAATGATCCTACTCAAATCTAGGGAGCGCCCGGGTCTTTTTCTAATCCTAGTCAATAATGCCTTCCCTTTATTAAAGACGTCATTAAAAGAAAGGTGACACGCCATGCAACCTCTGAAGAATCAACCAACACAACACCTGTACCTCCTATTAGATTGATTTACAGGAACTTATTTTCCACGGCTTATAAAACGGAAGAAGAACTTCTGAAAGATATTATTGATGTTATTCCCACAGACACCAATCAGAAGATACAATTAATAATTTACTACAAAACAAGACGCCCGCCAACCTACTTATGAAGAAAAAGAGAACCAAAAAACAGAGAGGCATTAAGAGAGCGCGTGAAAGAGAGAGCAGGCGGCGCATATAATCAGTGGGTGACGGATTGCAGAGACCTGACAGACCTTTCATCCATTGTCACCTGACGACATATTAAAGTCTCCCCCTTCCATCACCTGCACCTTAACATATCCACCAACTCACCTCAAGAATCTAAACCAAATAACACCGGAAATTCACACACACACACACACACACCACACACACACACACACACACACACACACACACACACACACACACACACACACACACACATATATTGGTAGCAGTCTTTCTTTTAAACATATTTCATTGAAAAGACAGAAAGTTTTAGATTTATGATTCTGGCACGAATCTTCTTGATTTGTGCCAGAATCCAGTAAATTCCTCTAGAATTTCAAATACTTCAAGAATTTGAAGTAAATTCCTTATGGTTTTCTTCACTAAAACAGGAAGTTGAAAAATTAACACTCCAAAGTTCATTTTTACTTTTTTTTGGGTCGTATTTAATGATGCGTTTCGTAAAGTCTCACCTCAAGTTCTCAAAGACAAATTCTACTGTACTTAGCCTCCTGGTTACATCCTGGTTACAGTAAAAAAACAGGTTCCCAACGCATCTAGGCAGAATCCAGTCAAAAAAATATATCAGTTTGCGTTAGAATAGTTCTCAATTGAACGTTTTTGATTGATAACACATTAAAAGAAAACTGTGTGGCAGACTTCTATAAAATGGTACACGAGGGAGACGTTTTGAACAATCCTCTATTTATTTATTCTCGGTACCTGGTTGTCAGATACTATTGGGGAAGAAATATGACGGGACCACCGGACTCTATCATCTATCTCTCTTCCCTCCGTCTTTCTGGCGGGTTGTCCAATATGTATCAGCTAGATGCCTTTTTGGCACTCTTCCTCTCTCGTCTCTCTCTCTCCTCTCGTCCTCTCTTCTCTCCTCTCTCTCTCTCTTCTCTCTCTCTTTCTCTCTTCTCTTTTCTCTTCTCTTTCTTTCCTTCCTCCTCTTTCTCCTCCTCTCGTCTCATTCTCTCTCTCTTCTCTCCTCCTCCTCCTCTCTCTCTCTCTCTTCCTCTACTCTTTCTCTATCCTCTCTCCTCTTCATCCTCTCTCATTCTCTCTCTCTCTTTCTCTCTTCTCTCTAGTCCTTCTCTCTACTCTTCTCTCTCTTTCTTCATTCTCTTCTCTCTCTTCTCTCTCTCTCTTCCTCTCTCTCTCC
>WNGS01164858.1:31612908-31627514 GCA_020271785.1 Procambarus virginalis
CTCACTCATTTCAACAACTTCAAGTGTGCACCCCCATCCATTAATTACCCCTAATTACTCACTGAATCCTAAGTACTCCACACAACTCAAAGAACAAAGTAACCCTAAGGTTACACAGGTCACACATATAATGGCAGCAAAACATAATAAGCGCACTGCCCACATACGGTTGCGACTACTGCAACTCGATAATTACTATGCCCACACAGTAGTGACACACGGTTTTGCAACAATCAAGGTATAACCAATCTTACTGTCCCTCCAATCTTGCAAACGTTGCAAAAGATCGCCCGATCCCGGTTGGCTTCAGCAAGACAATTACGTTAATATAAGACACCGTCGCTCTACGCGGACAGCTGGCACTAATTCTCCCTAATTAGGCAAATTAACAAATTGCTCGCTCCCATTAAGTGACTGAGAATTTCCCTGAATACTCAAAGGGTCCCTTTAAATCCTCAACACAGTTCCTAGGACAGTAATATCGTATACCTGATAACACTGCACAAACCTGCACATAATGATACCGTCAGCATGCCCCCCATGCTAATGACATCATTAGGCAATCAGTCAGCGATCACATCTACTGACTCACCACACAACATGATACATGCAACATGCATATGAAACATATGGAAATGGCCTCCATAACAATGTAATTAATCAACAGGTGATATATACAAACCTCAGGATATTCACTAATAACCCTGCCCCACGGGCCTGCTTAATTAACTCTAACCTGGCCTAATTACACAATGAGGTACCATGGCACTAACCAAGGCTGGACGATTATACACAATCGCCAGACTGGATCATTTATATGATGATTTCTCTACACTGACTGGTCCCAAACTCCAGTCAGTCTACACACAACAATATATCTACAGATATATAATTATAACACTACGTGATTTACAGTGACAATTTCCCACTCCAGGTACTGCCCCACAGTCACCTGGGCATGCCACAGACGGGCGTCTCAGCTACTTCCCTAGCCTGGCCGGGCTAGGGGCTCACACAACTTTTCTACTATGATTTCCACTAATCTGAGACACCGATAAAGTACTCACGTTTCCGTCCACACATTTCCTCATTTCCCAGGTCCTTACCACCTGGCTGTCAACACTTAGCTTGCTCCTCGTGCGTCGACAAGATGTGGCCTAGGCTGTCCTGGGAATGTGGCCAAAGGGGTGGCCAAAGGTGGTGGCCAACATGTGGCCACTGCGTGGCCTACAGGAGGGTGGCCACGGGTGGCGCGTGACGTCACAGCACCCCACCCCACCCGGGCTACTCGCGCGCGCGGGGTAAGGTGGCCGGGCCGGCCGGGCCGGGCCGGGCCGGGCCGGGCCGGGCCGGGCTGGGCCGCACGGGTGGCCAGGGGTTGGCCACGTGGCGCCTGGGGTTATACACACATGAGGATGGGGGATCACTAACAACCCCATCATACCAGAGCATGACTCGCTCTTACACTGGGGTGACAGGGTGACACTGGCCGGCGTCACCTACCACATGGACGACGTCGGGCGGAATTCAAAGTCCAAGTCCCAGTTTCTCGCAATTTGGGCTTCGACACACCCAGGGTGGCTGGAGTGCCATGCAATATGAGTAAACAGAACGACAGGAGCGATAACGGTGGTGGGGGTGGCAGGCCCGCCACCCCGCACCTAGACACTTCTTCACACCCTGGCTGCCCAATTCAAACTAAACTCTCTTGGCGGCTAGAGAGGCTCACATGCCCATATTTCTCCCCCTACCTTGTCTTGACCAATCAGCAGGAAGCCGGCACTGTCCCTCGTGCCGCTTCCAATGACAGCTTCTCGCGCCAAAACTCGGCATAGGAGTAGGGGTGCTTAGACCAATCACACGGGCCCCTCGCCTGTGGCGTGGCGTGACGTCACAAGGAGGGTGAGGCCTAACACAACGTCTCAATGTCTCCCTTGGTGGGGGGGGGAGGCAGCGTTCGCCCCACTGTCCCCCCTCCACCTCTAACGGTTTTTGTTATACTACCCTCTCTGTTTCACAGAACAGGAAAATTTTGCTGTAATTCTCTCTACAGAGCAATCACAGACCTCTCATTAGTTTTAACTGCCAGCATTTAACATAAGCTTTCATATGACACCCAACAAGTATATGTAAATTTGAAAGCTTCAGTTTCTAGAGTCCCTAGAGCGACTAGCCTATTCTAGAAACTAGGAAAACTAGCTGAGGAGATTCTACATCTCCTCACAGACGCCTCCTGACCCCACAACGCAGGTCGTGAGTCTCCAGCCGTCCCAAGTGGTTGAGTGAAGGGTATAACCTGTTGCTTATAGGTTGAAGGGAGGGCAGCTAGCTAAGACTGAGGGAAGGGGCTCCCCCCTCCCCCCCTCACACCTAGGTGGCATCTCCATCTCACCTGCATCAACTTTTGCAATTGCTCAGCTCGACTAAACTTTTTCCCATTCCCCCTTTTCTCTTTTCAAATCTATAATTCCTTCTCCTCTCAAACATCTACCTTTTCCGCCCCTCTCAATTAACTTTTGCCTGCCGTCCTAAATGAACCAATTTTTCCTTTCCGCATCCCCCCCCCCATTCCTCCTCAACCATCCCTTTCCCTTCTCAACCCTCCCATAACCTCCCCGTCCCACCGCCTGTCCCATCCACTGATACACTATCCTTCACAGTTCGCCAACTTTCCCCTCACCAGAGTTCAAACAGTTCCCCCTCCGGCTCCTCCAGTTCCAATTGGCTCCTGCGCCAATTTCCCAAAATACATAATAGGGAGTTTGGAAGCCACTAACCAATGAGACTGAAGAAGGTAATGGCTGAACGCAAAATAAACAGGAGTTAAAAAAGAGAGAGAGAGAGATTCTCGTTTACTTTTCATTATTGCGTTCTTTTTATCCTATTCCCCCAAATGTAAGGGTCTAAATAGCGTAGAAAGTCCTTCTACATAAGAAATTTATATTTAACCATTATATCTATGTTCGTGGTGATGTAGAACAAATCTTCAGCAAAATACCGAAGTCGTGGAACATTGTAAATGTTGTGCCAATCTTTAAGAAAGGAATTACATCAGTTCAGTAAAATTATCAGCCAATTAGCTTAATATTGACTGTGGAGATATTTGTTGTAAGACTCGGCGGCCTTGGTGTCCGCACAGCCTCCCATATAGCTCTACCAGCCTTCCTTTCCTCCTCCCATGCATCGCATGACCTCGTCAGAGATATCTTACCTGCAACCCTGAGAGATTCAGCAGGAATACACGATCCTGCTTTCACTGAATGTTCAAATCTGTGGGATGTTCTGGCAGCCCCAGCACTCAACATAGATCCAACAAAAAAACACAAACAGTCCTGCTGGGATCACCCTCTAGTGGAAAACATTGCTGATGCCATGCTCAGCATTACAACATCAAATAAGGAGAAAGCCCGCCTCAGAGGAGTGCGTGCCCCCCATGCAGGGAACTTCGTTCTGGCAGTACCCTTGTCGGCAGTGGGCACGCGCCTAGATCCAGAATCCCTTCCTGTAGCAGAGACCCTCCGCCTTGGTGCCCCAATTCACACTGAATACAAGTGTATTTGTAACAGGGTGGAAGCAGACCAATATGGACTGCATGGGTTGCACTGCAGAGCTCAAAGGGCTGACATGCAAGACACAACGAGGTGAATGACATCATCAAGAGGAGCCTTGCCTCAGCTCAGTGCCCAGCAGAGAGAGAACCCCGCATCCTAGTGGACCAAAACCCGGATGACCCCGCACTTTGCCCACATGGCATCACAATATACCCCTGGAAGAGAGGCAGACAGCTGGTGTGGGACTACACATGTGTAACACCCTCGCTGACACCTACATACACTTCGGTGCTGATCAAGCAGGTGGGGCGGCCAACCACAGAGGAACAGCAAAATCAGTCAAGTACAGGCGACTGGAAGGTCAATACACCTTTGTTCCCATAGCGTCTGAGACACATGGCCCCTGGGGTAAGAGTGCCTTGAGATTTCTCAAAGACTTGGGCTCCAGACTCGTTGACATCATCACCAGAGACCCAAGAGCTGCCAGTTTCTACTTTCAGCGCCTCACTGTGGCGATTCAGAAGGAAAACGCCTGCTGCGTCCTCTGTTCCTGTCCGGAAGCTCCAGCAGATCGTAACCTTTAAATATCTATTAAAGCACAAAAAACAACAGGAAGCGGGTGGTAGGATAAAATAACAGAAACAGTATTAGAGAAGATCTAAAAGTTCCCTCTAATGCGTTGTGTGAGCTTTTCTCCGAGGCTAAGGGTCCCCCTTCTTCCAGCCAGAGTGGAGTCGTAATAAGTTAATAATGAGCATAATTAAGTTTAATTATGATTAATACAGCACCCGCCTCTTACAAGCCTGCTCTTACATTTAGACATGTACATTGCTGGAAATCTACTGGAAATCTAAGGTAAAGTAATTATATGGACAAAAGTGTTAAAGTCAGTATGAGCATTTACCACTTGAGGAAGGAATGTGAAGGCAAGTAGCTGGGATATGATGACCAGGAGCTGGGATATGATGATCAGGAGCTGGGACACGAGGACAAGGAGCTAGGATATGAGGACCAGGAGCTGGGATATGGGGACAAAGAGGCTATGCCATGAGGACATGTATGCAATATGCAAGGTCGTCATCAAACAAGGCGTCGGCGTAGTTGCATTACAGAGTTAAAACAAAACGGAAAATGCCAGAGAAGAGGTTCAGGCACGTGAAGTATAAAAAGCATAAACTGCATTGAATATGGGAAATGGAAAATTCCAAATGCTCACGAAAGCGAGCAAGGGGAACGCAAAGAAGAAGAATACAGAAAATAAATACTCAAACACACACACATAGTGCCCAAATGAGCCACAGAGATATTAGAAAGAACTTTTTTAGTGTCAGAGTGGTTGACAAATGGAATGCATTAGGCAGTGATATGGTGGAGGCTGACTCCATACACAGTTTCAAATGTAGATATGATAGAGCCTAGTAGGCTCAGAAACCTGTACACCAGTTGATTGACAGTTGAGAGGCGGGACCAAAGAGCCAGAACTCAACCCCCGCAAGCACAAATAGATGAGTACACACACTAAAGAACCTACACCCCCTTCCTAAGCCAATACCCACACTTAACCCAATACCTACATTCCCAGGCCAGTAAGCACACACACTCAAGCCAAAGCACCCACCATGTCGAGCTGGGGGTTACGTGCGCAATCTACTACAAATAAATAAAAATACTGAGTACAGAAGCAAATTGGTAAACAATCGCTTCGGTAGATTCCAGCCTTGCTATTTTGTAAACAAACAATGCCAGGGCCTACAGTGATCATAACCAAACACGACAGCCCTCTTAGAAGCAACGAGGGTACGCGCGCGCGTGTGTGTGTGTACGTGTGTGTGTGTGTGTGTGTGTACTCACCTAATTGTACTCACCACCTAATTGTGTTTACGGGGGTTGAGCTCTGGCTCCTTGGTTCCGCCTCTCAACCGTCAATCAACTAATGTACAGGTTCCTGAGCCTACTGGGCTCTATCATATCTACACTTGAAACTGTGTATGGAGTCAGCCTCCACCACATCACTGCCTAATGCATTGTGTGTGTGTGTGTGTGTGTGTGTGTGTGTGTGTGTGTGTGTGTGTGTGTGTGTGTGTGTGTGTGTGTGTGTTTGTTTGTTTCACGTTTTTGCATGTTGTATATCCAGCCCCTTGGTTGAGAACAAAGCTTTAATGAAGGGGTCTCATTTTTTATTTTATTTTTATTAGTACTGAAAAACGCGATACACTACAGTTTAATTGAGTGGCAAATTTGAAGTTCTGTTTTATTGACTTTTTGCTGTTTTTTTTATATATTTTTGCAGTATAAGTAGTTGTGTACAAGTTTATAAGAAGCTGTTGCGGTTTACATTTAGAAGTTAAATATGAAACAGCAATAATTTACATTTTGAAGCGTTTGAAAGAGTAATAATTTACATTTTGGAGCTTTAGAAGGGGTTAATAATTTACATTTTGAAGCTTTAAAAGGGGTAAATATTTACATTTTGAAGCTTTAGAAAGGGTAATAATTTACATTTTGAAGCTTTAGAAGGAGTAATAATTTACATTTTGAAGCTTTAGAAGGGGGTAAATATTTACATTTTGAAGCTTTAAAAGGGGTAAATATTTACATTTTGAAGCTTTAGAAAGGGTAATAATTTACATTTTGAAGCTTTAGAAAAAAACAATAGCGGGATGCATTTAGAATCTTTAATCATAATCTTGAGATCTTAAGATGATTTCGGGGCTTAGAGTCCCCGAGGCCCGGTCCTCGACCTGGCCTCTACCCCCAGGAAGCAGCCCGTGACAGCTCACTAACTCCCAGGTACCTATTTAAACTCCCAGGTACCTATTTACTGCTAGGTAACAGGGGCATCAGGGTGAAAGAAACTCTGCCCACTGTTTCTCGCTGGCGCCCGGGATCGAACCCGGGACCACAGGATCACGCGTTCAGTGTTCTGCCCACTCAACCACCAGCTCCCTGCACACAAAGATGCCCACAACCTCTCAGCAGGGGGCCTGACAGCTGAGTGGACAGCGCTTCGGATTCATGGTCCTGAGGTTTAAGGTTCGATCCCCGGTGAAGGCGGAAACAAAAATGGGCAGAGTTTCTTTCACCCTGATGCCACCTGTTCACCTAGCAGTAAATAGGTACCTGGGAGTTAAACAGCTGCTACGGGCTGCTTCCTGGGGGTGGGGGGTGTAAGAAAAAGGAGGCCCTGGTCGAGGACCGGGCCGCGGGGACGCTAAGCCCCGAATCCATATCAAGATAAGGTAGTCTTTAGCAACAAGAGTTGGAGTAGTGGGACTGGAGGAGCAGCAGTTGCAGAACCACTTGCAACACTTGCAACACAAGAACATCAGTATGTTGTTTAATGTTGTTTAAGATTCGCTACTTGGAACAAAAAGTTGCAAGTAGCACGGGCTATGGCGAGCCCGTAGATTTGTACATCAGCAGTAGTAGTAGTGTTGTAATGGTAGACTAGTAGTAGTAATACAGTGGTAGTTGGAGAATAAAAGGGAGTTAAAGTGGTAATAGCATTAATAGAATTACTAATAGTTAGAGTATGCTTGTAATAATGATTGTGGTAGTTGTGGTAGTGGTAAAAATTGTTGTAATGGTGGTGGGAGCTGTAGTGGTGGTGGCAGGTGTAGTGTCGGTGGTAGGTGTAGTGGTGGTGGAAGCTGTAGTGGTGGTGGTAGGTGTAGTGGTGGTGGTAGTTGCAATAGCTACCTTTTCCTTGCGGTTATACCTTGCACTGATTCCAGGGATCAAGGTCCCCGCGGCCCGGTCACTGACCACGCCTCCTCTGACCATTGACGAGAGAAAATCAACTAATTTTCTCATATGATAAATTACGATAACGTGATTTATCTGTGTATTAGTAGTAGTAATAGAACTAATAGTAGAAATATTACTAGCAAGGCCATTTCTTCAGCACGAATTGCTAAATATATTAGGCATTCCTCCTTCAGCCTTAACCATAAATATATAATAACCAAGTAAGCAAGTTACTATACTATATAGAGTATAGTTAATATATATAGTAAATATATATATTATAGTTACCAAGATTCACTAAGCAGTTACGCAAGCACTTACGAAAGTGTACATCTTTCCTCAATCTTTGACAGCTTTGGTTGCATTTATTAAACAGTTTACAAGCATGAAAACTTCCCAATCAACTTTTGTTATTGTTGTAAACAACCTCCTGGTGCTTCGGAGCTCGTTAACTGTTTAGTAATTTGTAAACAAAGCCGCCACGAAGATTCAGAAAAGATGTACAGGTTCGTATAAATGCTTGCGTAACTGCTTCGTGAATCTGGCCCTTCAACCTTCCCATTTTCTGCGGCGTGGCGGCCCCCGACCGCACACCAATCACTCACAAACCCTACAAAAGGAAACTTACGCTACCATTCATGATTCTCAGACCACCATGACCACCATGACCACCATGACCACCACGACCACCATGACCACCACGTCCACCACGACCACCATGACCACCACGACCACCACGACCACCCAATATGCCACCACACATGTGTCGATTTCCCTTCACCCTCTCTCTCTCTCCCTTCTCGATCCACCCCCTGTTTATCCCGTGATGTCGTGTCCGGGGTCCGCCACCTCTCACGCCTGTATGCTTGTGTCCGAGAGTTCGATCCCCTCTACCAACACCACGGCAAAGTTCTTCTGTGTCAATTCGAGTTGGTTTGGAGACGGGAACGAGGTGACACAGCCCGTTAGAAGACGGGTGATTATTTATTTCCATTTATTTCCTTTATTCATCGAGATGAAGACCGTTGGTGTTTTGGTTGGTTGAGTGATGGTTCAGATAATAATAATTTTATTTATGGATTGTAATAATATACACGTAGAAAATACTGGAGGGCCAGGTCCCTAATCTACACAGTAAAATAATAAAGTTCTGGAGTGAACGATATGGAAGAAAATGTAGAATAGAACCAGTGAAGAGCAGAAGTGCCATAGGCACAATCAGAGAACACTGTATAAACATCAGAAGTCTGCGGTTGTTCAACGTCCTCCCAGCGACTATAGGAAATATTGCCGGAACAACCGTGGACATCTTCAAGAGGAAACTAGATAGTTTTCTCCAAGGAGTGCCGGACCAACCGGGCTGTGGTGGGTATGTGGGCCTGCGGGCCGCTCCAAGCAACAGCCTAGTGGACCAAACTCTCACAAGTCAAGCCTGGCCTCAGGCCGGACTTGTGGAGTAGAAAAACTCCCAGAACCCCATCAAGCATTGAAATTGAATTCACAATGATACAAATAAGAAGCAAAATCAGAAATATTCAGGCACAGACAGAAGTGGCGAAGAGAGGTATAATGTATGAGGGAAGCCAAACCATCCAACACTACATGTGAGTCAAAACACCCATTTCACTTATGGTAAAAGGAGAAATGCTTGGAGTGACTGTGTGCACATGCGGCTCAGGCTTGGGTACAAATATTACTGGGAATATGGGATAGATGTTAATGAGAATGACACGAAGTGTAAACTATGTGATATGTTAAGGTCTCACACCCTTGCCCATTATGTTCTTGATTGTCCGTTGATTAATGTATATAGAAACACTGAGATAAGGACTGTTCCTGAACAAATAGCCTGGATGTGTCACAACGGAAAGGTTGATGGTATTCTGGAGAGATATAAGAATTTTGCACCAAGACTGTAATCTTTTGTCGAATTATCTGCATGTCTCTTGCAAATTGTCTATACAGTATACCTAGGTCATAAAAAGTATTTGTGTGTACGTCTGATACCATACTGCTTGTGTAAAGGAGGAAATGTATATGTTTATCTCTCAGAATTTTTGGTAATATGTTTATTGTTTGTGATGTGTGTATATGTATGTATTAACACAATGTACTGAACGGGGTGAGAATAGCTTGAGCTACCTCATCCCTTTGTGTGTATTTTACCTCAATAAACTTATTTCAATTTCAATTTCAATTTCAATCAAGCGAGTAGTGAATGACTAACTGATAAAAATGAACCAAATAAAACCAAGACAAAAAATAAATATATAAAGAGATTTTTGAGAATCTTAAAGTTTGCCTTCACGAGGTGTTCAATACTGAGCACAAGTAGCCACCAGAGGAGGCAACCCAGGATGAGAAACTCAAGAAAATCCATTTCTTAAGAAGCAACACTTGAGGCAGAGTGACAACAAGAGATACTAGACGAAGATAAGGCTGTAGGAATTGACAACAGCTCAGCCTAATCACATTTTCTAAGTGTACCTTTAACATTGTTATTTAATTAATAATTGATGATGAGAGTGGCGAGATACCCAACACCTAGAAGACAGCTTCAGTGGCACTGATATGAGACACGAGACAGTGGACATACCCAGCTAAGTACTTGATGCAAGAAAAATAAGACTTATGGAACATCAGGACAAAATAAGACTTGTAAACACGCACCAGTACAGCTTTAATTAAGAGGAAATTGTCCCTGATGAATCAACTGTAGTTCTATGGCGAGTTGACGACTGTCAGCCAAGATAAAGAAAAATGGGAAGAGTGCATCTATCTAAACTACCAAAAAGATTTGTATTGTAGAGGATAGCAATTATGCAGATCATGTCACTGAAATCCTTTGAATGTAAGGATAANTCATATTCTATGCGTTTACCATGCTTTCAATGCCAACCTTCTCCCGTTTTTCTGTGCTAATTTGCCATTCCGGGTCCGTTGTCTAAAAACTTTCTTTGCCAATTTATGCCTGTTTTCTACTCTTATGCTTGTTTATTATGCTTATTTATGCTTGTTTTCTACTCTTTCTTTCTTTGCCAATTTATGCCTGTTTCCTATACTTTCTTGCCAATTTATGCCTGTTTCCTATACTTTCTTTGCCAATTTATGCCTGTTTCCTATACTTTCTTTGCCAATTTATGCCTGTTTCCTATACTTTCTTTGCCAATTTATAACTGCTTTCTATACTTTCTTTGCCAAACCCTAAGTTTTCGTATTCTATAATTTCTCGGACAACCCAGGCACCGTTTCCTCTCACGTGCAAACTTGGCCAAACATGTACCCAAAGTGGAGACACAGCGCTCCTGCAGAAGCTCCCAAAAAGCCTTCATGGAGTCCTTGAGCGAGTGGCGGACCACACGGCTTCCACACAAAGCAAAATATGGATTTTCCCTCATCCAAGGATACGAAAAAAAAAGAAGAAAAACTGTTACCAAACTGTTACTTATTCTTCTTCTTGAGGATTATTTGGAGAAGCGCATTTAGCTTCATGGGATAGTGTTGTGTAGTGTAATTCCAATGTTTATACAGTGTATTTCCAATGTTTATAATATATATTTCCAATGTCGATTCTATGTATTTCCAATGTTTATAAGGTGTATTTTCAATGTTTATACAGTGTAATTTCCAATGCTTATACAGTGTATTTCCAATCTTTATACGGAGTATTTCCAACGTTTATTCTATGTATTTCCAACGTTTATTCTATGTATTTCCAATGTTTAACGGTATATTTTCAATGTTTATACAGTGTACGGTGAGGAAATACACCACCACCACAGTCACCATCACCACAATCACCACCATTGCCACAATCACCACCATCACTGACATCAACATGACATCAACATCTACCTCATACTGTCCACCCCCCGACACCACTACCCCCAACACCACTACCCCCAACACCAACCCCCTTCCGTTCATCACCCCCCACTCCCCCAGACATGACCTTCACAACCCCCCTCATCTCTCTTCCCCCCCCCCTTCCCAGCCTCACAACCCCGACCAACCACAATTCCCCAATACGTCTAGCTCCCGCCAATCACAATCTCCCCAATCACTACCCCCCTCCCTCACCCCACAACCCCCACCCTGATCACCAATATGAAGGCTCTGACCCCTCGCCTTATCAGGTCATGGAGTTATACCGTTATGCGTTCCAAAACTCCTTAATGAAACCTTGAGATCGTGTCTCAGGGCTTCGAACGCGGGCTCGGTCCTACCCCAATCCAGAACCCCAAAACCTTGATTAAGTTCAGGTTTAAACTTTGTTATTTTTTAAAGTTCCTTTTAACTAAGGGCCGAAAGGCGAGGAGTCACAATAACGTGGCTAAAGTATGTTGACCAGACCACACACTAGAAGGTGAAGGGACGATGACGTTTCGGTCCGTCCTGGACCATTCTCAAGTCACAATCGACTTGAGAATGGTCCAGGACGGACCGAAACGTCGTCGTCTCTTCACCTTCTAGTGTGTGGTCTGGTCAACAAGGACCGAAACTAATCGACTTGACATAAAATAGACTTGAGAATGGTCCAGGACGGACCGAAACGTCGTCGTCCCTTCACTTTCTAGTGTGTGGTCTGATCAACCGTAAGTAAGTTTCTTTTCAGAACTATGGAGTCAATAAACAATTGAATTGATTAGCATGGATAGATAGAAAGATATAGGAACAGATAGAAATAAATATAGGTAATAATAGACGACGAAATGAAATTAATAATTCGCGTTGTCGGGGACAGGAAGCCTGTACTTAGGCCGTTCCAGGTCACTCCCTTCCCCCGCAAGGTGGAACTACTGACCTTCTCCAAGATGCACCCCACAACAGTTGCCTTAATCCCGGGTACCTATCCTGCGTCAATAGACGTATAGGATGAAAGGAAACAAGTCTAGCCACTTCTGTCCCGCCCGGGAATCGAACCCAGGGTCGATTTGTACTACAGGACAAATTTACAGATGAAAATAGATGGGATCAGATATAGATGGAAATAGATAGAAATTCACATACAATTAGACGAAAAAACGTAAAAAGAAATAGACGGGAATGAAAATAAAAATAGACAAAAACGATTACATAGAAATATACAGCTGAAAATATGATGGAATATGACGGAAATGGATTACAAAAAACATGTCAATAAGGCACGCCAAATATGTCTCGAGGCATCTCCATGAAGAAATGAGAATGAGAACAAATGAGAAAGTTGAGAACAGAAAGACAGTACTTATTTAGTACCAATATGTATAGTGACGGTTCACCAGAACGTTGACCTTTGTATTGTTGAATTCAGACCAACACCTAAAACTTTCAACAGCATTATAAACATGATAAACCTAACCATTCCTAGCAATCATAGGCCTAATATAGCACATATGTATGTGCTATATTAGGTCTAGGAAATATATATTTTGGTTTCTAGCTTAATTTTTCCCAGGACTCAAATTAATTATCAAATTAATAGTACAAAAAGTGGTTACTGGAAGTCCATCACTACATATTGGTACTTTCCATCGTATAGTTACTAAAAGATAATAATAAGTACTAATATTTCAGGAGGATGAGCTCGCAGATATATATATATATATATATATATATATAATATATATATATATATATATATATATATATATATATATATATATATATATATTTTTTTTTTTTTTTCTTTAACATAATTTGTCCCTTGTTTACTGATCCCGTTCAGAGGCCTAACCAACCATGATCAAACAAACTCTTGTAGACGAAAGGCATCATTGTGTGTACTCACCTATTTGTGCTTGCGGGGTTGAGCTCTGATTCTTTGGTCCCGTCTCTAAACTATCAACTGGTGTACAGATTCCTGAGCCTATTGGGCTCTATCATATCTACATTTGAAACTGTGTATGGAGTCAGCCTCCACCACATCAATGCCTAATGCATTCCACTTATTAACTATTCTGACACGGAAAAAATTCTTTCTAACGTCCCTGTGGCTCATTTGGGTACTCAGTCTCCACCTGTGTCCCCTTGTTCGAGTACACCCGTGATAAAAAATTTATCCTTATCTACCCTATCAATTCCTGAGAATTTTGTAGGTGGTGATCACGTTTCCCTTTACTCTTCTGTCTTCCAGTGTCGTGAGGTGCATTTCACGCAGCCTTTCCTCGAAAGTCACATCTCTTAGTTCTGGAACTAGTCTAGTGGCATACCTATGAACTTTTTCCAGCTTCGTCTTGTGAGGGTGGGAGAGGGGGATGTTGGGGCTGGTTCCCCAAATTGGAGGCCTGTCATATGAAGAAGGATTGGGAGAGATCGGGTTCCGTTCACTGGAGGGGCGGGGAGTTGGGGGTGACATGATGGAGGTTTGCGGGTGGATGAATGTCCATGACGGGGGGGGGGGATTTTGATGGGGAGTTGGGAGTATCAGCATAGGGCAGAGCACGAAGCACTGGGTGTGGATTGAATGGGTTTGGATTTTTATGGATCTTGGGTGGATGCTGGTTCGGTGGCGGGGTTGTTGATTTGTGGAACCGGTTGCTGCGTGGCGTGGTGGGGTCCCCTTCATTGTTTCAGGCGTGGGTTGGACTTGTATATGAGTGGGATTGGTGGTTATAGATAGGAGCTGCCTCGTATGGGCCAATAGGCCTTCAGCGGTTACCTTTGTTCTTATGTTCTTGTGCTTGGCAAGGTACGGGCTCCATGCTGGGGCCGCATACTCCAGGATTGGTCTTACATATGTGGTGTACAAGATTCTGAATGATTCCTTACAGAGGTTCCTGAAGGCTGTTTTGATGTTAGCCAGCCTCGCATATGCAATTCTTTTTATGTGGGCTTCAGGAGACAGGTTTGGAGTGATATCAACTCCTAGAACTTTCTCTCTGTCCGTTTCATGAACTGGTGTACAGGTGTGTATGTATGTGTATTCATGTATGTATGTACTGTGCATGTACTGTTCATGTATGTAGTGTACTGTGCATCATGTATGTGTATGTGTGTATGTATGTATGTGTACAGGTGTGTATGTATGTGTATTCACCTATTTGTGCTTGGGGGGGTTGAGGTCTGCTCTTTCCACCCACCTCTCAACTGTCAATCAACTGTTATTAACTACTATTTTTTTTCCCCCACACCACATACACATACACACACACACACACACAAGGAAGCAGCCCGTGACAGCTGACTAACTCCCAGGGTTAACCCTCTGACACTGAAAAGTTCCTTCTTACGCCTGTGGCTCATGTGGTACTCAGGTTTTCCGACCTGTGTCCCTTGTTCGCGTCCCGCTTGTGTTGAATAGTTTGTCTTTTTCTACCCGGTCGATTC
>WNGS01164858.1:31631551-31666358 GCA_020271785.1 Procambarus virginalis
AATGCATTAGGCAGTGATGTGGTGGAGGCTGACTCCATACACAGTTTCAGTGTAGATATGATAGAGCCCAGTAGGCTCAGGAATCTGTACACAGTTGATTGACAGTTGAGAGGCGGGACCAAAGAGCCAAAGCTCAACCCCCGCAAGCACAAATAGGTGAGTACAAATAGGTGAGTACACACACAGGGTGGGTGGTGGCTGAGTGGACAGCGACTCATGGACCTAGGGACCGGGGTTCGATCCCCCGGCACTGCCAGAAAAACAAATGGCAGAGTTTCCTTCACCCTAATGCACCTGTTACCTAGCAGTAAATAGGTATCTGGGAGTCAGACATCTGCTACGGGCTGCTTCCCAGGGGTGCGTGTGTGTGTGTGAAAAAAAATGAAAAAATAGTTAGTAACAGTTGATTGATTGACAGTTGAGAGGCGGGTCGAAAGAGCAGAGATCAACCCCCACAAGCACAACTAAGTGAATACAATTAGGTAAATACATGTGATGAGGTCAAAAGGAATTTGATGGAGCTGAATGTGACAAAGGCTGTTGGGCCTGACAGAATCTCACCATGGATACTGAAAGAAGGTGCAGAAGCACTAAGCGTGCCACTCTTTATGGTGTATAACAGGTCACTGGAAACAGGACACCTACCGGAAAGATGGAAGACAGCTAAAGTAGTTCCAATATGCAAAAAGGGTGACAGACAAGAGGCACTGAACTACAGGCCAGTTTCCCTAACTTGTATACCATGCAAGGTGATGGAGAAGATCGTGAGGAAAAGGTTCGTAGAGCATCTGGAGGGAAATAGCTTTAAAACACGTCACCAGCATGGGTTCATGGATGGTAAATCGTGCCTCAAAGGTTCAATAGAATTCCCATGACCAAGCACCAAAAATTAGGCAAGAAAGAGAAGGGTGGGCCGACTGCATTTTCTTAGACTGTCAGAAAGCTTTTGACACAGTACCCCATAAAAGGCTGTTACGAAAGTTGCAGCAATAGGCAGGAGTAAAAGGTAAGGTGCTCCAATTGATAATGGAGTATCTAAGAAACAGGAAACAGCGAGTAACTGTGAGGGGGAAGACATCACAGTGGCAAGATGTCACCAGCAGAGTCCCACGGGGCTCTGTACTTGTACCCATCCTGTTTCTAATTTATGTAAACGATATTCCAGAGGGTATAGACTCATTCCTCTCTATGTTTGCTGATGATGCAAAAAATTATGAGAAGAATCAAGACAGATGAAGATAGACAGAGACTACAGGACGACCTGGACTAACTGGAGGAATGGTCTAGAAAATAGCTACTAAAGTTCAACTCAGGAAAGTGCAAAGTAATGAAATTAGGCGAAGGGAGCAGAAGGCTGAACACAAGGTACCATCTGGGAGGTGAAATCCTACATGAGTCAAATAGAGAGAAAGATCTGGGGGTTGATATCACACCGAACCTGTCCCCAGAGGCCCACATCAAAAGGATATCCTCAGCGGCATATGCTAGACTGGCCAACATAAGAACTGCCTTTAGAAACTTATGTTAGGAATCGTTCAGGACCCTGTATACCACTTATGTCAGACCAATCCTGGAATATGCAGCTCCAGCTTCTAGTCCATACCTAGTTAAACACAAGACAAAGTTAGAGAAGATTCAGCGGTATGCCACTATACTCGTCCCGGAACTGAGATGTATGAACTACGAGGAAAGGCTAAAGGAGCTGAAACTCTCGTCCCTGGAAGAAAGAAGAGTAAGGGGAGACATGATAACCACCTACAAAATTCTCAGGGGAATTGACAGGGTGGACAAATTCTTTAGCACGGGCGAAACACAAACAAGGGAATACAAGTGGAAACTGAGTACCCAAATGAGCCACAGAGACATTAGAAAGAACTTGTTCAGTGTCAGGGTAGTTAACAGGTGGAATGCATTAAGCAGTGATGTGGTGGAGGCTGACTCCATACACAGTTTCAAATGTAGATATGATAGAGCCCAATAGGCTCAGGAACCTGTACACCAGTTGATTGACAGTTGAGAGGCGGGACCAAAGAGCCAGAGCTCAACCCCCACAAGCACAACTAGGTGAGTACACACACTAAAAACACAAGCATCAGAGACAATTATCTCATTCCTCACGTACACAGTCCCGCATAAAGCAGCACCGCCCACCTCCATGAACTTACACCCATTAGATAAGAGATAATGTGACTTACCATCCAAAAGAGAGTCTCATTGGCAAAGTCCTCATACTGGGTGATGGTGGACAGCACACTGAAGATAAGGCATATCAACACCGCCATGAACCTGTCAAAGAAAAAAATGGTCTCAATGAAAAGGGGAAATTAATAGGTATTAGAGAATAGTGGCTTAACTGGTCTATGGGAACAGGTTATTAAGAGACAGTAATGTAGTTGACATCTAATCAACACATAGGTTGGCAGTGTGGACGTTTTGGTCCCTCCTGGACCATTATCGTGTCGTGTTCAGGTTCATCACACACACATATATACACACACACACACACACACACACACACACACACACACACACACACACACACACACATATATATATATATATATATATATATATATATATATATATATATATATATATATATATATATATATATATACACATATATATAAAAATTCTTATCGCTGGTGGTAAATTTTTAATAATAACTAAATTAGTCATTAACAAATTATAACTTTCCTACCATTTATAACTTTCTCTTGGCCCAAGTTATTGTGTCAAAGTTTAGCACGTACCTTTTGTTGAGAAAGTTATAATTCTCCATCCGTATTACTGAACAACAACCTCTCCCACTGATAATATAATTCGTAAGATTAATGCCAGGACTTGGTCGACGAAGGCACAACAATGTATTTCAATTTGGTGTTTGATAATACAGTGTTTTGTGCTTATTTTAATATCTGAATTAATGTCTGTCTCAAAAGTTCGGTACTAAATACATTTTTGGGCCGCGGTGAGGCCGCATTGAGTCTCGTTCCAAAATCGAAAGGTTCTTGGTTCGATACCCGTCGGTGGACGAGAATGTTAGTTTAACGTTTCTGATGCTCCAGTTCACCAAGCAGTATATCGATTCCCGGGAGTTAGACGGCTGTTGTGGGTTGCTCGTATAAAAATAGGTATAATCACACCACTGACCCATCGCTGACTAGTTAAGACTCATGCAAGCGGAATTCTATTGAAGTCTGTGGTGGTACAGTGGTAGAGTATGCGGTTGGCAATGGTTTGGACGCGGGTTTGCGCCCACTTCACAGCCCCAGGTGATGTTCACATTATTATTATTATGGTTGTTGTTATGTCTGTCACCGTGTACGATCCTCCATATGATAGTTGTGACGTGATTCCCCCTACATAACAGTGGCAGCTGCCTCTGCCGGCCACCCTCAACACCATGCTACCGTACCTCCTCTACAACATGACAACCAGACACCTACCTCCAGCCAGACGTCTGGAGAACACTATCCCCTAACAACCCCCTTAAAAAACCCCCTAACAACCCCCTGAACACCCCGCCCCCCATCTTGTCCCGAGAGCCCCCACACGCCAGGTAAACTCTGGTGACCTGTCCAGCACGCAAACTACCCTTTACTCCGCTGGCTCATATTTTCACCTTGCTGCCAGCGTGACATCACCCGCAGGTGTATATAAGCCCCCTGCCAGCGACCCAGCAACTTTTCATACACAGCCTCGCTCCTGTGCCAGGTAAGTCCACTACGGGCTCACCATAGCCCGTGCTACTTGCCCCGCTCCTGTGCCAGGTATGTTACGGGCTCACCATAGCCCGTGCTACTTGGAACTTGTTCCGAGTAGCTGAATCTATAACAACAACAACAGCGACCCAGCAACAGGACCCACAACCAGTCCGGTAACAGGGACGCCGCCCACACTGGCTACCCCTGCCAACGAAGACACCACATCCAAAGACGACAACGGACCACCCGAAACTCCCACAACCAACACCAAGAGGCTCTCCAGAGCCGCCACCGACGTCGACGAGAACGGCCTTGTGACCGACGACGAAGACGTCGACAAAGTCAAAAGTACTTGCCATGTGCTGTTCATTTCGCCCAGCGAGTTCAATGGCAACACACACACCAGACAACAATTGGCCCACAGATGCAAAATAATCAGCCAGAACAAGTACCCGCACCCCATGTATGTCCACGCCCACACCATGAACTCTTACACTGATCTCACAATACTGAGAAAAAAAGAATACCGCGACCCAGAATTCCACCGCAAATTCCCAGACGGACAAATGCAGTTCTTCGAAAAGGACGAAGATCCAGATAATGCCAAACTATCGAGGTTGCTCTCTTCGGATATAAAGCGTCGCTTTGCACATTAAACTGCAGCCTGGCGACCAAGTGTCCTGCGGGTCATAAACTGCGAGCGACCATGAAAATCCCATCCATTCATAGATCTTAAATATCAGCTATTAGTACTGATAATGGCTCTAAAGGGCTTCCTCTTACGGGCTATTCATGCCCGTGCCACCTTTTGGGTGGCTTAATCTTTATCAATCATCAATCATCCAGCAGGTCACCCGTAGGTGTATATAAGCTCTTGCCAGCGACCCAGCAGGGAGAGGCTCACCATAGCCCGTGCTTCTTGCCCCACTCCTGTGCCAGGTAAGTTACGGGCTCACCATAGCCCGTGCTACTTGGAACTTGTTACGAATAGCTGAATCTATAACAACAAACAACAACAACGACCCAGCAGGGACGGGCTCACCATAGCCCGTGCTACATGGACATTTCGTTCTGAGTAGCTAAATCTAAAACAACAACAACAACAACACAGCCAGCAGTCCATATAGGTGCTCCCAGCATTGTTCTCAGAGAACAATGCTGATCTCTTCTTTATTCTGAGACACTTCCAGTTTCTCCCATTGGTTATCACTGAGGGATGTAAGAGCAGGGGCAGCATAGTCAATGAGTGACCTAACTGCTTGAAAGTAGTTACATTTTGAGTACTGGTAGAGATGCACCCTCTCTAAGACTTGTCAGGGAGCGCAAAGCTGAGTTTCTGGCTTTACAACGTTGCCGAAGTTATTCAATTTCTTGAGTGAATTTCAACTGGTTGTCTATTATGACTCCTAGGTATTGAAAAGAGGTAACCCACTCAATTTCTTGTCCTTGTGTTGCCAGTCTGATGTCTTCAGTTCTCATTTTAACGGTCATTGCTTTGGTTTTATTGCTGTTTATTATCACTGCTATGCGTTCCGCTTCCCTGCTGCTGATGTCTAGGCATTTTTGTGCATGGTTCCTTGCGTCTTTGCCATTGATGATGACCACAAAGTTGTCTGCATAGTTAAGCAGTTTGGCTTTTGGTATCTTGAGCTTCATGAATTGTTCCATGAGACAGTTGAAGAGGAAGGGGCTTAGTATTCCTCCCTGCGGAGTACCATTTTCCAGCATCTTTGAGGACGATGTTTTTCCTTGGAATTTGACTTTAGCTTCTCGGTTAAGCAGACTTCCTTTGGCAAAGGCAAGAGCGTGTCCTTTGATTTCCTTATCCTCAAGGCAGCACAGTGTAGCTGCAGCATTGGCTAACTCGAATTGGCTTTCTAGGTCTAGAAAAATAAGGATTACAGGTTTGTCATGGATTTGATCCAGGAGGGAGGTAATGCATTCTGTGGTTCCAACGCCTTTTCTGTAAGCAAACATATTTTGATGTAGCAGATTGGCTTTCCAGTCAATTCGATTAAGAACTATTCTTTCCGCAGTTTTAGCCAGACAGTTGTTAATGAGATGGGTCTTGGATTTCCTGGGTCTTTAGGTTTTGGAATTGGAACTATAATTGCACTATTATAGGACACCCGGGGTGTCCTACACAAGGTGTCCTACACAAGGTGTCCTACACAAGGTGTCCTACATGGGGTGTAGGTATGTATGATCTTCGGCACATTATAGAAGGCAGTTAAACAGATTATAACAACCAGAGAAGTCAGGAATTTAAAGAAATAATATTCGTCTCCCCCAGCCCACTCTAGCTGTTTCTTCTTCATTACAGTCCTTCTATTTTATTCATTTGTTACATTCCTTCTATTTCCCCTTCCTCCCTGCCTCTCTCTCCCTCCTTCCCTTGCCCTCCCCCCCTCTCTCCCTCACATCCCTCCCTAAAATACAGCCGCTACATTAGCTCCAAATTTACCTTCCTGCATAACCTGTTATTCTCTAAGCACCAGTTTCATCTTCCTCTCTACTTCTCTCCCCTTTCTTCCTCTCCTTTCTCTACCTTCCCCTCATCTCTCCTCCCCCTGTGCTGGTCCTCTGCGCCTACACTGCCACTCTCGCGTTAATTGTCTTCTCTTACAGTCACTTTAAGACCAGAGAAGAGGTTGATGGTGGTGAGAGGTGGAGGAGGATGATGGTGAGGGGAGGGGATGTGGTGAGGGGAGGGGGATGGTGGTGAGGGGAGGGGGATGGTGGTGAGGGGAGGGGGATGGTGGTGAGGGGAAGTGAGGGGGGAGGAGACTGATGGCGGGACAGCATCTGGCCCCCAATCTTGGACAGACAGACATTCTCATAAATTCAGATGTTTATACCGCACATTTTGAATGTTTTTACTGTTTGTAAAGCTCATAGTGTGTATTTCGAATGTTTATACGTGCTGTTTTGACTGGAAAAACAAGCCCATATTACCTTACGTTTCTAACAATATAAAGAGATTAGTACCAAAGAGGTACTGTCATCAAACTAAATTGTTTTTGCTTTTATCCTGTATAGAGGAAGTAGGTCTACTGCGATCATTTCTTCCAGACTAGTAAGGAACCAAGAAACCTCCCTAAGGCAGCATCAGACCAAGGATGCTTAAAGTGTCGACTCCGTTTATCGCAAGACATTCCGGATTGCTCCATCGTGGTTCCCGTCGCGTGCAGTGGATATGACACTAGGAGCGGATTCTGGCATGTTGGAGCATAACCCGTGTTATTTTAAGACCGAAATTACCTGGTTGATACCTGGTTGATGGGGTTCTGGGAGTTTCTACTCCCCAAGCCCGGCCCGAGGCCAGGCTTGACTTGTGAGAGTTTGGTCCACTAGGCTGTTGCTTGGAGCGGCCCGCAGGCCCACATACCCACCACAGCCCGGTTGGTCCGGGCTTGTGGTGCTTGTAAGGTTAGTGTGGAGGAGCCTCATCCTTCAATACTCTTGAGGAGTCGGGTGTAGGAACGAAGCTCTCTTTAGGGGAGCCGGTCGGCCGAGCGAACAGCACACTGACTTGTGATCCTGTGGTCCTGGGTTCGATCCCAGGCGCCGGCGAGAAATAATGGGCAGAGTTTCTTTCACCTTGTGCCCCTGTTACCTAGCACTAAAATAGGTACCTGGGTGTTAGTCAGCTGTCACGGGCAGCTTCCTGGGGGGTGGAGGCCTGGTCGAGGACCGGGCCGCGAGGACACTAAAAAGCCCCGAAATCCTCTCAAGATAACCTCAAAAAGATAGATTCATATTTGTTATATTAACACGAAACATTTATGTATCCTGATCAAATCCACAAGGGCCGTGACGAGGATTCGAACCTACGTCTGTGAGCTTCCCAGACGCTGCCTTAATCGACTGAGCTACGACATGGTTAAATAGACATTTAGCTTTATGTATCCTGTATCGTATACTATACAAGACCGTTTGCGAATGATGTTAAAAACGTACCTGCTTTTTCCTCAACCAACCCAAACTTACCCAAACCAACTTTACCTTAACCTAACCCTAACCCAGGCTATCAGTCTAACAATCAGAAAACGAGCTTTGTCGAATCGTCTTGCCAATCATGGATTCAACAACAATTTACACATCAATTTATGAACCTCTACATCATTTCTCAATCTTGCTTACATGTATTAAAGAGTGTACGAGCACCGAAACTAAACAAGCAGTTTATATTATTGTTATAAAACTCTCCAAGTGTTTCACGGCTCAAAAACTGTTTAATAAATGAAGACAAAGCCGCCAAAGATTGAGAAAAGATGTACAGGTTCGTAAGTACTTGCGTAGCGGCGTGATGGATCCGGCACCAGGAGCTCGTTCCTATCCTGTCCTCTGATTTTGGTCATTATTATTTTTTCTCTCCGTCATATTCTATGCGTTTACCATGCTTTCAATGCCAACTTCTCCGTTTTCTGTGCTAATTTGCCATTCCGGGTCCGTTGTCTAAAAACTTTCTTGCCAATTATGCCTGTTTCTACTCTTATGCTTGTTTATTATGCTTATTTATGCTTGTTTTCTACTCTTTCTTTCTTTGCCAATTTATGCCTGTTTCCTATACTTTCTTTACCAATTTATGCCTGTTTCCTATACTTTCTTTGTCAATTTATGCCTGTTCCTATACTTTCTTTGCCAATTTATGCCTGTTTCCTATACTTTCTTTGCCAATTTATGCCTGTTTCCTTTACTTTCTTTGCCAATTTATAACTGCTTCTATACTTTCTTTGCCAAACCCTAAGTTTCGTATTTATAATTTCTCGGACAACCAGGCACCGTTTCTCTCACGTGCAAACTTGGCCAAACATGTACCCAAAGTGGAGACACAGCGCTCCTGCAGAAGCTCCCAAAAAGCCTTCATGGAGTCCTTGAGCGAGTGGCGGACCACACGCCTTCCACACAAAGCAAAATATGGATTTTCCCTCATCCAAGGATACGAAAAAAGAGGAGAAAACTGATACCAAACTGTTACTTATTCTTCTTCTTGAGGATTATTTGGAGAAACGCATTTAACTTCAAGGGATAGTGTTGTGTAGTGTAATTCCAATGTTTATACAGTGTATTTCCAATGTTTATATATATTTCCAATGTCGATTCTATGTATTTCAATGTTTATACGGTGTATTTTCAATGTTTATACAGTGTAATTTCCAATGTTTATACAGTGTATTTCCAATCTTTATACAGATTTCCAACGTTTATTCTATGTATTTTCCAATGTTTAACGGTGTATTTTCAATGTTTATACAGTGTACGGTGAGAAAATACACCACCACCACAGTCACCATCACCACAACCACCACCATTGCCACAATCACCACCATCACTGCCTTATATCAACTGACATCAACATCCACCTCATACTGTCCACCCCCCGACAACCACTACCCCCCCAACACCAACCCCCTTCCGTTCATCACCCCCCACTCCCCAGACATGACCTTCACAACCCCCTCACTCTCTTTCCCCCCCCTTCCCAACCTCACAACCCCGACCAACCACAATTCCCCAATACGTCTAGCCCGCCAATCACAATCTCCCAATCACTACCCCCCCTCCCCACCCCACAACCCCCTCCCTGATCACCAATATGAAGGCTCTGACCCTCGCCTTATCAGGTCATGGAGTTATACCGTTATGCGTTCCAAAACTCCTTAATGAAACCTTGAGATCGTGTCTCAGGGCTTCGAACGCGGGCTCGGTCCTACCCCCAATCCAGAACCCCCAAAACCTTGATTAAGTTCAGGTTTAAACTTTGTTACTTTTTAAGTTCCTTTTAACTAAGGACCGAAAGGCGATGAGTCACAATAACGTGGCTAAAGTATGTTGACCAGACCACACACTAGAAGGTGAAGGGACGATGACGTTTCGGTCCGTCCTGGACCATTCTCAAGTCACAATCGACTTGAGAATGGTCCAGGACGGACCGAAACGTCGTCGTCCTTCACCTTTAGTGTGTGGTCTGGTCAACAATGACTGAAACTAATCGACTTGACTTAAAATCGACTTAAGAATGGTCCAGGACGGACCGAAACGTCGTCGTCCCTTCACTTTCTAGTGTGTGGTCCGATCAACCGTAAGTAAGTTCCTTTTCAGAACTATGGAGTCAATAAACAATTGAATTGATTAGCATGGATAGATAGAAAGATATAGGAACAGATAGAAATAAATATAGGTAATAATAGACGACGAAATGAAATTAATAATTCGCGTTGTCGGGGACAGGAAGCTGTACTTAGGCCGTTCCAGGTCACTCCCTCCCCCGCAAGGTGGAACTACTGACCTTCTCCAAGATGCACCCCACAACAGTTGCCTTAATCCCGAGTACCTATCCTGCGTGAATAGACGTATAGGATGAAAGGAAACAAGTCTAGCCACTTCGTCCCGCCCGGAATCGAACCCAGGGTCGATTTGTACTACAGGACAAATTTACAGATGAAAATAGATGGGATCAGATATAGATGGAAATAGATAGAAATTCACATACAATTAGACGAAAAAACGTAAAAAGAAATAGACGGGAATGAAAATAAAAATAGACAAAAACGATTACATAGAAATATACAGCTGAAAATATGATGGAATATGACGGAAATGGATTACAAAAAACATGTCAATAAGGCACGCCAAATATGTCTCGAGGCATCTCCATGAAGAAATGAGAATGAGAACAAATGAGAAGTTGAGAACAGAAAGACAGTACTTATTTAGTACCAATATGTATAGTGACGGTTCACCAGGAAGTTACCTTTGTATTGTTGAATTCAGACCAACACCTAAAACTTTCAACAGCATCATAAACATGATACCTAACCTAACCATTCCTAGCAATCATAGGCCTAATATAGCACATATGTATGTGCTATATTAGGTCTAGGAAATATATATTTTGGTTCTAGCTTAATTTTCCCAGGACTCAAATTAATTATCAAATTAATAGTACAAAAAGTGGTTACTGGAAGTCCATCACTACATATTGGTACTTTCCATCGTATAGTTACTAAAAGATAATAATAAGTACTAATATTTCAGGAGGATGAGCTCGCATATATATATATATATATATATATATATATAATATATATATATATATATATATATATATATATATATATAGATATATATTATTTTTTCTTTAACATAATTTGTCCTTGTTTACTGATCCCGTTCAGAGGTCTAACCAACCATGATCAAACAAACTCTTGTAGACGAAAGGCATCATTGTGTGTACTCACCTATTTGTGCTTGCGGGGGTTGAGCTCTGATTCTTTGGTCCCGTCTCTAAACTATCAACTGGTGTACAGATTCCTGAGCCTATTGGGCTCTATCATATCTACATTTGAAACTGTGTATGGAGTCAGCCTCCACCACATCAATGCCTAATGCATTCCACTTATTAACTACTCTGACACGGAAAAAATTCTTTCTGACGTCCCTGTGGCTCATTTGGTACTCAGTCTCCACCTGTGTCCCCTTGTTCGAGTACACCCGTGATAAAAAAATTTATCCTTATCTACCCTATCAATTCCTGAGAATTTTGTAGGTGGTGATCACGTTTCCCTTTACTCTTCTGTCTTCCAGTGTCGTGAGGTGCATTTCACGCAGCCTTTCCTCGAAAGTCACATCTCTTAGTTCTGGAACTAGTCTAGTGGCATACCTATGAACTTTTTCCAGCTTCGTCTTGTGAGGGGTGGGAGAGGGGGATGTTGGGGCTGGTTCCCCAAATTGGAGGCCTGTCATATGAAGAAGGATTGGGAGAGATCGGGTTCCGTTTACTGGAGGGGCGGGGAGTGGGGGTGACATGATGGAGGTTTGCGGGTGGATGAATGTCCATGACGGGGGGGGGGGGGATTTTGATGGGGAGTTCGGAGTATCAGCATAGGGCAGAGCACGAAGCACTGGGTGTGGATTGAATGGGTTTGGATTTTTATGGGTCTTGGGTGGATGCTGGTTCGGTGGCGGGGTTGTTGATTTGTGGAACCGGTTGCTGCGTGGCGTGGTGGGGTCCCTCTCATTGTTTCAGGCGTGGGTTGGACATGTATATGAGTGGATTGGGTGATTATAGGTAGGAGCTGCCTCGTATGGGCCAATAGGCCTTCAGCGGTTACCTTTGTTCTTATGTTCTTGTGCTTGACAAGGTACGGGCTCCATGCTGGGGGCGCACACTCCAGGATTGGTCTTACATATGTGGTGTACAAGTTTCTGAATGATTCCTTACACAGGTTCCTGAAGGCTGTTTGATGTTAGCCAGCTTCGCATATGCAATTCTTTTTATGTGGGCTTCAGGAGACAGGTTTGGAGTGATATCAACTCCTAGATCTTTCTCTCTGTCCGTTTTATGAACTGGTGTACAGGTGTGTATGTATGTGTATTCACCTAGTTGTGCTTGCGGGGGTTGAGGTCTGCTCTTTCAGCCCACCTCTCAACTGTCAATCAACTGTTATTAACTACTATTATTTATTTTTTCCCCACACCACATACACATACACACACACACACACACACAAGGAAGCAGCCCGTGACAGCTGACTAACTCCCAGGTACCTATTTACTGCTAGGTAACATTGGCATAGGGTGAAACAAACTCTGCCCATCGTTTCTTTGCCGGCGACGGGATCGAACCCGGGACCACAGGATCACGTGTCCAGCGTGCTGTCCGCTCGGCCACCGGCCCCCCTTGAGGTGGGTGTGGGTGTTTTATGGTATCGACACCATCGTCAGTGTATTTCGGCGCCATCTATGGGTGGGCGCCTCAGTTCCCCTGATATCGGACGCTACGTGGACAACGCCAACTATTGGTGGTTACGTAACAGCGATCAATGACTCCTGTTTCCTGCCCTGGGTAGCAAAGGAAGTCGACGTAGATGACCTCTGGTGGATGACGTATTAAGATCAGCGCCATCTGATCATCAGGGCCCCATCAGGGAGCCGGTCGGCCGAGCGGACAGCACGCTGGACTTGCGATCCTGTGGTCCTGGGTTCGATCCCAGGCGCCGGCGAGAAATAATGGGCAGAGTTTCTTTCACCCTATGTCCCTGTTACCTAGCAGTAAAATAGGTACCTGGGTGTTAGTCAGCTGTCACGGGCTGCTTCCTGGGGTTGGAGGCCTGGTCGAGGACCGGGCCGCGGGGACACTAAAAAAAAAAAGCCCCGAAATCATCTCAAGATAGATAGATCTGTTGTAGCTACAGAGCATAATGTTAACTCCCCAGTGAGTGTTACCTCATGGTAACACTGAGCTGAGTGTTACAGCCTGGTTGACCAGTCCAGCAACGAGGAGGCCTGGTCGATGACTGGGCCGTGGGGACGCTAAGCCCCGGAACAACTCCAAGGTAAGGTATGGTTTCCCCAGTGTACCCTCCATCTAATTGATGACGTTTTATGTCCTCAGAGGTGACGTGTGGAGGTGGATGTACTGAGGAAGGCAGTTTACCTTGGACACTCCACGTACTCTCAGCTTGGTCCTGGAAGACGACTGAGTAAGCCACCGTAGATCTAGGCAGTGTGTTAGCTGCTAAATTACACCAGTCGGTAGAGATCGGCATACCCCGGACATGGCTTAGGAAAGTAACGGACGACAGTGAGGTGCTTACCGTGAAGTGCTGCTAGCAAGTTGCTAAAGGCTTTTGCCAGGGGGTTAGCTACCCCTGTATATGGTTTTTCATGACCCCGATCAGTGCATGGCTGAGGTCCTCTGCCAGCGAGTGGCTGGAGAGTGATAGTGGGGTATAGGCACCTCGTGATACTGTGTCGGTGGACTGGCCCACGTAAACGGGGAACTCGCCAGTGTTTCCCAGTACACGTATAAGGAACTGGGCAGGGCAAACACTGGAGTTGATGAACACTGCCAACGTCGAAGTGTCCCGCGTGAAAATGGCACTACTGTATATACGTGTAGTCATATTCTATTTAATCTAATATAATTTTAATGGCGATGGTGTAAATAAAGGGAGCTGTGTATCGGTCATTTTCCCCACCTTCCTTACTCTTTATTGCACGATACAACCAGTTCTTGAAAGCCTACTATTGACTCGGGGGCCGGATACTATAATAGAGATTATAACATCAAGAACCCCGTTACTGGTCCACAGTGGCCGTAACAGTGTGTGTGTGTGTGTATGTGTGTGTGTATGTGTATGTGTGTGTGTATGTGTGTGTGTGTGTGCTTTTGTGTGTGTTTTGTACACATTCTCTTCTTCCTTTGTGCCACAGTTTGTGGGTTCTTTGTTCATTCTCAGCTCATTCTTCGTGTGGACATCAGAGAGTCTCACCTCTTCTCGGCTCTTTAAAATGCAGTGTATTTTATGAACACGTGGAACAGGGACGTGTGGCTTGGGGAAGGGTGTGGGGGGGGGAGGGGGAGGCTGACTATTGGACAAGGACCTTAGTTTGTCTGTTGGGTTAAAATTAAACACGTCGGGCACTGATATTTATTAATATACTGAGTGTATACTCAGAATACACTCAGTATACTGTGATACTGAGTGTACCACGGTATCGTATATACTATGATAACACTCAGTGAAGTATTCCCAGTGATAAGATAATTTATGACTACTCAAGTACTCTGTGTTCGCTTAAATCAAGTGCAAAATAATTTAGTGCTGCTCAGTGCTAGTAATTCCTCTATACTGATATATTCAATTTTATGCACCTAACTTTAGCAACCTCTGGTTTTTATTAATTGTATTTTACCCACGTACACCTGTAGTAATCCGATACACCAAGTGTAGATATGATAGAGCCCAGTAGGCTCAGGAACCTGTACACCAGTGGCTTGACAGTTGAGAGGCGGGACCAAAGAGCCTGAGTTCAACCCCCTGCAAGCACAACTAGGTGAGTACAGTGGTTTAGACATTCCTAACCCCCTGGATTATGGCCTAGTAGTACATATAGGAATGGTACATAGTGCGTAGTACATATAAGATGGTACATAGAACGCAGCACATATAAGAATGGGTCCTTAAGTGTGGCGAGGAGCAGACAAGAGGCTAGTTGACGCAGGTGATTGGAATAAGTGCTTTAAGACAGGCGGACAGATAACAACGTCGATTGCGTTCTTGTAAGCCACGAATGTTGATGTAAACGATCCTGTCTTATCGGACGGATTATTAACGACTCTCACGAACGGTGTATACACTCCATGAGGTCCCCCGTCCCTTCACCTGTCCCACCCTCTGTCTCTCACTCTCACACCCTCTGTCTCTCACTCACACCCTCTGTCTCTCACTCACACCCCTCTGTCTCTCACTCACACCCTCTGTCTCTCACTCACACCCCTCTGTCTCTCACTCACACCCCACTGTCTCTCACTCACACCCCTCTGTCTCTCACTCACACCCCTCTGTCTCTCACTCACACCCCACTGTCTCTCACTCACACCCCACTGTCTCTCACTCACACCCCTCTGTCTCTCACTCACACCCCTCTGTCTCTCACTCACACCCTCTGTCTCTCACTCACACCCTCTGTCTCTCACTCACACCCTCTGTCTCTCACTCACACCCCACTGTCTCTCACTCACACCCCACTGTCTCTCACTCACACCCTCTGTCTCTCACTCACACCCCTCTGTCTCTCACTCACACCCCTCTGTCTCTCACTCACACCCCTCTGTCTCTCACTCACACCCCACTGTCTCTCACTCACACCCCACTGTCTCTCACTCACACCCCACTGTCTCTCACTCACACCCTCTGTCTCTCACTCACACCCCTCTGTCTCTCACTCACACCCCTCTGTCTCTCACTCACACCCCACTGTCTCTCACTCACACCCTCTGTCTCTCACTCACACCCTCTGTCTCTCACTCACACCCCTCTGTCTCTCACTCACACCCCACTGTCTCTCACTCACACCCCACTGTCTCTCACTCACACCCCACTGTCTCTCACTCACACCCTCTCTCTCTCACTCCAGTTACCTCCCTCACCACCTGAACACCTCCAGTTCCCTCAGCCAATTGTGTGGGAAAAATCGAATACCTTCTGCTAGTCCAGGAAGATGCGTCGTACCCTTATCTCTTAAGACATAACCTAACCACGCAAATACGCATAAGCTGAACAGCGTCAACGGCGCACAAAGGTATCATCAGGAATCTAGCTAAAGTAAACCTTCACAGTATCGTATTAAAACCTACATGAGACCCACGATAGAGTGTGAAGCGCCAGCACGCAATCCTCATCATTTGAGAAGAATAATACGAAATTAGCAGCTCATCCTCCTGTTTTGGTAGAACTTATGGAAATACGAGGACCATAGTACATTTACGGACTTACAAGGCAATTAGAAAGTAGAAATCGGTACTGTTGAATTTGGACAAACCGGAAAATGATTTTCTACTCACGTTACAAAGAAAAGGTAATCTAACCTAACCTTCCTAGGCTTAATACAGGCTATCTGAGCCGTAGTATAGTAAATATGTGTACTTTACTAGATCTAGGAATATTTAAATTTGTATCTTGGCTTCATTTTTTCGGACTCTATAAAGTGAATAGTACAAAATTCAACTAATTTCTTAGTACGTCAATATTTGTACTATGGGCCACATAGTTCCACAAAGTACAGGAGGATTGGTTGATTTTAGACAATGTTAAAGGAATGACAAGAGACCAGTCGACGAAGAATTGCTGAAGGAGCTGAACCATTCGACATCTGAAAACAAGATGAATAGAGAAGATTAAGAATGGGAGAAGACAAGATAAAGAATAGAGATGTTTGTTAGCTCTGCGTCCTGCTATAATGGATTTCTCCTAGAGACATACGACACCAGCCAAGAATGTTTACATTCTCAAAATGGACAACATTGGAACCTGAGGTTATAGTGGCCAGATACACTGAGAGGTTTTGACGGCGCCTCTTCAGCTACAGGGGAGTGTGTGGGTGAAAGTACACTGTACATTTATTGTGGGTCCTGTAGTACACTGTATTTGATACACTGCCTTTGAAGTCACTGCATTAAATGACTGAAGGGAAGCTATCTATGAAAGCCTACACATACACTTACACTCTTCATCATTTAAAATGTTCTATTGAGTTTCTTCTCACATCCAATCCTCCCTCCGTCACGCATCTAATCCTTCTTCCTCCCTCCCGCATCTAATCCTTCTTCCTCCCTCATCTAATCCTTCTTCCTCACGCATCTAATCCTTCTTCCTCCCTCCCGCATCTAATCCTTCTTCCTCCCTCATGCATCTAATCCTCCTTCCTCCCACATCTAATCCCTCTCCCTCCCACATCTAATCCTCCTCCCTCCCACATCTAATCCTCCTCCCTCCTACACACTCATACTCACCCTCCCAAGAAGATCACACGAAATACAATCATCATCTCTCCAAGAATCGCATTTTTTTTCCCATGAATTTCTCCTAACAAATTCGTTTAACTCTCGTTTTCACCCGAGGATGATCGCCCCCTCAATCAGAATGACATAATTCAATTATTCCATCATTCTACTCCATTTCCTATTTTGGAGCTGGCGGACCGGAGACTTCTCATTTAAGTTGAGAATACTTTTTCTAAAACACGGCAGGAGCTAATCACAGGTAGGGAGACAGATGGCCAATTTGAAAAGATGGGGGAAAAAAGTTTACCATACAGAGCAAGTTCGCATAATGGGATACTTTGATTGACTTTGGGGCGTTGGGGAATATTGCAACCCGTCCTCGCAAATTCGTATAGTCAATATTGACTTATTAGTTACGTGCATAGGTGACATACTAAACATAATAGTTTCCCTTGAAAAGCTTCATATAAAACACCGACCTTACCTAACCTACTTAGTATGTTAAAATAAGCATCTTATAGCTTCGTAATTACATTTGTTACTTAACCTATTATAGGTATAGGTTAGGTAATAATTGTAATTACGAAGCAATAAGATGCTTATCTTAACATACTAAATAGGTTAGGTAAGGTCGGTGTTTTCTATGAAGCTTTTCCAGGGAAACTATTATGTTAAGTATGTCACCTATGCACATATTTAATAAGTCAATATTGACTATACGAATTTGCGAGGACGGGTTGCAACATTGAGAGGGAGGCGGTGCTGTCTTAGGTATAAACAAACAGAGAGACAGACACACTAGGCTGTTTCACATTAACTTCCCTGTTGACTATGATCAATAAGACTGTTTGCTGCCTGTAGGCCACAAGGATTACCAATCATAACAAAACAAATCACATAGATTAAATGGGTACTTTCTCAAAATAATTAACACTCCAAATTTAAACAAAAATTCTCTTGATAATATTGGAAAATATTGTTGATAATCTGCCAGCGGGCAGTGCTCAAGGCTCTCGATACATCATTTCCTAATAACTAACCATCAGCAATTAGTAGAGATAATTGATATAACTGCATAACAATTAACGCACTAATCATCGACTGATTTGTATGTACCACAGATGGGTATGACAACGTTTCAGAATTACAGACACGAATGGTAACGAAGCGAGCAATGTTGACGACCAACACTTCCTCTCTCTCTCTCTCTCTCTCTCTCTCTCTCTCTCTCTCTCTCTCTCTCTCTTTGGTCGCAAAACCCAATCAAAACAAAAATCACGTTAATTTCAACATACGATTGAATATTGTATCCTTAAATAGATACTGTATCCTTAAATAGATACTGTACTCTTAAATATATATTGTATCCTTAAAATAGATAGTATTCTTAAATACCTTAAATTGATATTGAATCCTTAAATAGATATTAACTTGCCTGTGGCCCCTACGTGACGCAAGGGGCGCCGCCCCCTCCCCCCACCACAGTAACAGAAGCACTTGGGGTCTCCTTAATCGCTGATAACGAGCTCATCTTGACACGTACGACGTGTCTAACGACCCTCAACCACAGGCCAACCACACACTTACAACAAGGAGGAGGCCCTAACGACCACGAAGTGTACTAAGCACCATCCGTGGCGTCTCAGTACAGTATGCCAACCATCACAAGCAACTGGCGCTTGAGTCAGCCAGAAGCCCAGACTTCAGATACACTCTAGAACAACACGTAACAATCAGTTACGCTGAAGACAAGTGAGTTTCATTGGGTCTATTGCCTCGTGTGTCCCGTTACTTTACGTTATTCTATTTCACGTTACTCTACTTAACGTCACACTACTGGCGGAAACAAATGGGCAGAGTTTCTTTTACGATAATGCGCCTGTTCACCTAGCAGTAAATAGGTACCTAGGAGTTAGACAGCTGCTACGGACGGCTTCCTGTGTGTGTGCGTGTGTGTGTGTGTGTGTGTGTGTGTGTGTGTGTGGTGTGTGTGTGTGTGTGTGTGTGTGTGTGTGTGTGTGTGTGTGTGTGTGTGTGTGTGAAACAAAAAATCAGTTGATTGATTGACAGTTGAAAGGCGGGACCAAAGAGCCAGAGCTCAACCCCCGCAAGCACAACTAGGTGAGTAAACACAAACACCAACACACAACTAGGTGAGTACACTCACACACACACACATAGGCTGAGCATAGAATTGAGAAGGTTTTCAGGCTAGGCTGGCACAACAAAGACCGAGAACGTGTGTTAAAGATAGTGTTTGCAAACGAGAACACAAAGGAGTTGATTCTAACAAGGAAAAGCCGCCTGCAACATGTCGGAGAATTCAAAAAGTATTCCTCCAGAGGGATATGACGAGGGAGGAGAGAGCCATGGCGGCAGACGCAAGGAAGAGGCGCAAGGCGAGGGGGGAAAACCAAGAACTCACAGCTCCCAACACATCATCCCCAGAGGTGAGGGGGAAACCCACAACCAGCTACCCAGTAACACCAGCGGGGATGGCAACCCCACCACCCTCCTCTGCATAGAAAACCCCCCTACCCCAAACTTACCTGCCCCCACTCAAATGCTCAGCCATATCTCCCTCCCCCCACACCCATTCCCACCCTTTTACCCCTCCCTTCCTCCTGCCATGTCCACCTCCCCCCTTTCCTTCCAGTCCTTCCTCCCCCTTCACCCCATACCCTCCCTGTCCCTCCCCCTTCACTTGACCCCCCCCACCCCTCATCCCAGTATCCTCTGAGACCCTGTTATCCACCTCACAAATCCTCACACCCATGGAACAGCTTCCCCCATCAGCAGAACACTCACCAAGGAGGCGATTTGAGAAGGGACAGAAGAAAGTGAGCCTCAGGGCAATGTACACTAACATAGATAATAAACATAGATATCACAAATAAAGCAATGAGCTTGAAGAATGAGTACTAGAGGAAAACCCAGACATAGTAGCACTCACAGAAACAAAGCTAACGAAAACCATAAAAATACAGTGTTCCCACAGGACTATTATGTTATGAGGAAAGAGAGAGAGAAGGAAGAGGTGGTGGTGGTGTAGCCCTGCTGGTAGGAAGAGGCTGGGACTTTGAGGAGATGGTTATTCAGGGCTGTGAGGGTTTCAGTGACTACATACCAGGTACCATAACAATTGGAGGACAAAAAAATATAGTCGTAGTCCACCACCAAATGACAGAAGACCCAGACATGAATAAGATAGAAACAACATGGCCACCATTAACATAATAGAGAGAACAGCTTCTGTTGCTAGCAGGAATGGATCTGAACTACTAATTATGGGAGACTTCAACCATGGGAAAATAGACTGGGAGAACAGGGATCCGCATGGAGGACCAGAAACATGGAGAGCTAAGATGTTGGACGTGGCAACAAGAAACTTTCTAAGCCAGCACGTCAAGGATCCAACAAGAATGAGAGAAGATGAACCAGCCATGCTCGATCTGATATTTACCCTAAATGAGTGAGATATAAGGGAAGTTAAGATGGCAGCACCCTGGGAATGAGTGACCACAGTGTATTAAACTTTGAGTACCTGGTAGAGCTAGGAATTATCTCCCCCCAAAAAGAACTAGGAAACAAAAGGCTGGCTTACCGAAAGGGGAAATATAAGGAGATGAGAAGTTTCCTAAGGGAAATACCTAGGGATACAGACCTCAGAGCTAATTCTGTACAAGATATGATGGACTATGTCACCAAAAGTGTCAGGATTTAGTAAACAGATTCATCCCGTCCCAGAGGGAAAAATCCGAGAGGAAAAAGAATCCATGGCTTAATAGGGCATGTATGGAAGCAAAGAAACTGAAGAAAAGGGCATGGAGGAAGTTCCGGAATAACAGAACACCAGAAAGCAAAGAGAGATACCAGAGAACCAGGAATGAGTATGTTAGGATGAGAAGAGAAGCAGAGAAAAATTATGAAAATGATATAGCAAACAAAGCCATGCTGAAGATCCAACGGGTACAAAACAAAGCACTTCGCTTTGCGGAGGGCCTAACACTGATGGACAGGGTAAGAACTGACCAAATCCATGAAACGCTCAACATGAAGCCAATAATCAGGCTCAGCTACCTGGCCAGAAGACAGCTGTACCGCATGAAGAATATGTATATCCCAGACCCCGAAGATCCCTACGTAGCAGAAAACACCACCAGCGACGAGATCCGCGAACCACCACACAGAACCAGAAGAATCACTCTCCAACAAAAAGTGATCAGACACATCCACGATGAGGCCTTCCCAAGACCTCAAATACTAAGCGGCCGGCCAGATGGCCCATCCCGGACCCCATCTACACCAAATGAAGAATAAAGAAAATAAATAAAATAAAATAAATAAATAAATAAATAAATAAATTAAAAAAAATATAAACAAATAAAACTACTACAAAAAAACTTTAAAACCAAAAAACCATTTGTCGTGATATCAGTTGAGTAACTCAGAATGTATGGGGTTCATGATTTGTACCAAGAGAAACAACAACGGCACTTTCCTGCACCGTGGGAGGTTACACCCTTTCCAGTTTTAATCCCTCCCTTTCCACCCAAGAAGCAAATTAGAGATAGGCCCAAGCTTCTTCTTGAGGCAAAGCTCAACGCCTTAAGCCATATTGATGCTCTGTCCACAGAGCATTCTCTCTCTCAAATCATATACACTGATGGTTCCCTACACCGCACCACTGGTGCAGCTGGAAGTGCAGTTGTTCTGACAATGGGCGATGGCTTGTACTTTGAGTGGGGAGTCCGTATAAACAATTGGGCCTCTACCCTTCAGACCGAACTATTTGCCTTGATCCTTGCACTGAAATGTGTACAAGTCTCCAAACTTGATACATTAATTGTAAGTGACTCCTTATCATCCTTAAATGCTCTCAACTCTTTAAGACATAACTGTAACATGCTCGTGTCCGAAGCTAGACACAAATACAACAAAATTATTAAGGATGGTAACAGAGTCCATTTCATGTGGTCTCCATCTCATGTTGGCCTCCGAATGCATGATAGAGCTGATAAGTTAGCCAAAGAATCTGCCTTTAAAGGAGCCGTTGAGTGTAACCTTGGATTGTCAATGAGCAATCTGAGAGCAGAAGTACACCGAGAACTTCAACAAGATCTTGTAGATCTGAGGCAAAGTGAAATTGACACCAGTAATTCCATCTATCATCATACTATCATGCAAGAGGAGCCACACATCTATGGATCATCCAATAAAATCAGCAGACTTCTAGATGTTACTGCTGCTCGGCTTAGACTCGGTTACAAGTATCTCTGGGAATTCTCATTATCTGCCGATGTAGACCTGACAAAATGTAAACTGTGTCAACAAAATTATTCGCACACCCTCCGTCACTATGAGATGGAGTGCGAAAAGATACGTGAATTTAGAGACAATTCTATAACCAATGTTCCAGCGATGTGTAAATATTTCATTCAAAATGATCTGCTACCAGAAATTTTAGCCAAATATCCCCAGTTTGTTAACTGTAGGTAGTAACTGAGTGATTGTAACCTATCCACCGCTGCCCACTGGATGGGGGGCGGTGTGCAGGACAAACATATAAATTTTGACACTAGCTCTCCACATATGTCAGTTGCTTAATTTAGAACCTGTACTTGAGGTCGATCTCGAACCCATTGTTGATGTGACGACTTATATTGAATTTTGTAACTAGCTCATCAAGATTGTAACTTGCTTAGCTAAATGAATTGTGGGGTTCAGTCCCTGAGCCCATTATGTGCCTCTGTAACCCTTTCCACTACCGCCCACAAGATGGGTATGGGGTGCATAATAAATGAACTAAACTAAAACTAACTAACGTGATATCAGAAGTGTGACTAACCTGATGTTGTTAAGCTTAACCTCCCTCAGCCAACTCCATCGGCTCTAGTGCTTTAGGACACCAACAAGGTCACAAACACTAGCCCCCCCAGCCAATGTACTGACAACCCAACATAACACATACGCAAACAAACGACACATACACATATGTCAACCCATGGTGGACAGGCCACCGAACTTTCAAACCTCCTCTCTCTCTCTACACCCACATCCTCTTCCTGAATTTCATCTCCCCATCCCCCTACCTCCCCCATCCTTTCCAAGCCCTTTGGACATCAAAGCAAACAAAGCCAAGACCGAACCAAAGCTACTCCCAGTCACATCAGGAGGAAAACAACAGTGAAAGAACAGGTAATGAAACTTAGAACAGGCGAGGACAGGTATACAGAGAATGACAAAGATGTGTGTGAAGAACTCAACAAGAGGTTCCAGGAGGTCTTCACAATAGAACAAGGTGAGGTCACTGTGCTAGGAGAAAGGGAAGTAAACCAGGCGGCTTTGGAAGGGTTCGAAATTACGAGTGAGGTCAAGAGATACCTGCTGGATCTGGATGTTAGAAAGGCTGTTGGTCCACACGGGATCTCACCATGGGTACTGAAAGAGTGTGCAGAGGCACTTTGCTTGCTACTCTCCATAGTGTATAGTAGGTCACTAGAGACGGGAGACCTACCAGAAATATGGAAGACGGCGAATGTGGTCCCAATATACAAAAAGGGCGACAGGCAAGAGGCACTGAACTACAGGCCAGTGTCCTTGACTTGTATACCATGCAAGGTGATGGAGAAGATCGTGAGAAAAAACCTGGTATCACATCTGGAGAGAAGAGACTTCGTGACAAATCGCCAACATGGGTTCAGGGAGGGTAAATCTTGCCTGACTTTTGTATTTTGTATTTTGTATTTTCCCTATTTTTGTATTTTGAATTATTATCATTGTTTGTACTATTTTTTCTATTGTTTGTATTATAATAATATTGTATTAGTATTGCATTGTGTTATATTACTTTAGTATTGCATTATTATATTCTTGAATTATATTGCATAATTTTTGTATTGTATTACATTATTTGTTATTGTAAAATTTTGTATTATATTGTTATCAAATTTATTATTTAAATTATATTATATTATTTAGTAATGTATTATTTTGTCCTGTAGTGTATTTTTTGGCATTGTACTGTAGTTTATTGGACATACAGATACACAAACACTGACCATTAGGGTCCAAATTCACCCCTGGCCTTTGAACTCTGGATAAGCCAATCATCATTAACCTCACACTCCGGATTGGCCAATGAGCTTAGCGGATGTGTATAAGGCGTCCAATTAGAAGCTAGCACGTGGGGGAGTGAGAAGTGGCGTAATCCGACTTAATCCGGTGGCGCGGATCGTGTGACGTCAGCAGCGGGACAGAGATGGCAACATCCACGAACGTCTCCGGATTTGTTTATGTTCAGAGTGTAGGTGGACAGTGCCAGGTGTGGTCATGGTTGGAGGAGAGGGGATAATTGTAATACAATATATCTATCTATCTATCTATCTATCTATCTATCTATCTATATAATATATATCTATCTATCTATCTATATATATATATATATATATATATATATATATATATATATATATATATATATATATATATATATGTCGTACATAGTAGCCAGAACGCACTTCTCGGCCTACTATGCAAGGCCCGATTTGCCTAATAAGCCAAGTTTTCATGAATTAATTGTTTTTCGACTACCTAACCTACCTAACCTAACCTAACTTTTTCAGCTACCTCACCTAACCTAACCTATAAAGATAGGTTAGGTTAGGTTAGGTAGGGTTGGTTAGGTTCGGTCATATATCTACGTTAATTTTAACTCGAATAAAAAAAATTGACCTCATACATAATGAAATGGGTAGCTTTATCATTTCATAAGAAAATAATTTGAGAAAATATATTAATTCTGGAAAACTTGGCTTATTAGGCAAATCGGGCCTTGCATAGTAGGCCGAGAAGTGCGTTATGGCTACTAGGTACGACATATATATATATATATATATATATATATATATATATATATATATATATATATATATATATATATATATATTAGTATTTTGGAAGAAGTCTTTTTTGTAAACATATATTGTTGAATATGACCGAAAGTGTAAGATTAATAATTCTAACACGAATCTTCTCAATACTTCTTACGTTTTTCTTCACTGTCGAGGGTAATTGAAAAATTAACTCTCCAAAATTTATTCTTTTATTTTTGGTCTGACGCCTGAACGCGTTTCGTAGTGCTTATTACATTTTCAAAGACGAATTTACACATAACATACATCATACTTATACTCGTTTTGGGTGAGGTGATATGGCACAAATGTTTTGAGTGAGGTGACAAAAGCTATGGCAGAACACGAATGAATGGGTATGAAAACATAAGAATGGAAGTAACTGCAGAAGGCCTATTGGCCCATACTTCCTCTTGCTGCTTCTATGTTGGTTCGGGCTCTTGAAGTGGGTAAGTTGGGTAAGTACACCCACTTTTAAATAATTGATTCTTATCATCCCTGTCAATTCTGATGATAATTTTGAATATGTGGATCATATCTTCCCAAGCTCTTCTGTCTTCCAGAGACGTGAGGTGCAATACTTTTACTCGTAATTCATATTTCTTAGTTCTGGGACTAGTCTGGTGGCATACCGGTCGCCGGCATACTCGGCCAGTCGGCCGAGCGGACAGCATGCTGGACTTGTGATCCTGTGGTCCTGGGTTCGATCGCAGGCGCCGGCGAGAAACAATGGGCAGAGTTTCTTTCACCCTATGCCCCTGTTACCTAGCAGTAAAATAGGTACCTGGGTGTTAGTCAGCTGTCACGGGCTGCTTCCTGGGGTGGAGGCCTGGTCGAGGACCGTGCCGCGGGGACACTAAAAAGCCCCGAAATCATCTCAAGATAACCTAAAGATACCTTTGAACCTTCTCCAGCTTCGTCTTGTGCTTGACAAAGTATGTCTCCATACTGGAGCCGCATACTCCAGAATTGGTCTGACATATGTGGTAGACAAGGTACTAAATAATTCCTTACACAAATTTTCAAATGCTGTTTTGATGTTAGCCAGCCTCGCATACGCCGCTGATGATATTCTTTTGCTGTGGGCTTCAGGAGACAGATTAAGCATGATATCACCTCCTTATCTTTCTCTTTGTTTAATGAAGGACTTCATCTCCCATTCGGTATCAGTGTCTGACCTGTTCCCTCCGCCTAGTTGCATTACCTTACATTTACTTGGGTTGAACTTTAGTAGCCAATTGTTGGACCATTCCTTCAGATCGTATAGGCCATCTCGTGGCCTCATGCTATTTTCCTCGGTCTTAATCATCCTCATAATTTTAGCATCACCAGCAAAAAATGAGAAGAACGATTCTATACCCTTTGGGAGATCATTAACATATATCAGAATCATAATAGGTCCAAAAACTGAACCCTGTGGAATTCCACTGGTGACGCCTCGCCACTCTGAAACCTCTCCCCTCACGGTGATTCGTTGTCTTCTGTTGCTTAGGTACTCCCTTAGCCAATGGAGTACCTTCCCTTTCACTCCTGCCTGCATCTCCAGCTTGTACAGTAGTGTCTTATGTGGTACTGTGTCAAAGGCTTTCTGGCAATCCAAAAAGTGGATTGGCAAGGTAGTAGGGAGGACGTGGAGGTAGTAGCGGTGTTTATGGTGAGGAGATGGGAGGGGGGGGGGTAGGTGTGGGAGGGAATGGTGATAGTGATGGTGCTGGAGATGGGAGGTGGTTGTGGCACTTACTCATCATCTTACTCATCAATACTTACCTATCAGCTTTTTTTGGGAGAGTGAGTTCAAGCTCTTTCTTTCCTGTTTACTGATCTTGTCGAACCTGCTCAGTTAACTATTCTGGCGTTCGAATTGAGTGTCAAAAGTTTTTTTGACAATTTAGGAAAATACAGTCTATCCAGCCTTATTTTTCCTCTTATCTTTCTAGCGCAGTCATGAACCTTAATTAAGTTTGTCAGGAACGACTTCTATTTCTAAAGAAATATTTACCTTTTGTCACATAATCGGTTCTCTACATATGTTATGCCATTTTCGACCTGATTACATTTTCCAGCACTTTACTCAGAATACCTGTCAGTGACACGTCTGTAATTTAGTACTTCCTCTCTATGTCACTTTGTTAATTTTGGGACTATGTTTATCTCAGTCTTACGGGAACTTTCCAGTCTCAAGCATTTCTTAAATGGTTTAGATAATGGCTGAGAAAGTACTTCTGCAGTCTCTTTCAACAGACATGGTGAGATTAGGATCCCACTGATTTTGTCATATGTAGTACACTTCTACGTGTGTTTTCTTACATGTTCTACAGTGACTATGTCATCCATTGTTTCTTCCGGTCTTTCATCTGGCAACCTTGTGCTACCTTGATCACGAAGTTGCTTCTAATGAACCATCATAGTTTTCCTGGAATTTTTTGTTGAGTTCCTCACATACCTATTTTTCTGTGAGAAGTCCCCCCCACCCCCCTTTGTCCCCTTCAATCTGAGTTCATGGTCTCGCACTGTTGAATTTCTCCATATATAGTTATAGAACAGCTTTGGCTGCTTATTATTTGTTTGCCTTAGCTTTTGCAGCAATCTCATTTTCCAAATTGCTTCTCACTTTCTCTCCTAACTCGAGTATATTCGTTTCTGGTGGTGGTGGTGGAGAGGTGGCGGCGGAACCGGTTGGGTGGACACAAACATGACCTTAATTGCTTGTCCTCTTACATGTAGAGGGGATGATATTGGAAGCTGATTGCCAGTTTTGGTGTGATGTTTTTTAAGCTTTAAAGGTATATACAAGCTGGAAGATCACTTATTATTTTGTGAAGAGTATTATTATTATTTTCTTCCACTTTAAATGCGTAGAAAATTTTCGGCAGAGGTAAGCTTGATTACAGGCAGAGAGAAGGTACGCTTGGACGCTGACAAAGGTAAGCTTATACGTTGGCAGGGGGAAAGCTTGGACTCTGGCAGGGATAAGCTGGGACTCTGGCAGGGATAAGCTTGGACTCTGGCAGGGATAAGCTTGGACTCTGGCAGGGATAAGCTTGGACTCTGGCAGGGATAAGCTTGGACTCAGGCAGGGATAAGCTTGGACTCTGGCAGGGATAAGCTTGGACTCTGGCAGGGATAAGCTTGGACTCTGGCAGGGATAAGCTTGGACTCTGGCAGGGATAAGCTTGGACTCTGGCAGGGATAAGCTTGGACTCTGGCAGGGATAAGCTTGGACTCTGGCAGGGATAAAGATTGGACTCTGGCTGGGATAAGCTTGGACTCTGGCAGGGATAAGCTGGACTCTGGCAGGGATGAGCTTGGACTCTGGCAGGGATAAGCTTGGACTCTGGCAGGGATAAGCTTGGACTCTGGCAGGGATAAGCTTGGACTCTGGCAGGGATAAGCTTGGACTCTGGCAGGGATAAGCTTGGACTCTGGCAGGGATAAGCTTGGACTCTGGCAGGGATAATTACTGATAAAATCTCCAGAATTATGGACTAAACAAAGAACTTAGCAATAAGTGTCGAGCTCCACTTCACTGGCTACAAGAGACTTCGATATTTTTTAAGGAGGAGCACGCTTACATGTTATGTTCAGCGAGGCCTCAACTCCCTGAAGCCTCGCCTTCCTTGAAGCCTTGTTTTTCTGAACCTTCGACTCACTTGAAGCTTCTGCTCCCTTCAAGTCTCGCCTCTCGTCTCTCCAGAACCTGGCTGGGACCTTAGAACCTGGCTTGAGACCAGGAATTGTCAATGGGCGTCAAGTTAGATGGGGTCACGTTGTTCAGTCACAGGGGGTCATGTCAGTGGAGGTCACGCTAGCAGTGGTCGGGTCACGGTAGTGGGGGTCACGGTGGCTGGGGTCAATATCAGATGAGGAGGGTGACGTTAGTTGACGCCCTTCGTGAGGTCCTATAGTAAAGTTCGACCCAATAATGGCAAGAAGGGACGCTGTGGAGATTTTTCTCTACGCCTACCTCCCTTAGGAGGTGGACTACAAGTTTAAAGGCTGCTCTTGGCAGTTAAGCATGAGTCCAGTAGAAAAAGGAGAAGCGGGAGCAAACCGCCAGGCTTCCACCAGCAGGGTGAAAACCTGTCCACAATAGGCCGCTGGTTCCTCCTAGTTAAACATGACGTTAAACCAATAAGGGTAACCGACGGGTTCTCACAATCAAATTTAATATTTGTTGTGTGGCGCTATGAATTGGAATTCGAATTCCCAAGAGCGCAGCCGTCATATCAAAGATTTAAAACAACAATATCAAATATATATCAGAACAATGGGAGTGGTACAGAATAGTGAATGTTAAGGTTGACATCAAAGACTGTTAACAAATAACAATTTATTATAACAAGAGACTAGACTACTACATTAAAACAAAGAATGTCAATGACGTTACTCGAACATAAGCGTGCCCACAGAGGAATCAACACGCAAGCAAGAACTAACAGATCTATAATCACAATTACAACAAATGACACAGTGAGTTCTGGAACACGTCTCCAGTAACCTCCTAACTGTTCTACGCCTCAGTGCAGTCTACACCTGCAATAGCGGTTGCAATGCAATCAAATCAGTAGCCTTTCAATGACATCAATAACTAATGGGTTCACTGGCAACTCCAGCACCCTTCCTCAAATTAATCTTTACGTTAATGTCCATCCAGTGGCACCATAACCAACAGCTAAATAGCAACCCTTGCTGTGTGGCTGCATACTGAACTAACCTGAACACAGGTGTGCCCACTGATGACGCAATATTGCAAACTCAAAGAAAAATATCACAGACTAAGTTACACCACAGCGTGTGATTTAATTACGTTACAGTCCAACCAGTGGCATTTGCAACACAGCTATTCAACAGCCCCTCGAGAAATGACAGCAGGCTCCATCCTGCTGACACTTCGGGCTGACAACATGAACTAACTGAACAATCTTCCACTGATGACACAAGCAAGCAATCAATAGTGACACGACTTCCTAGTGGCAGCTACTCTAATCACAAGCTTAAGGTCCTCCACCAACAGGAGCGACCCCCGTAATCAGGTGGGTAGTCTAACAGTGACTCCCCCTATCACAACTAAAGTGAACACAGTCAGGCAAGGTGGGATTCTGGGACACAGCTCCACTCATCCCTAAGTTACTTTACCCTCGTCACTAGACGATAACCAAAAGAAATTGCCTTAATCAATTGCAACATTGATTATGTGAATAATGATGGAAATTGACTGATCACAGCAGTCAGCAACAAGTACTACTTTAATAACAACAAGTGTCTCACTCTAGACAACAACATGATAGTACTCTACGTTAACACAAGTCCTCTTGTCACAATAACTCAAACTCTTAAATTACATCACACTTGACTCCTTGCAAGTATTCAGTGAGTAATTCTTAATTAAGGTCAAACGGACCACTAATTACATCCCAATTGAGTTACGTTAACTAAGCCTACCCCAAGTGGGTGGCTTCTCAACAGTCTGTGTATCACTAATTACGTTTACTTACTAATGAGTGCTAATTACCCTAATTAGCCTTGAGCAATTAATTAACTGTCACCAGGACCGATAATTAATCATACATAAATACGTCTCACTCCGCACTGCCTAAGCAGGTCTCATCAAACACTGTGAATTCACGGAAGAGGAGTTAATTACCCTAATTAACAATGAGTGCAACTTAATCCACTGTCACCAGACAGAATATGATTAATATAACGTATTATGCTAACCCCATGACCTCGCTTTACCGAGTCATCTGAGTCCTCAAGACTCCAGACGTTAATTACTCCACTAATTATCATGAGCCACTAATTGCCCCAACCCTGAAAGGCAGTTAGTCTCGAGCAACTGACGTTAGCACTATCACTGACAGACTCTGACAGATCCTCTCCCACTACGTGAATTCATGATGAGAATGCTAATTACATAATTAGCTAGAGTGGTCAATTAATGTCACACGGACAATTAATTGCACCGGACACGTATTCCCACAAGCTCAAGTTCAACATGTTTCCCATAACAGCACTCACTCATTCAACAACTTCAAGTGTGCACCCCTTATCCAGTTAATTACCCCTAATTAACTCACTGAATCCTTAGTACTCCACACAACTCAAAGAACAAAGTAACCCTAAGGTTACATAGGTCAACATATAATGGCATGCAAAACATAAAATAGCACTGCCACATACGGTTGCGACTACTGCAACTCGATAATTACTATGCCCACACAGTAGGGACACANAAAGAACTAGTTTATTTAGAACTGACTTATATGGTAAAAACATGTAGAATGTGATTCATCCATATACGAGGAGAGAGAGAGAGAGAGAGAGAGAGAGAGAGAGAGAGAGAGAGAGAGGAGAGAGAGAGAGAGAGAGAGAGAGAGAGGAGAGAGAGAGAGAGTGAGACAGACAGACAGAAGACAGTCAGAAGTAAGGAAAGTTAACTAACTGTACATAATATACACTTATACAACAATATCCATTACAACACGTTTGCTGTTTACTTCTTGTTTGCAAGCACTATAGACATCTAGACATAGATATAGATATAGACATAGAACATTTTGATAGATTTAACATCCCTAACGACACGGGTGAATGGGCAGAGGGGGGGGGGGTAGTTAGTTTAATGCGCTGGCGGAGACGGCGTAATTGGGCCGTTGAGGCGAATAGGTCAAAGGTCCTCTCCTCCCGCTTGGAATTTGACCCAATTATAACCTGTTTGTCAACGTGTGTGCAACCTAACTGTTGGTGGTGAGTGGATTTGACGGACCAGTGCAAATAGGCATCAACAGTACGAGAGAAATTGGCAAGAGTAGTTTCGTCTGGTAATGTGCGTAATTGAGGCTGCTGACAGGTGTAGATATATGTAATGATAACATTCAGATCTGTTATCATGTCTATATCTGGCACCGTTATCGTCTACACCTGAACAATCAGAGCTTTACAACTTATCACCTGGTACACCTGACTGATCAAGGTGGCATCAGGTGTGTATAAAACCTCCGCATGGGATATCTTACCGTGGGAGACCTTACCGTGGGAGAAATTAACGTTCCTCTTCCTATGTCAAGTTAGAGCCAAAGTTGAGTCTTGCAATGTTTGCACCTAGTATATCGTTTGACTGTATACATACTACATAGAAATACACCTACAGCAACAACAACAACAAGAAAATATCACATGCAAGTGTGTGTGTACACGCCAAAATGCACACACACACACACACACACATATGCAGGCACGCAAGCACAAACGCTCGCGCACGCGATCTATCACGAACACACACACACACACACACACGCACACACACACACACCACACACACACACACACACACACACACACACACACACACACACACAACACACACCTTGGAAACTGTACACCTGTTGATTGACGGTTGAGAGGCGGGACCAAAGAGCCAGAGCTTAACCCCCGCAAGCACAACTAGGTGAGTACACACACACATAGGGGGCCCTGGTAGCCTGGTGGACAGGGCGCAGGACTCGTAATTCAGTGGCGCGGGTTCGATTCCCGCACCCGGCAGAAACAAATAGGCAAAGTTTCTTTCACCCTGAATGCCCCTGTTACCTAGCAGTAAATAGGTACCTGGGAGTTAGTCAGCTGTCACGGGCTGCTTCCTGGGTGTGTGTGTGTGTGGTGTAAAAAAAAGTAGTAAACAGTTGAGAGGCGGGCGAAAGAGCAGAGCTTAACCCCCGCAAACACAACTAGGTGAATACAACTAGGTGAATACACACATACACAACTTCCAGGGAACAATTATAATTAATAGAAACGAATTAATGGTAAGTGGTCGTACCTCCGCTATAATGACCATTAACTACATTCGCCAAAAAAAACTATCACTCGTTTGACCTTGTCAGCCTCAACTTCCAACATTGCTTCAACTTTTGTGTCAATTCACCTTGTTTTTATCTAAAATAGTTTTTGGTCTTTCCGACCTTTTTTGTAATGTTCTATGACCAGGAAGAGTCATTTATTTACCTATTTTAGTGCTCCTCTAATTTTCGAATTGGCTCTAATTCTCTAGTTTAGAGAATGTTAAACACGTTTTCGGCTTAATTCGCCTTCATCGGAGCATTTTAGAATGCAGAAGGAAACGTTATTATTTCTTTAGATTCAGCTACCCAGAACAAAAAGTTCCAAGTAGCACGGGCTATGGTGAGCCCGTGATGGACTTACCTGGCACAGGAGCGGTGCTGAGAGGGAAACGTGGTCACCAGACCTAATACCCGCCAGGGCAGGTCACCTGATCACCAAGAACATAAAAACGAAGGCCTATTGACCTATATACAAGTAAAGAAAGAAGGATGAAACCTACAGATAAGGGACGAAAATACGGGATCACCATAGCCCGTGCTACATGGACACTTCGTTCTGAGTAGCTAAATCTAAAACAACAACAACAACAGGGACGAGAAAGGGGGTTCGATGAATTATCTATGTCCAAAATATATATATTTTAATGCGGCTACTAGATAATTTTTTACGTATCAGGGGAAAGCGCCAAGCCATTAAGACTATACAGCACTGGGAAGGGGTCAGGATAAGGATTTGGGATGGGACGGAGGGAAAGGAATGGTGTCCAACCACTTGTGGACAGTCGGGGATTGAACGCCGACCTGCATGCGGTTACTTGATAGATGTTCCCTTAAAAAAAAATGTCGATAAAACGACTCTCGTTCGAACCCTGAACAAAGTGTGACCAACTGGGCAGCATTCCTAACATTTCGCCTTTTGTGGGAACCTGGTTGTAAATCAATTCACAGATTGCATTCTACGGAACACTTTACGCTAACTTACCGTTTTTTTTTGGTACCTATAAACTTAGGCCCTAAATCCAAACATATAATTATGTTAACAAAAACTAGTCACTCCAGTCAACCAGTTAATCAAAAATATTGTAAATGCATGACTGAAACTGAAAATGGTTACCGATAAACACACACACACACACACTGGAAGACAGAAGAGTAAGGGGGGTCATGATCACAACCTACAAAATCCTCAGGGGAATCGACCGGGTAAACAAGGATAAACTATTCAACACTGGCGGGACGCGAACAAGGGGACACAGGTGGAAACTGAGTACCCACATGACCACAGGGACGTAAGAAGGAACTTTTTCAGTGTCAGAGTAGTTAACAGATGGAATGCATTAGGCAGTGATGTGGTGGAGGCTGACTCCATACACAGTTTTAAATGTAGATATGATAGAGCCCAGTAGGCTCAGGAATCTGTACACCAGTTGATTGACAGTTGAGAGGCGGGACCAAAGAGCCAAAGCTCAACCCCCGCAAGCACAATTAGGTGAGTACAATTAGGTGAGTACACACACACACACAACACACACACACCACACACACACACACACACACCACACACCACACCACACACCACACACACACACACACATACACACACACACACACACACACAGGGTGGGTGGTGGCTGAGTGGACAGCGACTCATGGACCTAGGGACCGGGGTTCGATCCCCCGGCACTGACAGAAAAACAAATGGGCAGAGTTTCCTTCACCCTGATGCAACTGTTAACTAGCAGTAAATAGGTATCTGGGAGTCAGACATCTGCTACGGGCTGCTTCCCAGGGGTGCGTGTGTGTGTGTGAAAAAAAAATGAAAAAAATAGTTAGTAACAGTTGATTGATTGACAGTTGAGAGGCGGGTCGAAAGAGCAGAGATCAACCCCCACAAGCACAACTAAGTGAATACAATTAGGTAAATACATGTGATGAGGTCAAAAGGAATTTGATGGAGCTGAATGTGACAAAGGCTGTTGGGCCTGACAGAATCTCACCATGGATACTGAAAGAAGGTGCAGAAGCACTAAGCGTGCCACTCTTTATGGTGTATAA
>WNGS01164858.1:31675674-31690554 GCA_020271785.1 Procambarus virginalis
CCAAAAAAAGTATTAAAACGTATGGAAACAACAAAACTAGGGTCTCTGCAGGTTAATATACATTAAAGCTCATCAATACACATTAAATATTACTTTTGCGATGCAGACAAGTGTATACTCTCTAACCATTTAATTCGTAAGATATGTATCACAAAGAAATGTATATGTAGTACTTGGTAAATAATACATTTTGTATAATAATGCAAGATTTAATTGCACTCCCTCCCAGTGAGTAAGTGCACTACAAAGATTGTGTGTGTCAGTGTATACCAAGATACAGAACAGTGCTGCCTCATACAACAGTATATCTCCGCACAGTCTTCTCAAAATTCAAGCGTAATTTGTATCCAAATTTTACATAATTTTACACTTTATATATATATATATATATATATATATATATATATATATATATATATATATATATATATATATATATATATATGTGTGTGTGTGTGTGTGTGTGTGTGTATATCACGTAAATAAACACGTGATTAAAAATGTGACAGTGTCAGACCAAGGAGGAAAATTAAAACAGGAATTTCCTTAAGTACTTTCGTATATTAATACATCTTCAGAAGGAGTTCTCAAGATGTATTAATATACGAAAGTACTTAAGGAAATTCCTGTTTCAATTTTCCTCCGTGGTCTATATATATATATATATATAATATATATATATATATATATATATATATATATATATTATATAATATATATATATATATTATATAATATATATATATATATATATATATGTGTATATATATATATATATATATATATATATATATATATATATATATACATATAAACATATACCTTGCTTAATAAAGTATATACTTAATAAAGTATATATATGCTTAATAAAGTATTAAATATACATATACCTTGCTTAATAAAGTGTACACCATAAAAAAGGGGGGTGGTAGGAGAAGCGAACACCCTCATGTATTCAGAGTCAAATGGCAAGTTTTTCCCTGAATGCTCTGTGTTCCCTTCTCTGAGGCTGTGGGTCCCTATAATTGCACCAGAGGTGGTACCCCCCTATATACATATATATATACATATATATAAACATATATATACATATATATATATATATATATATATATATATATATATATATATATATATATATATATTTATTTATTTATTTATATATATTATATATACACGAGAATGTCTGTCTGTCTATCTGTCCAATAGGAGGAGGCAATTCGCTTGTGTCTAGAATCACCCAAATTTTGCAGGGAGAATTTATAAAGACCCCCCAAACGACTTTTATTGAGTCCAGTGTGAAATATTTGGTGTGTTTCCCCTAGAATTTTACTGATTGCAATAAATATATTATGTGAGAGACCCATACAATTGTTTCAATGATTATTAGTAAATTTTCTGAGAAAGGGGAGAGAGGGGAGGGTAAGATTCGGAGAAAGAGGGAAATGAATGGAATAATTTTTCAATCTTAGCTTAGAAATATATATATGAATTTGGATGGATATAAATTGAAGCTGCTTCGTATAGGCCCTTTGCAATTTTTTTTTTTAATTCTTATGTCCTCATGTACGTGGCGTGCTATGAACTCTGCTCCTGTCTTCCTGACACGGCATGACCATGTGACACGGCACTTAGTGGTGGCACTGTGAGGTCACAGAGGCCACACCAGCCTGGTGCCAGAGTAGTGCGCTGGGGACAACTCTCTCCAAGACACTATACTCTTAGTGCTTCCCAAAGTAGTAGTGAACTACTCTCCGTGCTTCCCAAAGTAGTGCACTTCTCTCCGTACACATCTTCTTCCATACGAAAAAAAAATACAAAATTATTTCCATACGAAAAAAAAATCACAAAAATACAAAATTACGTTAAAATAATCACATCATAAACAACGCTTGGTTAAGATGTTAGTAGTATATGATATTTGCAAGAACAATATGGCAGGCAAAAACAAAATCACTAGACTGCATGTAAACAGAATAATGCTGAACAACATTTACGTACATTTTTCACTTTTTAATTTTTTGCAGGGTCAACATGCAAGAAAAGTGATTGGATGGTGCTCAACATCACACGCTTGCAAGACTAGGAATTATTTCACAGTGTTACGAATGCAACAAAACGCCCTATATTGCATGGATGGAGCAGGGTGTGTTGTGGTGTCTGGTGTGTGTGTGTGTGTGTGGAGCAGGGAGTGTTGTGGTGTCTGGTGTGTGTGGAGCAGGAACAGTTGTGGTGTCTGACAGGTTTGGAGCAGGGGTAATTGTAGAGTCTAGCACTTGTGCAACGGGAACAGTTATAGCGTCTGGCAGATGTGGAGCAGTAACAGCTGTGGTGTCTGGCAGGTGTGGAACGGGAACAACTGCGGTGCCTGACAGATTTGGAGCAGGGGTAATTGTAGAGTCTAGCACGTATGCAACAGGAACAGTTATAGCGTCTGGCAGATGTGGACCAGTAACAGCTGTGGTGTCTAGCAGGTGTGGAACGGGAACATCTGCGGTGCCTGTCAGTCAGTTCACTACACATTAATGATGTGCCAGAGACACATGTTCCTATGTGTGTGTGTGTTTATGGTTGAAATAAATCCACACTCCTATATATATCCATGCACATGCATACAACTGCAGTTTTACAATAAAATACAACCACAGTACACTTATACAACAAACTAGCTGTAATGATACCGGTGTCCACATTCACGATACATTCACCCAGTACTAAGAATAGATACATTTGGCAAATTTAATACAATCACATAATTGTTTCAGCTTGCCAATTATACATGTTCATACACAATTCGTACTACATATACACAATAAGCTGAGTTATTGATAAAAAAAAGGACTTTGAACACTGCATTTATTACAAACAAATTTCTGTGATACACTGCCTATGTAATTTGAAAAGGAAATGTGTATATATTCTGCACAAGGCAAGTGTGTGTCAAATTAATGAACAGATATAAAAGGTTTGCTATATGGTGTGTAAAGTCAGTACGATACTTCACCTTGCTTAGTGGTGTATTCAGAGAACTCTCCTGCAAAAGTGAACCAACATACTACAGTATTGAACATTGACATTAGCAATAAAGTATTAGTCAGATATGCTCAACCAATTTAGCCGCACAAGCATAAGTTCTAAAAGAGTTTATTTTAATGTCTACAAGTCAAAAATGGTAGAAATGTATCTTTTGCATATAGTTCCAAGAGAGAACATAAACTTTTTTTAGTTATTGTCTGGCATAATTATTATACAATTTGGAGATGCAAAATTAGCGATCTTTTGTATGGGATGCATTGCGATTCAATGTGTTTTATTTAAATAAAACTCATACCAGTTTTATGCACATTATAAAACAAATGAAATCAACGAAAAAAAAAATCAGGCTTTTGAGTGAATATGAAAAAAGCGCTTTTCCGAGCGGTTTAGTCTTTCGTCCCTTGTAAGACAAGATCCTATATACCGACCCTTGGGTCAAGAGTCACCAAGTATTGCCTACGATACGAAACATCTACGTCTTTCCTCGAGCATGGCAGACTTTGTTTATATTTATTAAACAGTTTACGAGATACGAACAATGCGAGGTTGTTGATACCAATAATAACAATGGGTTTTGACGTTCCTAAACTCGTAAACTGTGTAGTGAATGTACACGAAGACGCCACGCTTGAGGAATGATGCAGAGGTTTCGTAAGGTGTTGCTCAGATGCTTGACGTACTGGTCTTAGTTTTTTTTTAAGGTTTGGCGCCTTCAAGTTCAAGCAGGGAGACATTCCTCTACACCCTCGAGTCTTAGTGGTACTGGCGAGGCTCTGAAACATGACAAATAATCATTCCAGTCCAATATGTTGACAGAAGTCCCGTCCACTATGGATACAGAGAAGTCCCGTCCACTATGGAGACAGAGAAGTCCCGTCCACTGTAGAGACAGAAGTCCCGTCCACTATGGAGACAGAGAAGTCCCGTCCACTATGGAGACAGAGAAGTCCAGCCCACTATGGAGACAGAGAAGTCCCGTCCACTATGGAGACAGAGAAGTCCCGTCCACTATGGAGACAGAGAAGTCCAGCCCACTATGGAGACAGAGAAGTCCCGTCCACTATGGAGACAGAGAAGTCCCGTCCACTATGGAGACAGAGAAGTCCCGTCCACTATGGAGACAGAGAAGTCCCGTCCACTATGGAGACGGAGAAGTCCCGTCCACTATGGAGACAGAGAAGTCCCGTCCACTATGGAGACGGAGAAGTCTCGTCCACTATGGAGACAGAGAAGTCTCGTCCACTATGGAGACAGAGGAGGGGGGAGGGGGAAGACGTAAAGCGGCAGGACAACAACCGCCAAGAGTACTACTCAGAAAGCTAATCTTCAGTCCGTTCAAACAACACGTTCCCAACGTCCAGAAACTGTTGTACTAAAGAGTGCCCTAACCTAACTAGCCAGCTGGTGGCGGTCCACCAGATGGCGTTCGGGGTGTTGTGATACGGTGCTCAGTACAGTATTACAACTGTGATGTCAAATTACGCCAGGAACGGATTTGAGTTTTATGTAAATAAATTTCGTCATTCTGGGCTGGACTGAGTGTCCTCTAGTGGATCCCACGCACCATCTTACAAAGCTTGAGAAGACAAGGAAAACACGGAGACATGACCGCTATATGCAAGATATTAAGGGGGTCAATACATAGTTGGCAAGAATAGTCTCTTTAAAGTGCTATGAAATAGAACAAAAGAACATAGGTAAAAGCTGGAAATGCAAAATGAGTAAACAAATTTAAGGTAATGCTCGAGCACTGTATGACTCGACAGCAAATGGAATGTATCGAAAGCAGAAGAAGTTGTAGAAGCCACCTCCATCCACAAGTTTAAGGCCGGATATTAGTCGAATCCCAATAATATCTAAACAAAGAATTCCAAATGCAACAAATCTAGTACAGAAATCTAGTACAAATCTAGTCGATTAAGGCAGCGTCTGGGGGATCCTCTCGAACGTAGGTTCGAACCCTCGTCACGACCCTTGTGGATTTGTTCATTTGTCAAATCTAGTAGATTACGGGCATAGTCTTAAAGCGCCAGACCTCACCCCTAACACATGCCGTGCCCACTATTATAGTGCTATAGTGCCACTGCTATAGTGCCACTGCTATAGTGCCACTGCTATAGTGCCTTCAGTCAGTTGGCACCAATCAGACCCGGCGGGAAGAGTCACCATAGTTCCAAGGAGCGCCGCTGGGGGCGTCCCGGGCGCTCTCTCGTGAGGGCTCAAGCATCTAAACAGGGCGTCAACAGGATCTTGTCTAAGGACCAGGAGAGTGGGCCAGCGCAGAAAATAATAATACAAAGCAAATCAAAACAAAGTGTAAATACTCTGCTGTGATTAAAATATGAATAAACATCATGCATTTATATAGTCACATTTCCCAAGCAACAAATGCCATAAACATTAATGATGTGCTTTTAACAAAACAATTCTAAAAAGCATCAGGAAATTTACTTTTAATTTTATCTGCCCTACATTCTGACAAGCAAAGCAATATGAATGATGTATGACAAAGATTACGTATAAATCCCAAAGAATTCTGGATTAACATATATGCTTATAGACTTTGCATGTTAAAATTAGTGATTCAAGAAGAGTGAAGACATTAGAATTGACGTCTATTGGGGGGACTCATATATTTGTCTGACAGCAAAAGTGCCTTAATTCTGTAACCTTTTAAGAAGGTCTCTTTCCAAGCTGGTAATATACCAATGAAAGAGTCTTTTTTTAATTTGTTTAATATAACCGAACATCCTCACCCCCCTGAAGGATTCGAACCCAGACAGTCATGGCTCTATGAACCCTAGCGTATCTACTACTATAGCAACTAGACCACAACTGAAAGTACAAAACGGTTGGAAGTCGTGAGACTTTTACCCAACACTCGATTGATTTGATGAAATATCTGTACCCTAAAGTTGACCATGGAGTGCTGTCGGGTGTTGGGTAAAATTATCACGACTTCCAACATTTTTGTACAGTCAGTCGTGGTCTAGTTGGTATAGTACTTGATACGCTGAGGTTCGTAGAGCCTTGGCTATCTGGGTTCGAATCCTTCATGTGTGAGGAGTGTTCGGTTGCATATTGGTTTGGGGACCATTCATATACGACTGAAAAAACTGCAGATTATTAAATAATATTCAATGTATGGAAGAAAAATATTATATAAGTTAAATATTTACATAAATACTTCAAATTTAAATTCACAACGAAATCACATTAATGTGATGAATCAGTGAGAAAATCATTGCATGTTGCAATGCCTTTGACCATGTCGTGGTGTAGTGGTCTAGAGAGTTTGCCTGGGAGTTCCCAGTCCATAAGTTCGAATCCACATCATAGCTCCTAATGTATTTCTCACAAATTTAAATGCTAGAATATCCCAAATTGGCAAAAAATTGACATGTAAAGAACCATTAAGTTCTAAACACTATTAAATATATATTTATAATTAAAAAATATTTATGAATAATTCATATGTATGACTTGAAAAGTGTGGCATTATTGATGATGTTCTGAGTATATAAAGAAAACCAATTTTCATTCAAATTGCAATAGGAAATATCCATCACGAATTAATTCATACCTGCCGTACGTTACCAGTGTATACATGACTGATACATGTATAGTCACTACACGCAAGGGTTAACGAACAGTAGTGCACGGTATTCATACACAATGAACTCACAGTATCGTGTTGTATCGATGAGTACATATTTTGGAGCAATGCAATGGGATCGAACTTGCGTCCCGGGTCACTACACACAAATGAAACTTGCTAGAGTTATAGGTAATGATCTTATTATAGGTAATAATGATATAGGAAATCAAGAATTATATTGTAATTCCAGTGTAATCAAAATTACACTGTTAACATTAATGCAAGTTGGTCAGGTCCGAAACTGACTCAAAATTCTCTATCGAACCATACCGAGAAAGATTTAAATGCCATACTTTCTATAAAATAGAACCATGTTCAAGAAATGTATAGAGGAGAACATACCTTGCTGAGAGGAGTGGACTGAGAGTTGCTGTTGGCGTTCGGGTCTTTCAAGTGGATCTTCCAGGTCGCAGTGGAATTGAAGTGCTTATCTGCGGCATAGCAGCGCCACAGACATTGGATCAACATGGCGGCTGCTGGGATCTGGCGGTTGAAGTGCTTCTGACGCTGTTTCTGTTGTACTTTGAGGGCGAACCCGGAGCCCAAGATTCCCTGCCGAAGAACAAAGCCGTGTTATTTCACCAATGACACACACACACACACTCAGAGAATTGTTGTAGTACCCGTTAAAAAGGTGACGTATTGGTACAAATGATAGTCGAGTAATATACTGCCGTTTTCTACCTGTCGACCACAGTAGATTAAAAGGGGGCGCTAGGATTTTTTATTCACATGTTTCTAGCTAGACAAAATAGTTACAGATCGAGACAAAACGTTTTGCAATAACAATTATTATTACATTGATAGGGATGTAGGGGGGGGGGGAATTATTAATGTAATGCATACAGAGGAAACGGGGCGGGGAGGGGAAATGAATGAATATTATAATGCGAGGAAATAATTGAAACACTGGCATACACAGTAATCAAAAGGTCTCCACCCCCCCCCCTCCTCTCCACCCAAAAAAAACACAGCAATAGCTGCAATACACAATGCAACACGTCAAATATAAATCAAAATGCACAAATGCATATAAATGAATGAATATATTTTCAGTTAATCAATGATACAATTTGAAACAAACTTTAAGAGAGAGAGAGAGAGAGAGAGAGAGAGAGAGAGAGAGAGAGAGAGAGAGAGAGAGAGAGAGAGAATAGATATTAGAGGCTTCCTGACACCCGACAATAGATATCAGAGGCTTCCTGACACCCGACAATAGATATCAGAGGCTTCCTGACACCCGACAATAGATATCAGAGGCTTCCTGACACCCGACAATAGATATCAGAGGCTTCCTGACACCCGACAATAGATATCAGAGGCTTCCTGACACCCGACAATAGATATCAGAGGCTTCCTGACACCCGACAATAGATATCAGAGGCTTCCTGACACCCGACAATAGATATCAGAGGCTTCCTGACACCCGACAATAGATATCAGAGGCTTCCTGACACCCGACAATAGATATCAGAGGCTTCCTGTCCCTCAAGAGAGTATACACATAGCCCCAATAACGCGCAGATTCAGTCTACCACACACACCATTTACTGACCTACGCAAAAGTCACCATAACGTGGTTGAAACAAAGACCCCAACTCACACAGGAAAGGAAATGAAACAGACAACGTTTCATTTCGCAGAGGCGCAGGGAGAGGGAAGGGAACCAGGATACCACAGTCCCCCAGCCCAACACTCCCAGAGGGGAGTGGGGAACACTCCACTAGACTTCCAATTACTCCAGATAAAAGTGCAACACACCCCTACCCCCTCCATCTTCCACTCCATAGAGACATTATCCTTATCTCAATCTCTTCCCTCCCCCCCTAACACTCCTTACCTGAACCCTCCCTCCCCCCCTCATGCAAGCCCTTCATATTTCCCCTTCTAATGGTCACCCCCCTATGACCTCCTGTTAACTATCTTTCATGAAAAGAACCCCATTCAATTGGCCTCCCCCCCCCCTTCCATGGTAAAGCTTCCTATTCCAGTGGACTGACTGCCAAAGGTCAGAGTACGTGAGAATAGAAGAAAGTGAGCATCAAGGTAATGTACTCAAATATAGATAGGAATACAAATAAAGCAAGTGAACTTGGGGAAGGTCACAAGATGAAACTCCAGATGTAATAGCACTCACAGAAACAAAATTGTTAGGCATGCTGTAATAGCAAATGCATTATTTCCACAGGATTACTATGTAGTAAGGACAAGACAAGGAAGAGAAAGAGGAAAAGTGGACCTGTTGATAATGAAGGACTGGAGCTTCAAACAGATGGACATCCTGGGCTGTGTAGGGTTCAGACACGACATAATAGGCACTGTGACAAAGGGCAAACCGAAGATAATGGAAATAATAATATTTGACCCCCCCATTAAGAGTATAACAGAAACAATATGGTAACGATTATTGTGATAGAGAAAGCAGCTTCTGTCACCTGCAGGAATGGAACCAGACTGTTAATCATATGAAACGTCAACCATGGAAAGATAGACTGGGAGAACAGACAACCAAATTGAGGTACAGATACATGGAGAGTTAAACTACTGGACGGGGCAAGATAAACTTTCTAAGTCAATAAGTCAAGGGGACCCACAAGAATAAAAGAAACTTATGTAAAGGCTCATTCAGAACCTTGTTTACCACAAATGTCAGACTAATACTGGATTATGCAGCTCCATCGTGTACCCCGTGTCTATTCAAATACAAGACAAGGTTAGGGAAAGTTCATAGGTATGCCACCAGACTAGTCCCGTAACCTAGAGGCATGAGCTACGAGGCAAGGCTACTGGAGTTAAGCTTTACGTCACTAGAAGACAGAAGATTTAGGGGAGACATGATCACCACCTACACAATTTTCAGAGCAAATGACAGCATAAAGGCAAATAATTTAGTACGGGGAATGCATGCAAAAAGGGACACAGGTGGAAACTAAGTACCCAAAAGAGCCACAGAGACATTACAGAGAAACATTGTCAGAGTATTTAACAAATAGAATGCACTAGGCAGTGATGTGGTTATCTTGAGATACCTTGAGGATATCATGAGATACCTTGAGGTTATCTCGAGATGATTTCGGGGCTTATCGTCCCCGCGGCCCGGTCCTCGACCAGGCCTCCTTTTTGTTACACACACCGCAGGAAGCAGCCCGTAGCAGCTGTCTAGCTCCCAACTACCTATTTACTGCTAGGTGAACAGGAACATCAGGGTGAAAGAAACTCGCCCAATTTGTTTCCGCCTCAACCGGGGATCGAACCCGGAACCTCAGGACTACGAATCCCGAGCGCTGTCCACTCAGCTGTCAGGGCCCTATGGTGGAGGCAGACTCCATACACAGTTTCAAATATAGATATGACAGAGCCCAATATACTGAGGAAACTATATGCCAGTTGAATGGCAATTGAGAGGCGGGACCAAAGAGCCGAAGCTCAACATCCTGTCAAGCAAGAAGAGGTGAATACAACTAAGTGAGTACAAATCCAGGCCGTGAAACTGTCACCTGGACACCACGAATCACTGACAGCTGTGGACACCACGAACCACTGACAGCTGTGGACACCACGAACCACTGACAGCTGTGGACACCACGAACCACTGACAGCTGTGGACACCACGAATCACTGACAGCTGTGGGCACCACGAACCACTAACAGCTGTGGACACCACGAATCACTGACAGCTGTGGACACCACGAACCACTGACAGCTGTGGGCACCACGAACCACTGACAGCTGTGGGCACCACGAACCACTAACAGCTGTGGACACCACGAACCACTGACAGCTGTGGACACCACGAACCACTGACAGCTGTGGACACCACGAACCACTGACAGCTGTGGACACCATGAACCACTGACAGCTGTGGACACCACGAACCACTGACAGCTGTGGACACCACGAACCACTGACAGCTGTGGACACCACGAACCACTGACAGCTGTGGACACCACGAACCACTGACAGCTGTGGACACCACGAACCACTGACAGCTGTGGACACCATGAACCACTGACAGTTGTGGACACCACGAACCACTGACAGCTGTGGACACCATGAACCACTGACAGCTGTGGACACCACGAACCACTGACAGCTGTGGACACCACGAACCACTGACAGCTGTGGACACCACGAACCACTGACAGCTGTGGACACCACGAACCACTGACAGCTGTGGACACCACGAACCACTAACAGCTGTGGACACCACGAACCACTAACAGCTGTGGACACCACGAACCACTGACAACTGTGGACACCACGAACCACTGACAACTGTGGACACCACGAACCACTAACAACTGTGGACACCACGAACCACTGACAGCTGTGGACACCACGAACCACTGACAACTGTGGACACCACGAACCACTGACAACTGTGGACACCACGAACCACTGACAACTGTGGACACCAGACACCGGAGCATTAAAAATAATGCCCCGGACAAACTTAGTCAGGTGATATTGATGTAACATTGTGTCATTATTGATGCTATTGATTACAGATTACTCAAGTGTGACCCATTAGTCAGTGATGCCGCGGCCTCATCCTCCACAATAATGGGGAACCAGCCTACCATTCCTTGCGAAAAAGGGATGGAAGGGGGAGGGACTGAGCAGCACAAGTAGAGTGTTCACAGCACCAGTATGAACACTTTCATCCCAGAACAACCCCAGGGAAGAGGCACAGGTAAAGTCAGGACAAAAGACAGAGCCAGAGCGTCTAAGTGACCGTCTCCGGAATGGGGAGGCTCTATATAGTGTTCCCGGCGCTCTATTCCTCAACAATGGCAAGTCGGTTCTTCCCTAAGGCAAGATACACACACCACAGCTCTCAAAGAAGGTGAGAAACTCAAGTTGGCATCACACAGGGACGGGACCCGCAGGTGTCACTGTCTTGTCCACCGTACGTCACTCGTTGCGGCTCATCACATGCCCTAAGACACTCTAGGTGACTCACCGTTTGTCCTAAGACACTCTAGGTGACTCACCGTTTGTCCTAAGACACTCTGGGTGACTCACCGTTTATCCTAAGACACTCTAGGTGACTCACCGTTTGCCCTAAGACACTCTAGGTGACTCACCGTTTGTCCTAAGACACTCTAGGTGACTCACCGTTTGTCCTAAGACACTCTGGGTGACTCACCGTTTGTCCTAAGACACTTTAGGTGACTCACCGTTTGTCCTAAGACACTCTAGGTGACTCATTATGTCACTCAGGAGTGATTATTTTTTTAGTTATACCATTTTTTGGAACGACTGTATCAAGATATTTGCGGAATATCGAGACACCGTTTCAAAGACCCAAAGCTCTCGGAGCGAGCATAAGAAATATTGCCGGAACAACCATGGACATCTTCAAGAGGAAACTAGATTGTTTCCTTCAAGGAGTGCCGGACCAACCGGGCTGTTGTGGGTACGTGGGCCTGCGGGTCGCTCCAAGCAACAGCCTGGTGGACCAAACTCCCACAAGTCAGACATGGCCTCGGGCCGGACTTGGGGAGTAGAAGAACTCCCAGAACCCCATCAACCAGGTATCATCCTTCACATCTCCCTTACCTTCACTCACTCACTTACATCACTCACTTAGTACAATTTGGTAAGTACTAAGCTGAGGTGTTGCAGGTGAGAGGGGGTGTTACACCCTAGTAAGCTTAAGCGTACACACATCACACAATGCAGGAGTACAACTGACAAAAGAGGGACAGTTTCATGGCCCAAGAGCTGAAGCCCCCATGACGATCACAGTCGAAGGCTCAAGACATTATTTATGCCACACCACAACCACAAGCACCGACGTCTCGAGAGGGAGAGGCAGTATGCAATGGCCTCAGCACTGTGCCGTCTCTCTCCAGGGGCGCAAGATCGAACCCCGAAGTCATTTGGACACACACTTGAGCGACGTTCTTGGGCGCGTCCTCCGGTCGGAGAGGAAGTATGACGTGCGCCCTCTCGTCATACTGGCTCGATACAAGACATTTACATATACTTCCTTTGAACCTTGATTGTCATGCTTAAGATACACCTTCAACATGCTTGTGGCTAAGGCTAGGCAGATACATGGGATACATGGAAATCACAAAAGGTGGAACTAGTCAATCTCCAACGACTCCCATCCCATATTGGCTCCAAATGCATGACACAACTGATGAGTTTGACAACGCATGTGTTCTTAAAGACGGAGCTGGTTATCAACTTGGATTGCCTTTTGGGTGCCTGAGGGTCGTAATATACCGGAAACTCCAACCAAGTTTAAATGACCCAGAGAAACGGGGCAATTCACACCAGTTAATGAATCGTTCATGACACTACTATGCAAGACGTAGTGAGTACATAAGTATGGCGTCATCAGATAACATCAGGATGACTTAGGTCTTTAGGGGGAAGAGTTTACCCCCTTAGGTCTTTATGGGGTAGAGTCAGGCCTCAGTACCTTGCTACTCCCTCACATATAGGATGCACAGCAAAGTACTTCATTAACACTATAAGTGACTGTCAGCTACAATACACTTCATTCCCGCAGACGGGGGGTCGAAAAGCTGTAATTAGGCTTACCGAGATCCTACCCCCCCCCCTCCCCTCCCTTTAGGCCTACTGTTGACCTTCCCCAAGTGCAGCCAACGTATGCAAAACACAAAACAAAAAACAAAACTTACCAAACTGGAAGTAATGAAGTGGGTGAACCTGGTGTGATTCTGTCCATAACATTACATATAGATCCCACTCCTGACACCATAAATCAGGAGGCCTGGTCGATGACCGGGCCGCAGGGACGCTAAGCCCCGGAAGCACCTCAAGGTAACCTCAAGGTAGATATTTGGCCTTTCTTTCTTATCTGGACATACTGCCTCTTCATCTTATGCAAGTGGTAAGGGAGATGATGATGAAAATGATAATGATAATCATCGTGTTCCTGGTCATGGTGACTACAGTCATCTATTAAATTGTGAAAAATAGCTCACATATTATTCCTATATCACTCCTCTAAACTCTAAAGCCTCTATAATTAAATCATATAATAAATGAATTATTTTGGTTAACTTATATGTGTAATGACCACTCCAAGAANAACTTAGAAAAAGAATACAATGGTTTCACAGAGTGCGTCCAGTCTACAATACGAGCATGTACACACGAGTGTATGTGCCTCTCGTTCCCACCTCGGGATTTGTAAAATTTATAGAATATACGTATTATGACCTGCATGAGAAGCCTTTTCCCTCTGACAATGACAATTTTCCCCACCCCCTCCAGCGCCACTGAAATTAACTTCCGAAAATAAGGCATTTTGCATGTGACAAAACGTCAAAGGCATCACCTTAATTCTGACCATCATGTTGAGGTGCCCCTGGCTGTAGTTCAATAACGTCTCTCACGTCATAGGGCTTTCTGGCTTGTTGGAATTTCCGCCTTGCCACGAAATATATGATCTTTCTGATGGCCCTGATGGCGTTGCGGTGAGCTTCAGTCAGTCTGCGGAGGAGAGCCTGCAGTGTGTGGATATTACATGCAAGAGAGGTGCGGACGCCAACTTTGACATAAAGAACATTTATCAAGGAAGAATGAAATGTGCTTCGTGCCTTCGAGACAAAGATGGTCAAAATGACAAATATGGGAAACGTACATTGAGTTGTGACTAAGTCGAAATGTATACCCTTAACGTACATAAATAAGGTATATGTGATATATATAAGGATCCGAAAATTCCCTGAATCCTTCAGCGAACCCCTGAAGGATTCGAACCATTCGAATCCTTCAGGGGTCAAAAGTTTTCTCATGCATTTTGGCTATATAGACAGTTATATGCAAATAACACAGATTGGATGCTTTCTTGATACAAACATGCGGAAATTAGTTGATAATGGAAATAAGACGGATAATATAAGGGAAAATATAAGGGATAATATAAGGGTACAAGGGAAGAGATATATGAGATGTTTAATATATCTATAGAAGATATAAAAATATTTAAAGTATATATATATGTATAAGACATATATTTAAGGATATATAAAGCAGAAAACTTCCTAAGAAGGATCGGGAATATATATATAGTATTTTCTTATCGAAACTTATTTAGTGAGGTATTTAAGGCTGTGTGTGGGAAGGCTGGAATGTGTTGTGGGAGGCTGGGATGTGTGTGGGAAGGCTGGGTGTGTGTGGGAAGGCTGGGATGTGTGGTG
>WNGS01164858.1:31691554-31703085 GCA_020271785.1 Procambarus virginalis
TGAGTCACAATAACGTGGCTAAAGTATGTTGACCAGACCACACACACTAGAAGGTGAAGGGACGACGACGTTTCGGTCCGTCCTGGACCATTCTCAAGTCGATTGTCAAGTCACAATCGACTTGAGAATGGTCCAGGACGGACCGAAACGTCGTCGTCCCTTCACCTTACTTTTGCCACGTTGTTGTGACTCATCGCCTGCAATAAAGACAGTTATTAAAGCCCCTTATCTAGAAAAGAATTTGAGAGCTTCAGGGGTTTCCTTTTCTGCGTATTCAGTAATTAGTCTTTAAACATTAACTATGTAAAGGTAATTTAATCTGTCCCATTGTTGTTGGTTTGCTTTGATGGAAGGGACATGTGATATACTTTTTCCCTAACGACTGCTTTAATATAAATTAAAACAGACCTAATTAGGCTGTGTTTCATGGAGTGGTCATTACACATATAAGTTAACCAAAATAATTCATTTATTATATGATTTAATTATAGAGGCTTTAGAGTTTAGAGGAGTGATATAGGATGAATATGTGAGCTATTTTTCACAATTTAATAAGATGACTGTAGTCACCATGGACCAGGAACACGATTATTATCATTATCACCATCATCATAATTTTCATCATCATCTCCCTTACCACTTGCATAAGATGAAGAGGCAGTATGTCCAGATAAGAAAGAATGGCCAAATATCTACCTTGAGGTTACCTTGAGGTGCTTCCGGGGCTTAGCGTCCCTTGCGGCCCGGTCGTCGACCAGGCCTCCTGACTTTATGGTGTCAGGAGTGGGATCTATATGTAACGTTATGGACAGAATCACACCAGGTTCACCCATTTCATTACTTTACTTCCAGTTGGTTAAGTTTTGTTTTTGTTTTGTGTTTTGCATACGTTGGCTGCACTTGGGGAAGGTCAACAGTAGGCCTAAAGGGAGGGGGAGGTGGGGGGGGGGGTAGGATCTCGGTAAGCCTAATTACAGCTTTTCGACCCCCCGTCTGCGGGAATGAAGTGTATTGTAGCTGACAGTCACTTATAGTGTTAATGAAGTACTTTGCTGTGCATCCTATATGTGAGGAGTAGCAAGGTACTGAGGCCTGACTCTACCCCATAAAGACCTAAGGGGTAAACTCTTCCCCCTAAAGACCTAAGTCATCCTGATGTTATCTGATGACGCCATACTTATGTACTCACTACGTCTTGCATAGTAGTGTCATGAACGATTCATTAACTGGTGTGAATTGCCCCGTTTCTCTGGGTCATTTAAACTTGGTTGGAGTTTCCGGTATATTACGACCCTCAGGCACCCAAAAGGCAATCCAAGTTGATAACCAGCTCCGTCTTTAAGAACACATGCGTTGTCAAACTCATCAGTTGTGTCATGCATTTGGAGCCAATATGGGATGGGAGTCGTTGGAGACTGACTAGTTCCACCGTTTGTGATTTCCATGTATCCATGTATCTGCCTAGCCTTAGCCACAAGCATGTTGAAGGTGTATCTTAAGCATGACAATCAAGGTTCAAAGGAAGTATATGTAAATGTCTTGTATCGAGCCAGTATGACGAGAGGGCGCACGTCATACTTCCTCTCCGACCGGAGGACGCGCCCAAGAACGTCGCTCAAGTGTGTGTCCAAATGACTTCGGGGTTCGATCTTGCGCCCCTGGAGAGAGACGGGTCACAGTGCTGAGGCCACTGCATACTGCCTCTCCCTCTCGAGACGTCGGTGCTTGTGGTTGTGGTGTGGCATAAATAATGTCTTGAACCTTCGACTGTGATCGTCATGGCGGCTTCAGCTCTTGGGCCATGAAACTGTCCCTCTTTTGTCAGTTGTACTCCTGCATTGTGTGATGTGTGTACGCTTAAGCTTACTAGGGTGTAACACCCCCTCTCACTTGCAACACCTCAGCTTAGTACTTACCAAATTGTACTAAGTGAGTGATGTAAGTGAGTGAGTTAGTGAGTGAAGGTAAGGGAGACGTGAAGGATGATACCTGGTTGATGGGGTTCTGTGAGTTCTTCTACTCCCCAAGTCCGGCCCGAGGCCAAGTCTGACTTGTGAGAGTTTGGTCCACCAGGCTGTTGCTTGGAGCGGCCCGCAGGCCCACGTAACCCACAACAGCCCGGTTGGTCCGGTACTCCTTGGAGGGAAACAATCTAGTTTCCTCTTGAAGATGTCCACGGTTGTTCCGGCAATATTTCTTATGCTCGCTCGGAGAGCTTTGAGTCTTTGAAACGGCGTCTCGATATTCCGCAAATATCTTTATACAGTCGTTCCAAAAAATGGTATAACTAAAAAAATAATCACTCCTGAGTGACATAATGAGTCACCCAGAGTGTCTTAGGACAAACGGTGAGTCACCTAGAGTGTCTTAGGACAAACGGTGAGTCACCTAGAGTGTCTTAGGGCATGTGATGAGCCGCAACGAGTGACGTACGGTGGACAAGACAGTGACACCTGCGGGTCCCGTCCCTGTGTGGTGCTAACTTGAGTTTCTCACCTTCTTTGAGAGCTGTGGTGTGTGTATCTTGCCTTAGGGAAGAACCGACTTGCCATTGTTGAGGAATAGAGCGCCGGGAACACTATATAGAGCCTCCCCATTCCGGAGACGGTCACTTAGACGCTCTGGCTCTGTCTTTTGTCCTGACTTTACCTGTGCATCTTCCCTGGGGTTGTTCTGGGATGAAAGTGTTCATACTGGTGCTGTGAACACTCTACTTGTGCTGCTCAGTCCCTCCCTCCCTCCCTCTCCCTTCCATCCCTTTTTGGCAAGGAATGGTAGGCTGGTTCCCCATTATTGTGGAGGATGAGGCCGCGGCATCACTGACTAATGGGTCACACTTGAGTAATCTGTAATCAATAGCATCAATAATGACACAATGTTACATCAATATCACCTGACTAAGTTTGTCCGGGGCATTATTTTTAATGCTCCGGTGTCTGGTGTCCACAGCTGTTAGTGGTTCGTGGTGTCCACAGCTGTTAGTGGTTCGTGGTGTCCACAGCTGTTAGTGGTTCGTGGTGTCCACAGCTGTTAGTGGTTCGTGGTGTCCACAGCTGTTAGTGGTTCGTGGTGTCCACAGCTGTCAGTGGTTTGTGGTGTCCACAGCTGTTAGTGGTTCGTGGTGTCCACAGTTGTTAGTGGTTCGTGGTGTCCACAGCTGTTAGTGGTTCGTGGTGTCCACAGCTGTCAGTGGTTTGTGGTGTCCACAGCTGTTAGTGGTTCCTGGTGCCCACAGCTGTTAGTGGTTTGTGGTGTCCACAGCTGTTAGTGGTTCGTGGTGTCCACAGCTGTTAGTGGTTCGTGGTGTCCACAGCTGTTAGTGGTTCGTGGTGTCCACAGTTGTCAGTGGTTCGTGGTGTCCACAGTTGTTAGTGGTTCGTGGTGTCCACAGCTGTTAGTGGTTCGTGGTGTCCACAGTTGTCAGTGGTTCGTGGTGTCCACAGTTGTTAGTGGTTCGTGGTGTCCACAGCTGTCAGTGGTTCGTGGTGTCCACAGCTGTTAGTGGTTCCGTGGTGTCCACAGTTGTCAGTGGTTCGTGGTGTCCACAGTTGTTAGTGGTTCGTGGTGTCCACAGCTGTTAGTGGTTCGTGGTGCCCACAGCTGTCAGTGGTTCGTGGTGTCCACAGTTGTTAGTGGTTCGTGGTGTCCACAGTTGTTAGTGGTTCGTGGTGTCCACAGCTGTTAGTGGTTCGTGGTGTCCACAGTTGTTAGTGGTTCGTGGTGTCCACAGCTGTTAGTGGTTCGTGGTGTCCACAGTTGTTAGTGGTTCGTGGTGTCCACAGCTGTTAGTGGTTCGTGGTGTCCACAGTTGTTAGTGGTTCGTGGTGTCCACAGCTGTTAGTGGTTCGTGGTGTCCACAGTTGTTAGTGGTTCGTGGTGTCCACAGCTGTTAGTGGTTCGTGGTGTCCACAGTTGTCAGTGGTTCGTGGTGTCCACAGCTGTCAGTGGTTCGTGGTGTCCACAGTTGTTAGTGGTTCGTGGTGTCCACAGCTGTCAGTGGTTCGTGGTGTCCACAGTTGTCAGTGGTTCGTGGTGTCCACAGCTGTCAGTGGTTCGTGGTGTCCACAGTTGTTAGTGGTTCGTGGTGTCCACAGCTGTCAGTGGTTCGTGGTGTCCACAGTTGTTAGTGGTTCGTGGTGTCCACAGTTGTTAGTGGTTCGTGGTGTCCACAGCTGTCAGTGGTTCGTGGTGTCCACAGTTGTCAGTGGTTCGTGGTGTCCACAGCTGTCAGTGGTTCGTGGTGTCCACAGTTGTCAGTGGTTCGTGGTGTCCACAGTTGTCAGTGGTTCGTGGTGTCCACAGTTGTCAGTGGTTCGTGGTGTCCACAGTTGTCAGTGGTTCGTGGTGCCCACAGCTGTCAGTGGTTCGTGGTGTCCACAGCTGTCAGTGGTTCGTGGTGTCCACAGCTGTCAGTGGTTCGTGGTGTCCACAGCTGTCAGTGGTTCGTGGTGTCCACAGTTGTCAGTGGTTCGTGGTGTCCACAGTTGTCAGTGGTTCGTGGTGTCCACAGTTGTCAGTGGTTCGTGGTGTCCACAGTTGTCAGTGGTTCGTGGTGTCCACAGTTGTCAGTGGTTCGTGGTGTCCACAGTTGTCAGTGGTTCGTGGTGTCCACAGTTGTTAGTGGTTCGTGGTGTCCACAGTTGTCAGTGGTTCGTGGTGTCCACAGTGTCAGTGGTTCGTGGTGTCCACAGTTGTTAGTGGTTCGTGGTGTCCACAGTTGTCAGTGGTTCGTGGTGTCCACAGTTGTTAGTGGTTCGTGGTGTCCACAGTGGTAGTGGTTCGTGGTGTCCACAGTTGTTAGTGGTTCGTGGTGTCCACAGCTGTTAGTGGTTCGTGGTGTCCACAGCTGTTAGTGGTTCGTGGTGTCCACAGCTGTTAGTGGTTCGTGGTGTCCACAGCTGTTAGTGGTTCGTGGTGTCCACAGCTGTTAGTGGTTCCTGGTGCCCACAGCTGTCAGTGATTCGTGGTGTCCACAGCTGTCAGTGATTCGTGGTGTCCACAGCTGTCAGTGATTCGTGGTGCCCACAGCTGTCAGTCGTTCGTGGTGTCCACAGCTGTCAGTGGTTCGTGGTGCCCACAGCTGTCAGTGGTTCGTGGTGTCCACAGCTGTCAGTGATTCGTGGTGTCCACAGCTGTCAGTGGTTCGTGGTGTCCACAGCTGTCAGTGGTTCGTGGTGTCCACAGCTGTCAGTGGTTTGTGGTGTCCACAGCTGTCGGTGATTCGTGGTGTCCACAGCTGTCAGTGGTTCGTGGTGTCCACAGCTGTCAGTGATTCGTGGTGTCCAGGTGACAGTTTCACGGCCTGGATTTGTACTCACTTAGTTGTATTCACCTCTTCTTGCTTGACAGGATGTTGAGCTTCGGCTCTTTGGTCCCGCCTCTCAATTGCCATTCAACTGGCATATAGTTTCCTCAGTATATTGGGCTCTGTCATATCTATATTTGAAACTGTGTATGGAGTCTGCCTTCACCATAGGCCCTGACAGCTGAGTGGACAGCGCTCGGGATTCGTAGTCCTGAGGTTCCGGTTTCGATCCCCGGTTGAGGCGGAAACAAATTGGGCGAGTTTCTTTCACACCTGATGTTCCTGTTCACCTAGCAGTAAATAGGTAGTTGGGAGCTAGACAGCTGCTACGGGCTGCTTCCTGCGGTGTGTGTAACAAAAAGGAGGCCTGGTCGAGGACCGGGCCGCGGGGACGATAAGCCCCGAAATCATCTCGAGATAACCTCAAGGTATCTCATGATATCCTCAAGGTATCTCAAGATAACCACATCACTGCCTAGTGCATTCTATTTGTTAAATACTCTGACAATGTCTCTCTGTAAGTCTCTGTGGCTCTTTTGGGTACTTAGTTTCCACCTGTGTCCCTTTTTGCATGCATTCCCCGTACTAAATTATTTGCCTTTATGCTGTCTTTGCTCTGAAATTGTGTAGGTGGTGATCATGTCTCCCCTAAATCTTCTGTCTTCTAGTGACGTAAAGCTTAACTCCAGTAGCCTTGCCTCGTAGCTCATCCTCTAGTTACGGACTAGTCTGGTGGCATACCTATGAACTTCCCTAACCTGTCTTGTATTTGAATAGACACGGGGTACACGATGGAGCTGCATAATCCATTATTAGTCTGACATTTGTGGTAAACAAGGTTCTGAATGAGCCTTTACATAAGTTTCTTTTATTCTTGTGGGTCCCCTTGACTTATTGACTTAGAAATTTATCTGCCCCGTCCAGTAGTTTAACTCTCCATGTATCTGTACCTCAATTTGGTTGTCTGTTCTCCCATCTATCTTTCCTGTTTGAAGTTTTATATGATTAACATCTGGTTCCATTCCTGCAGTGACAGAAGCTGTCACTCTATGGAATAATCGTTACCATATTGTTTCTGTTATACTCTTAATGGGGGGTAAATATTGTTATTTCCATTATCTTTGTTTTGCTCATTGTCACAGTGCCTATTATGTCGTGTCTGAACCCTCCACAGCCCAGGATCCATCTGTTTGAAGCTCCAGTCCTTCATTATCAACAGTTCCACTTTTCCTCTTTCTCTTCCTTGTCTTGTCCTTACTACATAGTAATCCTGTGAAATAATGCATTTGCTATTACAGCATGCCTAACAATTTTGTTTCTGTGAGTGCTATTACATCTGGAGTTTCATCTTGAGACCTTCCCCAAGTGCACTTGCTTATTTGTATTCCTATCTATATTTGAGTACATTACCTTGATGCTCACTTTCTTTCTATTCTCACGTACTCTGACCTTTGGCAGTCAGTCCCTGAATAGGAAGCTTTACCATGGAAGGGGGGGGGGAGGCCAATTGAATGGGTTCTTTTCATGAAAGATAGTTTAACAGGAGGTCATAGGGGGGTGACCATTAGAAGGGGAAATATGAAGGCTTGCATGAGGGGGGGAGGGAGGGTTCAGTAAGGTGTTAGGGGGGGAGGGAAGAGATTGAGATAAGGATAATGTCTCTATGAGTGGAAGATGGAGGGGGTAGGGGTTTGTTGCCTTTTATCTGGAGTAATTGAAGTCTAGTGGAGTGTTCCCCTCCCCACTCCCCTCTGGGTTGTTGGGCTGGGGGACTGTGGTATCCTGGTTCCCTTCCCTCTCCCTGCGCCTCTGCGAATGAAACGTTGTCTGTTTCATTTCCTTTCCTGTGTGAGTTGGGGTCTTTGTTTCAACCACGTTATGGTGACTTTTGCGTAGGTCAGTAAATGGTGTGTGTGGTAGACTGAATCTGCGCGTTATTGGGGCTATGTGTTACTCTCTTGAGGGACAGGAAGCCTCTGATATCTATTGTCGGGTGTCAGGAAGCCTCTGATCTATTGTCGGGTGTCAGGAAGCCTCTGATATCTATTGTCGGGTGTCAGGAAGCCTCTGATATCTATTGTCGGTGTCAGAAGCCTCTGATATCTATTGTCGGGTGTCAGGAAGCCTCTGATATCTATTGTCGGGTGTCAGGAAGCCTCTGATATCTATTGTCGGGTGTCAGGANTATTTATAAATAGTATCAAAGTCACCTTTTATGGTAATTGTATTTACTCAAAAGAATGTTTCATTTTCTCTGTGGTTCAACTTTCTGTTATGTATTAATATGTATTACAGTTATTTTTTCTTGTAATATGCTGCTTTTCCTTATGTATATCAATATAAATTGCTTGGGTCTTTTACGACCCTGATGTTGTTGTTATATAATAATTTATGATTGTGTTTTGGCAGCAGTTGTGATCATCGTTTACTTGGCACCACTGCCACTTACCACTGTTAGTGGCAAGTGGCACCACTGCCACTTACCACTACCAGTGTTACGTTCACTGTGATCACAGTGAACCATTGTTACCTATCACCACTACCACAACCAGTAAGCACATCCACCACAATTACTATAAACGTCAGTAGCCATCACCAAATAAATCAACCATCTCTATCAAGCACATCAGTTACAACCACCAAGTACATCAACAACCATTACCACCACCACACACATCAGCAACCACCATCACCACCAACGCCTCAATAATCGTCAACCACAACCATTTCTTCCCCTGGTGGCAGATCTCATAGTGGTGGTGGCGTCCGTGGTGGTTCTCTGTGTGGGCTCGAATGGTCAGGTGTTCGCCACTTCAGCCATAAGAGGGATTCGATTCCTGCAAATCTTAAGAATGCTCCACGTCGACAGACAAGGAGGCACGTGGAGACTGTTGGGCTCCGTCGTCTTCATCCACAGACAAGTAAGATTTTCTCTCTCTGTATACCAAGACATTCACACAGCACTTACGACTCTACTTATGACAGTTGTGCCTCTTACGAGCTCCAAAGTGCTAAGAGGTCGACCTCAACCCAAGATTATTATGGGATATTTCGAAGCACTTCGAAGCACGGACTGATTGGGGGTTAAGATGTGTAAGGTCTTTGTGAATACTCAAAGTTTATGAGCTGTGCGATGTGCTATATATTAAAAATATATATGAGGTTACCTTACCTTGAGGTTACCTTGAGGTGCTTCCGGGGCTTAGCGTCCCCGCGGCCCGGTCATCGACCAGGCCTCCTGGTTGCTGGACTGATCAACCAGGCTGTTGGACGCGGCTGCTCGCAGCCTGACGTATGAGTCACAGCCTGGTTGATCAGGTATCCTTTGAAGGTGCTTATCCAGTTCTCTCTTGAACACTGTGAAGGGTTTGCCAGTTATGCCCCTTATGTGTAGTGGAAGCGTGTTGAACAGTCTCGAGCCCCTGATGTTGATAGAGTTCTCTCTCAGAGTACCTGTTGCACCTCTGTTTTTCAACGGGGGTATTCTGCACATCCTGCCATGCCTCCTGGTCTCATGTGATGTTATTCTGTGTGCAGGTTTGGGACCAGCCCCTCTAATATTCTAATAATAATAATCCCCTCTAATAGGTTCGTTATATTAAAAAATATAATTCACTTGCTGTTTGTTCAATTAAATGATAGAGGGGTTCAAAGGGGACCATGTTCTTCTTAGTTACTCCAAGGACTCTCACTCTTGAAGTTCCATATTAACCCAAATAAATAGTCAATTTATTTACATATATAAACGTGATATGCACCATATAATAATCCTTTGCAATTTCAGTATAAATTAGGTTATGTCATAGTAAATGTATTGTTATTCTAACTTAGGAAGACAATTTTCTCCTTACGTCGTTATCACGCTAATGGGTACAACAGACATGCTCTTGTTAGGTGCCTGGATTTGGGTATAGGAAATGGATCCCACAGAACTGATGACAGGCCTCATGGGATAGTTAGTTTTATGGGTATAGTACTGACTTTTGTACAGTTATTGTGGTCTAGTTGGTATAATACTGACTTTTGTACAGCCAGTGTGGTCTAGTTGATATAGTACTGGATACGCTAGGGTTCATGGAGCCCCTGAACCGGAGACGAAGTTCGTATCTTGAGAGATACAAAGACCAGCCTCAGTTCGAGGTTACAATGATCGCTAACAGGAACACAGCTTCGGGACCACCAACACTGCCAGGTTGCAAGAGCATGAATTGCGTGTGGCTCCGTGCAACGTGAATCGCAATGTGAACACGGGAGACATCTCCCTTCACGCAGGGTGCAGTTGCACCTCCACAGATCTCCAGTATCAGCTCTTGATACTGGTAATGGCTCAAAAGGGCCACCACTTACGGGCTATTCATGCCCGTGCCACCTTTTGGGTGGCTTAATCTTCATCAATCAATCAAGCAATGTGGACTATATCCTAAGCGAGGTTATCATTGGACTACGCCATGATTTATCTACAAGCTGCGAACTGGTGTTTTTTTTTTATATATTCGAAAATCTGCTCTTGTTGGAATGAGTGATGGATATAGTAATGAGAAAAGTGTATGGAGGCCATAGCAAAGGGATGAAATGAACAGTGGCAGAGTAGGTGAACCTCAGTTTACCTCATCTAGAGACATATGATAGGCTGCCTGGCACTTGTCCAGCGAGACGGATGCACAAGCAGGGTGAACAGGGTGATCAGGTGGTAGTCGCAAACGACCAGTATCACGGATGGCAAGAGTAGAAGAATACATAAACTAAGAACTCAATTCATGAACTTTTACTTGAAAAAGTGAACATTTTGTATTAATGATAACAAAATCACTTATAGAACTGTCCCCTGTAACCACCATTTATATAACGCCAGATCTCCCGAGAAATAATATACATCAGAGAGAACTATAAACACCAGCAAATATAACCTGTAAATGATCAAATTCACGATATCTAAAAAAAAAAAATAATAGTTAACGTTAAGTACCGCCATATATTGATTCCCATTTTCTGTCAACAGGAGTTGATTACCACTCTGTACATCGGGTTCTTGGGCCTGATCTTCTCCTCGTACTTCGTCTACCTCGCTGAGAAGAAGGACGACGACGAGGAGGAGGCAGAGGGCGACTTCTCCAGCTACGCCGATGCCCTCTGGTGGGGGGGTGGTGAGTTTACTCTCAGGGACAGTAGATGCTACAGGCTGCTTCCTGGGCGTGGGTGTGTGTGTGTGTGTGTGTGTGTGTGTGGGTGTGTGTGTGGTGTGTGTGTGTGTGTGTGTGTGTGTGTGGTGTGTGTGTGTCTAACAAATAGGAGGCCTGGTCGAGGACCGGGCTCGGGGACGCTACGCGCATGAAATCATCTCAAGATAGCCTCAGGATATGGGATCATGACCTTCTCAAGAGGATGGTAACAAGTTTTACTGATGGTGATATCATTGGACAGTACGGTTAGGTTATCTTGAGATGATTTCGGGGCTTTAGTGTCCCCCGGCCCGGTCCTCGACCAGGCCTCCACCCCCAGGAAAACAGCCCGTGACGGCTGACTAACACCCAGGTACCTATTTTACTGCTAGGTAACAGGGACATAGGGTGAAAGAAACTCTGCCCATTGTTTCTCGCCGGCGCCTGGGATCGAACCCAGGACCACAGGATCACAAGTCCAGCGTGCTGTCCGCTCGGCCGACCGGCTCCCGCCTGGTGGTGATATCATTGGGACAGTACTAGTAATGATATCATTGGGACAGTACTAATAATGATAGCAATATAACAGTATCACTATCAAAAGAAATCCCATTAACATGATGTATCAATGATAACAACAATAGAAGCTGTGACGAGAGGGGAGGATTCGACACCTGGACACCATAGAGGTACCCTGTGTACACGTTCGAATCCCCCGGCATGGCTTTGAGTGTCTTAATATTAATAGCATGAATCCAGTAATATTTGTAATTCTTGCATTAGGACTCTTAAAAAGTACTTACGGTAAGTAATTAGCAAAGTCGCAGCACACTAACAAAAGTATGGAAGTAACATTAACACATTATCGTCGTAGTAGACACTGCCTGAAACGGATTTATCTTTGAGTACCATTGCCAAACTCTCCTTATCTAAACCTAGCTACTAAATCTGTTCATTTAACTCATCACACTAACGTAAGCTACCGTTGTAGTGCAGCTACTAATATTGTCATTAGTACTACTGCTACTAAAGCTATTGCTGCTGCCGTTAATTAAACGATTGTTAAC
>WNGS01164858.1:31743979-31761093 GCA_020271785.1 Procambarus virginalis
AACATCAAACTAGAGTGAAACTGTGACGAACTGACGAGGAAACCTGAATGAATGACGAGCTGGCAACAGGAAACAAATGAATGACGACTGACAACAGGAAACAAATGAATGACGACTGACAACAGGAAACAAATGAATGACGACTGACAACAGGAAACGTTGTGACGTTCTCGCCAGTTAGAAGGTTAAGACGCGTAGTCGGTGAACTCATAACAGATTTGAAAAGGCTGTGAGGTGCCTGAATCGATGTTTGCAACGTGATGACGCTAAATGAAAATAAAAACGGCTCAATGAAACGTTCGTTACGTGTCATCAGCTGGTTCTATCGGTTCATTCAGAATTGGGACAGGCAGCACTTGCCAATGGTCCCACAAATCACAACAGAGGGCTTCGATGAAAGAGGTTTCGAAGTCTAGTGACACTGTGGAAAGGTTCACCAACCAGACGCGCTTCTAAGCTAATCTACAGGTAATAAGCTAGCTGGCGTGACCTGAACAGGTTGGGCTACCAGCGGACAGCGAGCACGGCCTACCAGAACATGACGAGAGGAGGCAAGGGGAATTAACCTACAAGGAACCGGCTCAAAGAACGGTAGCGTTCTATGAGTAGATCGAATCGGGGGGTAGAGACAAAGACTCGCTTTCGATTACGTTCCTGCAGCCGTCTGCTCAATACGGGGGGAGACAAGTCACGCACTGCAAAAAGTGAGACGCGTGAAGCGAAACGGGAAAAAGATGTTTGATGGGTGTAAATGAAGAATAAGACGATAATAGTGAAGGCAGCAAAGGGGACTTAACCGGCCGTCAGAAGAAACCACGAGTCAAGGCCACCCCGTGAGCTAACAATCCCCTGGGATGGATAAGGAGTCCCACAACGACAGGCAAGCGCATTAGGCCGATGCCGTACGGGCGGAAGAGGAAGAGAGGCCTAACGCACGTGGAACCGGAGAAACTAGCCAGAGCCAAGCAGAGGAGAGGAGCACACAAGTGTAGACGCGCGAGACGATGAACTACATCCAGACTAAACATTGTAGACGGGATGGGAGAAGGTTTTAGCGTAATGAGAAACAGGCTGCGAGATACTTCTAAAGTCAGCGGCAGCCAACATGTGAGTCAACATAGCAGCACTCTACAGGCTCATACTCATCCGTAGAGGAGCGGCAAAACGCTCAATGGAGCATCCGTGAGAAGGTGAGCCGGTAGAGTAACTCGAGCTATCGACGAAGGAGATACCCACAAGTAAGTACTGACGGTAACTAACGGACACCCTACAGACGGATACCACTGCGCGGACCAAAAAAGCCAGAAGTTGGTCAAAGCCCGTCGCAAGCACACTGAGGGGTGAAGTACACAGGAAAGTGTCCTTGGGATGGAAGGAAACAAGCAAGGAGTAGAAACAGCTGAGTGAGTGCCCGAAAAGTCAGATCGACCAGCCATCAATGTAAACATCAAGTCGGGAGCCGCCAGTAGGATTGGTGGAGACGAGGGTAAGCGGCTCAGGTATAAAACAAGTTGGGTAGGAACCTACGGCAGCACTAAACACAGAAGGTTGATTGGTGCCTGATCAAAGAGATAGGCTATGGTACTGAAGAGCAAAGAACATCAGGCGTGTGGGAACCGAAAAACTAACCTGGTAGCACAGAAGCAAGCACAAGTGAAATGCATGTACTTCTAGATCTGAAATGGGATAGCGAATGTACGTCCTAGAGCATTACAAAACCGTCGGTGAGGAAACAACACCTAAATTCAAGAGCTCTGTAATTCTAGCAAGTCCAAGTTGCGATAAAATCATCGTAGGACAAATGAGGTGTAAGGGGGGGTAGTCAAGGAATCGGCCTGGAGAACAAGCCGAACGGCTTAACCAATGCATATACAAGTCAAGGCATCAAAATCTAGTACATAAACAGAGTTAGGGGCAAATTCAACATCAGGTAATAGAGACATGAGTATAGCGCTAGCTAAAAATGCAGTCAAAACGACTAATGCGATGGGATAGCGGGGGCGGTAAGCAAGAGGGGATGAACCATTGGACAAATAGTTACATGGAAGCGTCAACAGATCAGTTCCTCTGCTCAGGTAGAAGAAACATTATTAGAATATGGGTACAGGCATTACTTAAGATTAGTATTATAGGAGAGTTACCCCTGTGTAGCGGCCTTCGTTCTCCTTTACATACAACACCGGGTTACTCACAGAAAACGACCTGGTGAGCTCATGAGGTAGCCCGAACACTAACGTTAGAAAAGAATACAATGGTTTCACAGAGTGCGTCCAGTCTACAATATGAGCATGTACACACGAGTGTATGTGCCTCTCGTTCCCACCTCGGGATTTGTAAATTTATAGAAATACGTATTATGACATGCGTGAGAAGCCTTTTCCCTCTGACAATGACAATTTCACCCCCCTCCAGCGCCACTGGAAATTAACTTCCGAAAATAAGGCATTTTGCATGTGACAAAACGTCAAAGGCACTCACTTAATTCTGACCATCATGTTGAGGTGCCCCTGGCTGTATTGTTCAATAACGTCTCTCACGTCATAGGGCTTTCTGGCGTTGTTGGAATTTCCGCCTTGCCACGAAATATTTGATCTTTCTGATGGCCCTGGTGGCGTTGCGGTGAGCTTCAGTCAGTCTGCGGAGGAGAGCCCTGCAGTGTGTGAGATATTAACATGCAAGAGAGGTGCGGACGCCAACTTTGACATAAAGAACATTTATCAAGGAAGAATGAATTGTGCTTCGTGCCTTCGAGACAAAGATGGTCAAAATGACAAATATGGGAAACGTACATTGAGTTGGTACTAAGTCGAAATGTATACCCTTAAAGTACATAAATAAGGATATATGTGATATATTTAAGGATCCGAAAATTCCTGAATCCTTCAGCGAACCCCTGAAGGATTCGAACCATTCGAATCCTTCAGGGGTCAAGAGTTTTCTCATGCATTTGGCTATATAGACAGTTATATGCAAATAACACAGATTGGATGCTTCTTGGATACAAACATGCGGAAATTAGTTGATAATGGAAGTAAGACGGATAAATAAGGGAAAATATAAGGGGATAATATAAGGGTACAAGGGAAGAGATATATGAGAGATATGTTTAATATATCTATATAAGATATAAAAATATTTAAAGATATATATATATGTATAAGACATATATTTAAGGATATATAAAGCAGAAAACTTCCTAAGAAGGATCGGGAATATATATATAGTATTTTCTTATCGAAACTTATTTAGTGAGGTACTTAAGGCTGTGAGTGGGAAGTCTGGGATGTGTGTGGGAAGGCTGAGATGTGAGTGGGAAGTCTGGGATGTGTGTGGGAAGGCTGGGATGTGGGTGGGAAGGCTGGGATGTGTGTGGGAAGGCTGGGATGTGTGTGGGAAGGCTGGGATGTGTGTGGGAAGTCTGGGATGTGTGTGGGAAGGCTGGGATGTGTGTGGGAAGGCTGGGATGTGTGTGGGAAGGCTGGGATGTGTGTGGGAAGTCTGGGATGTGTGTGGGAAGGCTGGGATGTGGGTGGGAAGGCTGGGATGTGGGTGGGAAGGCTGGGATGTGAGTGGGAAGGCTGGGATGTGGGTGGGAGGGAACCCGTGACAAAATCCCAGACTGTACCGAGAGCAGCAAGTCGGAAATAAAGAGTAGAAAACACATTTATAAATAAATAAATAAATAAATGTTTATTTAGGTAAGGTACATACATTCAAGAGATATTACAAAGAATGATTGATTTATAGATAGGGCTAGTACATACAACCCTAAAGCCACTATTACGCAAAGCGTTTCGGGCATTTAAGGATTCATTCATCGCACATTCTGAGCGAGATACACTTCCCTGCACGGAAGATGGTAATTTGTCATTAATTATCCCCCTCATCCCGGGGATAAGTTAATGTAATATGATGTTTGGTCCCAGGTAGTTAGGAGTAAGTCCCAGGAGTCTGTTGTCACGAGAACCTGGTGTCACAGGGGCCTTGTGTCACACAAGCCTAGTGTTACAGGAGTTTGTTGTCACTGGAATTCGATGTTTCTGAAGCCTCGTGTCACTTGCATCGTGTGTCTTAGGAGTCTTGCGTCACTAGAGTTTGGAGTCAATGAAGTCTTGTGTCACGGGAGTCTGGTGTCACAGGAGTCTGTTGACACAAAAGCCTTGTGTGACAGGAGCTAGGTGTCATGGGCACCTCGTGTCACATGTCTTGTGTATACCAAAATGTCCTCAAGAGTCAGACATCATAAGTTTAACCATTCTGGTGATGATACATATATAAAGCCTAATTATTGAAATATAAGCAGGCGATGAGTCACAGTAACGTGGCTAAAGTATGTTGACCAGACCACACACTAGAAGGTGAAGGGACGACGACGTTTCGGTCCGTCCTGGACCATTCTCAAGTCGATTGTGAGAATGGTCCAGAACAGACCGAGTCCTGGAATCGATTTGAGAATGGTCCAGAACGGACCGAAACGTCGTCGTCCCTTCACCTTCTAGTGTGTGGTCTGGTCAACATTGAAATATAAAAGCCTAATCATGATAGTTTATTCTGAGTTTAGTAAAAATTGCATCAAGTCGTCCAAAAGAGTGAGAACGTACAGCAACTTGTGGTCAAACGTAAGGAAATGCACTGTTGGATCCATAAAAGTTGACGATTTTCTACTATCAACTTTGCAGGGAGTCACGAGGAAAACAGGTGTCAACAACACCTACTCCTTCCTACGCCTAATACGGTACAAATATCTAAGATGGCATATATTAGTTCTAGGATCGGTTATTTAGGGCAAATGAAATTAGATTAGGTTGTGTAGCTACTGTTCAACGTTTTAGCGTCCCATCTGAAGTGCTAGTGTGAATGTTATTTATATAAAACAGTCCATTTTGTGCGTTCTTACGTTTAAACGTTGTATGTTTTGCTAAATGTACTAAATTTTTAATAGTTGCTAAAATCATTTCTGGAGGACGAGTTGGAAAATATTTACTCTATATAGATAAAACTATTGTGACCTTCCTGAAAAAACATCTGACACTAAAAATTATGACGTATTCGAAAAAAAAGCAAAAAACAAGTTTGTCTTAGCATTAATTCAGGCACAAGTGACATTACAAGAGGCTCACAACAGTATTCAGGCAAGCAGTCCCGAATGAAGTTTACGAGATATTCAGACTTCAACAACTTACGAGGTAAAGCCCTGAGGTTCGTCATTGTCGAGATCAATATCATCGGAGGCTACTTCGGTGACGGAGGAGGCCTGACTGTGTAACGCAGAGGTCCTTGGTCCTCCCTCCGGCGGCTCCGACTGGGCGTTCCAGCTGTTAGTAAGGAAGAATGAGCTGTGTAATTACCTCCTTCTCCAGGCCACTAAATATCACGTAATATATATTCGTAACAGATTAAAAAAAAAAGAGTCAACAAAACTTTTTTTTGCAGGTTGGCTGATTTTGGCTAATATTTTTTTTTATAATTGTATTCTAAAATTGATCCCTAAATTTCTAATTTATTTGCCACTGGTTTAAATAGCGTGAATTTGGATGTTGGCTCAGCCTTAGATTATCAATCAATAATTTATCTTCACTTCTAACAAGGTCTTCAGAAAAGTGATGTTAGCTCTTTGTTTACTTGTTGAGACAAGAAAATAATAATCAGTATTAATTCATAATAATTTTGAATGGAAATATAATTTTTGTGATCGCTGTTTTGAAACAAAATGAAAAAAAGATAATATAAGATGCAATCATCTTATATTATCTTTTTCATCATCGCAAAGCTGTTGATGAATAATTGTTGAATAAGCACACACAAACACTCAAAATATAGTTAAAAGAAAAACCTCTGAGAAAGTAACAAACATATATATATATATATATATATATATATATATATATATATATATATATATATATATATATATATATATATATATACAAAAGCATTACAGAAAAATACTAATTGTAATTTGTCGATGACCAAAATATATATATATATATATATATATATATACAAAAAAAAGTCGAACAAATTACTGTAGTAAAATCATTTTTGGATAGGGCCTAAAACTAGACAAAAAAGTGGGGGGGGGGGTGGAGGAATTTATTCAGCATTCTTTTAATATTTTATATCCAGGCTCTCAGATATAACGAAACATATTTTATATACATTGTATTATAAAATGTTTAAAGGTACACAAAAATTGGATCTCACCTCTGAAACGCTACGAATGACGTAACCAAAATAAAGTATAACCTATTAAGCTTTAATGAAATACAGAACTGCACATTATTTACGCAAATAATAACGTTTATTATCTTTTTAGTATTTACAGCATCAGTGTGATTAGTAATTACGATGAACTGCAAGCACCTAAACTTTCCCTTGAATATATTCTATATATATATATTCCTATAATAGGAATTATTATAGAGCAAAGGAATATATATATTCCTTTACTCTGTATCTCTGTATTTATGTGTGAGATTTATTAAAAAAACAATATATACATATATTTTATGTAATTTAATGGCTTCATATAATATATAAATACTGTACTTACTACATAATCACTGTAACATGTTCCTTGATATATATATATATATTATGAATAAAATACAGTAATATTATATACTGTATTCTGTATTTGTTTACATTTTATCGAGCTGAAATCAATCTCAATGATAAAATTCAAATGATATTATTCAACTTATATATATTAAGTTGTATTGCAACGCAAAACATCACTGATCACTTGGCTGAAATACTATCATCTAATTTCTTAACAGATGCTGGCATTAGATTCTAGTGTTTACAAGCACAGACTGCCAAAAGTAGGACTGAAAACAGGATACATGCTATATTTAGCATCATATAAGCTGCATTTACCATCATGTAAGCTACAATTAGCATTATATATGCTATATTTTTGCATCGTATAAGCTACCTTTAGCATCATTTAAGCTACATTTGGCCTAATATAAGCTACGTTTACTCTTATCTTAGCTAAATTTAGCATCAAATAAGGTAAATTTAGCATAATTTAAGCTACATTTAGATTATATAAGCTATATTTAGCATCATATATATAATACATTTAGCCTCATTTAAGCTCTATGTAGCCTCATAAGCTACATTTAATCTCATATAAGTTATATGAAGCTTCATAAGTTACATTTAGTCTTAATGTAACCTATATGTAGCTTCACATAAGCTACATTTAGCCTCATGTACGCTATAAGTATCCTAAATAAGCTACATGTAACCTAAATAAGCTACATGTAACCTCACATAAGATACATGTAACCTCATATATGTTACATTTAGCCTCATATAAGCTATATGTTTCCTCATGTAAGCTACATTTAGCCTCATAAATGTAGCTTCACGTAAGCTATATTTAGCCTCATAAGCTACATTTAACCTCACATAAGCTATATGTTGCCTCACATAAGCTATATTTAGTATCAAATAAGTTACTTTTAGCCACATATAAACTGCATTTAAACATCATAAGTTACATTTAGCTTTATAAAACACTATATTTAGCTTCATATAAGATATTTTTAAAACAAAATCGGGCTATTGTCCAGATGCATATACTGAGCAGAATTAATTTGCTGCACTAAAAGTGACATATATTAAATACCAAGTATGACAAGTCTGTTATTTTAAGACAGTGGCAATAGAAGAGAATATTCTGATCATTTTCTGTCCTTCTTTATACGGTCAGAATTACTGTTCTAGGACACAACTTACCAGTACACTCGTAGCTGCGGGACCTAGAGAGGCCCCTGGCCCGCCCAGGGTTGCCCAGGTGGGTGGTGGCGGTGGGCGGTGCCACGGGTATTTCATTGATGGGCGAGACGCAGCCTAACATGCCCTTCAGGCGAGCCATGGACGACCACCGCCGCGCCCCCTCCTCTACACCCATGCAACAGATGACACCACCACACCACATCAATACACGCTGCCGCTACACTACGCCACACCAGCACGCCCGTGCCTACACACACCTTCCCCCCCTCCTCCACTACGCCCCTTGCAACCTCTCCTTATGACCCTCCAAGGGGCAAAAAGTTAACAGATTCTGTAAAAGTGTGGTTCACTTGACCATCTCTACTTCTACCACCCAGTGAGGACGAATGAGGAGGGGGAAGTGGGGAGGCCTCGGGTGTGTGGTGGAAGCCTTGCAACACGGACATGACACACTGTGTTACAGGTTCGAGCTGCGACAACACACAAGGCTCTCACGACTCTTTGTTTTTTTGTTATTTTTTTTAAGTGTGGGGTTAACACAAGACTTGAGACATGGAAGGCATCTGAGCTACTCTGTGTTGGCTCGACAACAGCTAAACAAGCACTACTTGAGCTTACATGGACACATATTGCATAGTGGTGGTTGCCAAAACTGAGATGCAGACACTCTTGTCCAAACGTTGTCTGTGTAATTGTTTTTTTTTTATGAATTAGTACAAATTTGATTTTCAACGAGTAAAGTGTGATGAGGAATTGCAATTAAATAAAAGTATTACTAGGTCTAAAAGTGCTGTAAAACTGCTGCTTGAGTAGATGGTTTGAGTAAATGTTTTTTTATACTTATTAACGGGAGTAAAATCCTTAAATAAACACAGCTCATGGTTGATAATGACATGATAACATTGAGTACATGAACAAACAACATAAGACATGTACACATGAGGCATCACTAATAAGATAAGGCACAAAAACAACCACACACATATATATGTATATACAGTATATATGTGAGTTTAAAACATCAAGATTATCTATCACACCTGTTCACTATGAGGCTACCACTCACTCACTCACTCTCTCTCTGTCTCTCTCTCTCTCTCTCTGTCTTTCTCTCTCTCTCCCTCTCTCCCTCTCTCTCTCTCTCTCTCACACACACACACATCACCTTATCTATCCCCTTTTCTCTATACAATCTCTCTTTATTTTCTAAAGACAATATGCATATTTTGTCTGTGTTTCCTTAAGATATCACAAACCTGCCCTAGGCTCCTCAACATAGAAGACCATGTCACCTTCGCTGTCTCTTCTGCTCGAGCACTCTGGGGCCGACGAAACATCCATCTTGCTTTTGGATTTTCTTCTCCGCAATACACTCGCTCTCTTGGCCATCTAGAGGAAACATGGAAAGTTAAAGTCGACAGGAGACAATACAGTTATAATCTCCAGTAAAAAATGGCACTTTACACACACACACAATTTTTTATTATATTTATTGAGAAAGTTTTGCTTCTCTTTCAATTAACAATATTTGATTGTTAATATCTAAACAAGTATGTGAGGAGATTTGTTTGTCAAGATGTGGAAAGTTGAAAATAGATATGGTATTAAAATGAAGACGGCAGTCGTACTGAATGACCACGAAGATGACAATTCTAAGAAGAATACGTTATTATTGAATGAAGTTCAAGAAAATGCAATAAAGTGTTCCTCTATGGGATTATCCACCAACCGAAAGAAAACATGCAGTTGACACACACACACACGAGCTTTAAAACATGCCAAAAAAAGTATTAAAACGTATGGAAACAACAAAACTAGGGTTCTCTGCAGGTTAATATACATTAAAGCTCATCAATACACATTAAATATTACTTTTGCGATGCAGACAAGTGTATACTCTCTAACCATTTAATTCGTAAGATATGTATCACAAAGAAATGTATATGTAGTACTTGGTAAATAATACATTTTGTATAATAATGCAAGATTTAATTGCACTCCCTCCCAGTGAGTAAGTGCACTACAAAGATTGTGTGTGTCAGTGTATACCAAGATACAGAACAGTGCTGCCTCATACAACAGTATATCTCCGCACAGTCTTCTCAAAATTCAAGCGTAATTTGTATCCAAATTTTACATAATTTTACACTTTATATATATATATATATATATATATATATATATATATATATATATATATGTGTGTGTGTGTGTGTGTGTGTGTGTGTGTATATCACGTAAATAAATACGTGATTAAAAATGTGACAGTGTCAGACCAAGGAGGAAAATTGAAACAGGAATTTCCTTAAGTACTTTCGTATATTAATACATCTTCAGAAGAAGTTCTCAAGATGTATTAATATACGAAAGTACTTAAGGAAATTCCTGTTTCAATTTTCCTCCGTGGTCTATATATATATATTATATATAATATATATATATACCTCTATATAATATATATACCTCTATATAATATATATATATATAATATATATATAATATATATTATATATAATATATATATATATACCTCTTTGTTCCCATAGCGTCTGAGACGCATGGCCCCTGGGGCAAGAGTGCCTTGGGATTTCTCAAGGAATTGGGTTCCAAGCTCATTGACGTCACCAGAGACCCAAGGGCTTGCAGTTTTTTGTTTCAGCGCCTCAGTGTGGCGATCCAGAGGGGTAATGCTTGCTGCGTCCTCGGTTCCTGTCCGGAAGCGGAGGAGCTTCAAGAGATCCATAACCTTTAGGCATTTGTCTTGTATGTTTTGTAACCTTTAAATACACAATAAAGCATAAGAAAAAAAAAAGGAAGGGGGTGGTAGGAGAAAAGCACACAGAAACTGTATTGGAGGGGACCCACATTCCCTCCAATGCGTTATGTGTGATTTCCTCCGAGGCTATGGGTCCCCCTTCTTCCAGCCAGAGGTGGTACTCCCTTCCATGTTATTTTTTATAATTGAAAAAAATATATATATATATATATATATATATATATATATATATATATATATATATATATATTTATTTATATATATATATTATATATACAAGAGAATGTCTGTCTGTCTATCTGTCCAATAGGAGGAGGCAATTCGCTTGTGTCTAGAATCACCCAAATTTGCAGGGGGAATTTATAAAGACCCCCCAAACGACTTTTATTGAGTCCAGTGTGAAATACTTGGTGTGTTTCCCCTAGAATTTTACTGACTGCAATAAATATATTATGTGAGAGACCCATACAATTGTTTCAATGATTATTAGTAAATTTTCTAAGAAAGGGGAGAGAGGGGGGGGGGTAAGGTTTGGAGAAAGGGGGAAATGAATGGAATAATTTTTCAATCTTAGCTTAGAAATATATATATGAATTTGGATGGATATAAATTGAAGCTGCTTCGTATAGGCCCTTTGCAATTTTTTTTTTAATTCTTATGTCTTCATGTACGTGGCGTGCTATGAACTCTGCTCCTGTCTTCCTGACACGGCATGACTATGTGACACGGCACTTAGTGGTGGCACTGTGAGGTCACAGAGGCCACACCAGCCTGGTGCCAGAGTAGTGCGCTGGAGACAACTCTCTCCCAGACACTATACTCTTAGTGCTTCCCAAAGTAGTGCACCTCCGTACACATCTTCTTCCATACGAAAAAAAAATACAAAATTATTTCCATACGAAAAAAAAATCACAAAATACAAAATTACGTTAAAATAATCACATCATAAACAACGCTGGGTTAAGATGTTAGTAGTATATGATATTTGCAAGAACAATATGGCAGGGAAAAACAAAATCACTAGACTGCATGTAAACAGAATAATGCTGAACAACATTTACGTACATTTTTCACTTTTTAATTTTTTGCAGGGTCAACATGCAAGAAAAGTGATTGGATGGTGCTCAACATCACACGCTTGCAAGACTAGGAATTATTTCACAGTGTTACGAATGCAACAAAACGCCCTATAATGCATGGATGGAGCAGGGTGTGTTGTGGTGTCTGGTGTGTGTGTGTGTGTGGAGCAGGGAGTGTTGTGGTGTCTGGTGTGTGTGGAGCAGGAACAGTTGTGGTGTCTGACAGGTTTGGAGCAGGGGTAATTGTAGAGTCTAGCACTTGTGCAACGGGAACAGTTATAGCGTCTGGCAGATGTGGAGCAGTAACAGCTGTGGTGTCTGGCAGGTGTGGAACGGGAACAACTGCGGTGCCTGACAGATTTGGAGCAGGGGTAATTGTAGAGTCTAGCACGTATGCAACAGGAACAGTTATAGCGTCTGGCAGATGTGGAGCAGTAACAGCTGTGGTGTCTGGCAGGTGTGGAACGGGAACATCTGCGGTGCCTGTCAGTCAGTTCACTACACATTAATGATGTGCCAGAGACACATGTCCCTATATGTGTGTGTGTTTATGGTTGAAATAAATCCACACTCCTATATATATCCATGCACATGCATACAACTGCAGTTTTACAATAAAATACAACCACAGTACACTTATACAACAAACTAGCTGTAACGATACCGGTGTCCACATTCACGATACATTCACCCAGTACTAAGAATAGATACATTTGGCAAATTTAATACAATCACATAATTGTTTCAGCTTGCCAATTATACATGTTCATACACAATTCGTACTACATATACACAATAAGCTGAGTTATTGAAAAAGAAAAGGACTTTGAACACTGCATTTATTACAAACAAATTTCTGTGATACACTGCCTATGTAATTTGAAAAGGAAATGTGTATATATTCTGCACAAGGCAAGTGTGTGTGTCAAATTAATAAACAGATATAAAAGGGTTTGCTATATGGTGTGTAAAGTCAGTACGATACTTCACCTTGCTTAGTGGTGTATTCAGAGAACTCTCCTGCAAAAGTGAACCAACATACTACAGTATTGAACATTGACATTAGCAATAAAGTATTAGTCAGATATGCTCAACCAATTTAGCCGCACAAGCATAAGTTCTAAAAGAGTTTATTTTAATGTCTACAAGTCAAAAATGGTAGAAATGTGTCTTTGCATATAGTTCCAAGAGAGAACATAAACTTTTTTTAGTTATTGTCTGGCATAATTATTATACAATTTGGAGATGCAAAATTAGCGATCTTTTGTATGGGATGCATTGCGATTCAATGTGTTTTATTTAAATAAAACTCATACCAGTTTTATGCACATTATAAAACAAATGAAATCAACGAAAAAAATCAGGCTTTTGAGTGAATATGAAAAAAGCGCTTTTCCGAGCGGTTTAGTCTTTCGTCCCTTGTAAGACAAGATCCTATATACCGACCCTTGGGTCAAGAGTCACCAAGTATTGCCTACGATACGAAACATCTACGTCTTTCCTCGAGCATGGCAGACTTTGTTTATATTTATTAAACAGTTTACGAGATACGAACAATGCGAGGTTGTTGATACCAATAATAACAATGGGTTTTGACGTTCCTAAACTCGTAAACTGTGTAGTGAATGTACACGAAGACGCCACGCTTGAGGAATGATGCAGAGGTTTCGTAAGGTGTTGCTCAGATGCTTGACGTACTGGTCTTAGTTTTTTTAAGGTTTGGCGCCTTCAAGTTCAAGCAGGGAGACATTCCTCTACACCCTCGAGTCTTAGTGGTACTGGCGAGGCTCTGAAACATGACAAATAATCATTCCAGTCCAATATGTTGACAGAAGTCCCGTCCACTATGGATACAGAGAAGTCCAGCCCACTATGGAGACAGAGAAGTCCCGTCCACTATGGAGACAGAGAAGTCCAGCCCACTATGGAGACAGAGAAGTCCCGTCCACTATGGAGACGGAGAAGTCTCGTCCACTATGGAGACAGAGAAGTCCCGTCCACTATGGAAACAGAGGAGGGGGGGAGGGGGAAGACGTAAAGCGGCAGGACAGCAACCGCCAAGAGTACTACTCAGAAACTAATCTTCAGTCCGTTCAAACAACACGTTCCCAACGTCCAGAAACTGTTGTACTAAAGAGTGCCCTAACCTAACTAGCCAGCTGGTGGCGGTCCACCAGATGGCGTTCGGGGTGTTGTGATACGGTGCTCAGTACAGTATTACAACTGTGATGTCAAATTACGCCAGGAACGGATTTGAGTTATATGTAAATAAATTTTGTTATTCTGGGCTGGACTGAATGTCCTCTAGTGGATCCCACGCACCATCTTACAAAGCTTGAGAAGACAAGGAAAACACGGAGACATGACCGCTATATGCAAGATATTAAGGGGGTCAATACATAGTTGACAAGAATAGTCTCTTTAAAGTGCTATGAAATAGAACAAAAGAACATAGGTAAAAGCTGGAAATGCAAAATGAGTAAACAAATTTAAGGTAATGCTCGAGCACTGTATGACTCGACAGCAAATGGAATGCATCGAAAGCAGAAGAAGTTGTAGAAGAAGCCACCTCCATCCACAAGTTTAAGGCCGGATATAAATCGAATCCCAATAATATCTAAACAAAGAATTACAAATGCAACAAATCTAGTACAGAAATCTAGAACAATGTATCAAATCTAGTACAAATCTAGTCGATTAAGGCAGCGTCTGGGGGATCCTCTCGAACGTAGGTTCGAACCCTCGTCACGACCTTGTGGATTTGTTCATTTGTCAATCTAGTAGATTACGGGCATAGTCTTAAAGCGCCAGACCTCACCCCTAACACATGCCGTGCCCACTGTTATAGTGCTATAGTGCCACTGCTATAGTGCCACTGCTATAGTGCCTTCAGTCAGTTGGCACCAATCAGACCGGCGGGAAGAGTCACCATAGTTCCAAGGAGCGCCGCTGGGGGCGTCCCGGGCGCTCTCTCGTGAGGGCTCAAGCATCTAAACAGGGCGTCAACAGGATCTTGTCTAAGGACCAGGAGAGTGGGCCAGCACAGAAAATAATAATACAAAGCAAATCAAAACAAAGTGTAAATACTCTGCTGTGATTAAAATATGAATAAACATCATGCATTTATATAGTCACATTTCCCAAGCAACAAATGCCATAAACATTAATGATGTGCTTTTAACAAAACAATTCTAAAAAGCATCAGGAAATTTACTTTTAATTTTATCTGCCCTACATTCTGACAAGCAAAGCAATATGAATGATGTATGACAAAGATTACGTATAAATCCCAAAGAATTCTGGATTAACATATATGCTTATAGACTTTGCATGTTAAAATTAGTGATTCAAGAAGAGTGAAGACATTAGAATTGACGTCTATTGGGGGACTCATATATTTGTCTGACAGCAAAAGTGCTTTAATTCTGTAACCTTTTAACAAGGTCTCTTTCCAAGCTGGTAATATACCTATGAAAGAGTATTTTTTTAATTTGTTTAATATAACCGAACATCCTCACCCCCTGAAGGATTCGAACCCAGACAGTCATGGCTCTATGAACCCTAGCGTATCTAGAGCACCTAGACCACAACTGAAAATACAAAACGGTTGGAAGTCTTGAGACTTTTACCCAACACTCGATTGATTTGATGAAATATCTGTACCCTAAAGTTGACCATGGAGTGCTGTCGGGTGTTGGGTAAAATTCTCATGACTTCCAACATTTTTGTACAGTCAGTCGTGGTCTAGTTGGTATAGTACTTGATACGCTGAGGTTCGTAGAGCCTTGGCTATCTGGGTTCGAATCCTTCATGGGTGAGGAGTGTTCGGTTGCATATTGGTTTGGGGACCATTCATATACGACTGAAAAAACTGCAGATTATTAAATAATATTCAATGTATGGAAGAAAAATATTATATAAGTTAAATATTTACATAAATACTTCAAATTTAAATTCACAACGAAATCACATTAATGTGATGAATCAGTGAGAAAATCATTGCACGTTGCAATGCCTTTGACCATGTCGTGGTGTAGTGGTCTAGAGAGTTTGCCTGGGAGTTCCCAGTCCATAAGTTCGAATCCACATCATAGCTCCTAATGTATTTCTCACAAATTTAAATGCTAGAATATCCCAAATTGGCAAAAAATTGACATGTAAAGAACCATTAAGTTCTAAACACTATTAAATATATATTTATAATTAATAAATATTTATGAATAATTCATATGTATGGCTTGAAAAGTGTGGCATTATTGATGATGTTATTGAGTATATAAACAAAACCAATTTCATTCAAACTGCAATAGGAAATACCCATCACGAATTAATTCATACCTACCATACGTTACCAGTGTATACATGACTGATACATGTATAGTCACTATACGCAAGGGTTAACGAACAGTAGTATACGGTATTCATACACAATGAACTCACAGTATCGTGTTGTACCGATGAGTACATATTTTGGAGCAATGCAATGGGATCGAACTTGCGCCCGGGTCACTACACACAAGTGAAACTTGCTAGAGTTATAGGTAATGATCTTATTATAGGTAATAATGATATAGGAAATCAAGAATTATATTGTAATTCCAGTGTAATCAAAATTACGTAAAGCAAGTTGGTCAGGTCCGAAACTGACTCAAAATTCTCTATCGAACCATACCGAGAAAGATTTAGATGCCATACTTTCTATAAAATAGAACCATGTTCAAGAAATGTATAGAGGAGAACATACCTTGCTGAGAGGAGTGGACTGAGAGTTGCTGTTGGCGTTCGGGTCTTTCAAGTGGATCTTCCAGGTCGCAGTGGAATTGAATTGAAGTGCTATCTGCGGCATAGCAGCGCCACAGACATTGGATCAACATCGCGGCTGCTGGGATCTGGCGGTTGAAGTGCTTCTGACGCTGTTTCTGTTGTACTTGAGGGCGAACCCGGAGCCAAGATTCCCTGCCGAGAACAAAGCCGTGTTATTTCACCAGGACACACACACACACACTCAGAGAATTGTTGTAGTACCCGTTAAAAAGGTGACGTATTGGTACAAATGATAGGCGAGTAATATACTGCCGTTTTTCTACCTGTCGACCACAGTAGATTAAAAGGGGGCGCTAGGATTTTTTATTCACATGTTTCTAGCTAGACAAAATAGTTACAGATCGAGACAAAACGTTTTGCAATAACAATTATTATTACATTGATAGGATGTAGGGGGGGGGGGAAATTATTTATGTAATGCATACAGAGGAAACGGGGCGGGGAGGGGAAATGAATGAATATTATAATGCGAGGAAATAATTGAAAACACTGGCATACACAGTAATCAAAAAGTCTCCACCCCCCCCCCCCTCCTCTCCAACCAAAAAAAAACACAGCAATAGCTGCAATACACAAGCAACACGTCAAATATAAATCAAAATGCACAAATGCATAAATGAATGAATATATTTTCAGTTAATCAATGATACAATTTGAAACAAACTTTAAGAGAGAGAGAGAGAGAG
>WNGS01164858.1:31769299-31791062 GCA_020271785.1 Procambarus virginalis
TTGTGGGTAGGTCAGTCGTTAGCCAAGGGGGAACTCGATAGCCTAACAGGTTTAACATGTTTAACCCCCATCGACAATGTGAAATAAACCCCATACCTTAGTCAGTTTGGGAAAATTTGAGTTTCAATTATCCAGTAAATTGCAACGCGAAATGATAATCATTCACCTGGATTTGCATTTCTCTCTCACGCTCTACACGTTAAGGATCTTTAATTAAAATAAAAAACTTTGCAACCTTAATATCAACCTTGCAACTCTGCTGTCCTTAACTGCTGATAACTCCAGACGGCGTAATATGAAGCATGTGTGTTTCCAGAGCCAAAACACAAGAACAACAAAGTTATCAGCGTCGGAGCCACGATTCTATTTCATTCGCATTTCCTCTCGTGTTTACATTCAAATTCATGAGAAAATGTCAACAACACTTCGTCTTGGACACGAGACAGAACGAGATTACATAATTTAATCCATTTTCACACGAGTACTGTAATACATTATGCAAGAATCGCGTGTGCTCAGTGTGGTTCAGTCAGTAAGATCATGACTGATGATAGGCTATAAATATATTTGAAGGATTTGCACCACCCACTAACTTAGAACTGACTATTTGCAAGCTTGTCAGCAGATCAACTCTCGCATCTAACATAATTATGTGCTTAAAAGTAAAATATTTCAAAATTAGGGAATAGTTCTTCGCAAATTATGAGGGTGTCGACTATATTTATAAAAAATGAAAAAAAATCCTCATGTGTATTTAGCCTCGCCCTTATAATTAATTGGTTAGGCTCCTGGAGCCTTTGTGTGCCTCTCCAATCACGCTCAAATGGGTGGGTTTGGGGATAGATAATATCTAATCCATTTTCTGCGTGTTTCTCCATGGGCGCCAAACATTTGGGTGGACAGCGCTTCGGATTCGTAATCCTGAGGTTCGGGTTCGATCCCCGGTGGAGGCGGAGACAAATGGGCAAAATGTTTCCTTTCACCATGATGCCCCTTGTTACCTAGCAGTAAATAGGTACCTGGAGTTAGACAGCTGCTACGGGCTGGAGGTGGAACCCTAGACCACAGCCAGATTGATGGGAGCAATGTACATGACTGGGCTCCTTTGGATGCCTCGGGACCCCTAGAGGATTCAGTTGAATCTCAGGTTACATTGCTTTGGCCACGTCGTGGTGAAGTGGTCTAAAACGTGTACCTGGAAGTACTCAGGATGCAGTTCGAATCCTCCTCACGGCTCCTACTGGTTTTCCTCGAAGATACATCACGTTAATGTATTTCTTTGTGTGCTACAACTGTAGTTTGAAGATGCATATAGTAGAGCCTGATAAGTTTAATGTGAGGATTTAAGGAGTACTTGAAAGGAAACTTATTTTAGTGACTACAGCCTTGTACTATGTATCACCATGAGGCCTCGTGTCCGTATAAGTGTGTATTAATTAGCCAATACAGACTAAGCCGCCAATATCGATATAATATTATGTCCCGTAAATGGGCACATAAGTGGTGTGTGAATCCTGAACAGAGATCTGTTTAACTCAACAGTAAATTGTACTGGTCTGTTAACAACGATTCTTCGCGGCGGGGATCGTATTCCAGGGACCTGCGCGAAACGCTACGCGTACTAGTGGCTGTACAAGAATGTAACAACTCTTGTATATATAAAAAAATAAATAAATATATGTGATGTGAATAATTCTAACTGGTTACAAGAGCAAAGAAGTCATCAAGATCATGTTGTTCTCGCTAAATTTTCATGAAACTGACGTTACGCTTACGAGGCTGCAAGCAATTACGAGCTTCAAACTGCACCGAAGAGCTTCGCTGACCATTCGATTTGTATAAATCTCTTCCAAAGTCTCCTGACACCATTGCCTTGTTATAGTAACTAAATAAAATGGTCGACCTACTCATAATAGTAAAATAAAGACAACGCTTCTTGAAAGTGCTTTAAAGTGACAATTATATCGTTAGAACGAGTCGGTAACTATTTATATCAAGATAATCTTAATGCAAGTTTTATCTACGCTAAGAGAATCAATGTAGCACAAAGGTACGAACATATGCATCAATTAAAAAAAAGGCGTTAACCTGCTTAAGTTTGGCATTATGTAGCCTATCAACCGAGGGAAGGTTATTAAGACAATTATTGACCAACCAGCAAGTATTCTTTACTTTTGAACACCATTGAATACCTAATTCAATTGACAATGTATATATATACACCGAGAAGCAGAAATTTGGACAATAAAATTTGTGGAGAATAAAGGTTTACCTTGGGAGCGAGGCGGAGGGAGAGTCGACACAAGGAACTGTTCCACTTTGCAGGGTGACGCAAGCACTCTCTCTGGCCGCGGTTGGTGCCACACTGAGGCTCCACCCACCCGTGCAGTGCCACGAGTCAGCAGAGTGCCAGAGCTTGGCAGAGGGCCATATGGCTCGCCCATAGTCCGCACTAATTATCACCAACAGCCTCTCGTTGCCCGGGTAACATCACGCCCTGCTCAGGAGAACATAACAAGTTAATCAGTGTCTTTGTCTCAATGTGATGGTGATGGTGCCCAACCCCTTGGGCTGGACGGTAGAGCGACGATCTCGCATCATGCAGGTCGGCGTTCAATCCCTGACCGTCCAAAGTGGTTGGGCACCATTCCTTCCCTCCTGTCCCATCCCAAATACTTATCCTGACCCCTTCCCAGTGCTCTATATAGTCGTAATGGCTTGGCGCGTTCCCCTGATAGTTCCCTTTGTATCTATATCACACATACACAAGTGTAGATATGACAGATAGATAGTGTAGATAGGTAGATATGAAACTGTGATAGATATTACAGTTTCAAGTGTAGATATGATAGAGCCCAGTAGGCTCAGGAACCTGTACACCAGTTGATTGAGAGTTGAGAGGCGGGACCAAAGAGCCAAAGCTCAACCCCCGCAAGCCCAAATAGGTGAGTACACACACACACACACACACACACACACACTGAACTACAGGCCAGTTCCCTAATTGCATACCATGCAAGCTGATGAAGATTGTGCGAAAAAAAGCTAGTGGAACATCTGGAGCGAAGGAACTTTGTAACAGTATCAACATGGGTTCAGGGATGGCAGGTCCTGCCTCACAGGATTAATTGAATTCTAGGACCAGGCAATGAAAATCAGGCAAGAAAGAGTGGAGTAGGCAGACTGCATATTTTGGGATTGCGAGAAAACTTACTTGGAGTTACCTTGGAGTTTTTCCGGGCTTAGCGTCCCCGCGGCCCGGTCGTCGACTAGGCCTCCTCGTTGCTGGACTGGTCAACCAGGCTGTTTGACGCGGCTGCTCGCAGCCTGACGTATGAATCACAGCCTGGTTAATCAGGTATCCTTTAAAAGGTGCATATCCAGTTCTCTCTTGAACACTGAGTGGTCGGCCAGTTATGTCCCTTATGTGTAGTGGAAGCGTGTTGAACAGTCTCGGGCCTCTGATGTTGATTGAGTTCTCTCTCAGAGTACCTGTTGCACCTCTGCTTTTCAACGGGGGTATTCTGCACATCCTGCCATTCCTCCTGGTCTCATGCGGTGTTTTGGCCTTTGAAACAGTACCACACAAGAGGCTAGTGAAAAAGCCGGAGATGCAGGCAGGAATGAAAGGGAAGGTACTCCATTGGATTAGGTAGTACCTAAGCAAGAGAAGACAGCGAGTCACTGAGGGGTGAGGTCTCAGATTGGCGAGACGTCACCAGTGGAGTCCCGCAGGGGTCAGTCCTTGGACCTATACTGTTTCTGATATATGTAAATGATCTCTCAGAGGGTATAGAAGCGTTCCTCTCATTGTTTGCTGATGATGCAAAAATTATGAGGATTAAAACAGAAGAAGGTAGTAGGAGGCTACAAGATACCTAAACAGACTGAATGAATGGTCCAACAAATGGCTACTAAAGTTTAACCCGAGTAAATGCAAGGTATTAAACTAGGCGGTGGAAACAGGAGACTAGACAAACGATACAGAATTGGAGAAGAAGTATTTCATGAAACGGACAGAGAGAAAGATCTACTAGTTGATATCATACCAAACCTGTCTCCTGAAGCCCACATAAAAATATTACATCTGCAGCATACGCGAGGCTGGCTAACATCAGAACAGCCTTCAGGAACCTGTGTAAGGAATCATTCAGAACGTTGTATACCACATATGTAAGACCAATCCTGGAGTATGCAGCCCCAGCATGGAGCCCGTACCTTCTCAAGCACACGACGAAGCTGAAAAACGTTCAGAGGTGTGCTACTGGACTAGTCCCAGAACTAAGAGCATGAGTTATGAGGAAAGACTGCGTGAAATGCACCTCACGACACTGGAAAACAGAAAAGTAAGGGGAGACATGATCACCATCTACAGAATTCTCAGAGGAATTAACAGGTTGATAACGATAAACTGTTTAACACGGGTGGTACGCGAACAAGGGGACACAGGTGGAAACTGAGTACCCAAATGAGCCACAGGGACGTTAGAAAGAACTTTTTCAGTGTCAGAGTAGTTAACAAGTGGAATGCATTAGGCATTAGGAATACACAGTTTCAAATGTAGATATGATAGAGCCCAGTAGGCTAATGAATCTGTACACTAGTAAAGCGGTGAAAGGCGGGACCAAAGAGCCAGAGCTCAACCCCCGCAAGCACAACTAGGCGAGTACACACACCCTCAAAGATCCCTTAAATACTATTAAATTTAAAAAAGAACAAACATTAACTTTAATGACAGACACTTCTGACAACGATAATGTGCAGCAAGAAAAAAATCATATCTGGTAACATTAATTAAATGTTAAAACAATAAAGTAAGTATGAGAAGGTAATGGTAAATCACCCGGCTATTGTGACTGTAATAAACTCATGGGACGCTTGAAAAAGCTTTAACAAGAGGACACAGTTGTAGCTGGAAACGCAAACGAGGCTTAGGAAAACAAGGAAATACTCGCACCTTGTTCAGAGAGTCAACAAGTGGAATGCGGTGATGGATGAATTGTGAAAGCCCCCCCCCTCGTTCCACCACTTTATAGCCTGGTTCGACAGAGACTTCTCACATGAGGAGGGTTCGAACCTATGTGCTGGGTATTCAGCCCGTCCTCAAACAAAGATCCAAAAGTGATTCCATGCACCCGCCAAACCCCCTGTTTATGAATGAAAAGCGGTTTACACACGACTCACAACTGCTGACGTCGAACATATCCGGAACAAGTGCTTCACTGACGAATTTTGTTCGAACCACAACGCTGTAAATGCTTCATCCACGTACTACAAATAAAAATAATCGCCAGCAGAACCTAAACACCTGACCTGACCTAACCTAACTATGCCTATTTATACACAATATGCTAATATTATAATATTAATTTATACTTGAGAAAATCCCGTTTTGGAATGAACAACATGTTTTAAATTATGAATGCGTCTTGTGGGTCGACCGCTGAATGTAGTGGACTTGAGTCGAGGATGGGATGGGGTATTCCAGCCCGTCCTCCAAACAAAGACCAAAAGTGATTCCATGCACCCGCCAAACCCCCAGGTCTTAATGAATGAAAAACGGTTTACACACGCGACTAAACGATGACGTCCGAACACTTCCGGAACAAGTGCTTCACTGACGAATTTTGTTCGAACCACAACACGGTAAATGCTTCCACCCGTGCTACAAATACAATACTTGCCAACAGAACCTAAACACCTAACCTAACCTATGCCTATAATGCATAATATGCTTTAGTAAATATTTATATTTTGATAAAATTCCAGTTTTGAATGAACAGCATGTTAAAATTTATGAATGTGTCTGTGGGGTCGACCGCTGGATGTAATGGACTTGAGTCGAAGATGGATTGGGTTATTCTCAGGCACACGCTCTAGACGACTAAGCCATGACATGGTCAAAAAATTGCAACTTGGGGTACTACTGCACCCTCTAAGATTTCTGAGGCTTCCACTGATTGATGCATCACGATAGTGTGATTACTCTTAAATTCACACATAAGAGTTAAATTATAACGCAACAAGTACACCAAGGCTATTAGGCAGCGCGTAAAGAGTTAGTCCTGCATGACCTTTTGGTCACAGACCAGAATAGACAGGAAAGTACTGGTCGCCTAGCTTGACCTATAGAGTTTTCAACACTGGGATAAAATACCAACTGATCCCGTAGACGAAAGTTTATTACATAAATTTAAGAACCGGCAGCACAGGCAGACGATGACTCAATAACGTGGCTGAAGATATAATGACTAAACCCCACATCAGAAGATGGAGAAACGGCGACGTTTCGGTTCGTCCTGGATCATCATGATGACATTATAATGGTCCGCGACGGACCATTATCGTCGTTTCTCCATCTTCTAATGTGTGGTTTCGTCGTCAGACAGGCTGCATATTTATTTAGACGTTTTATGTTAACTATATTCATACCTTAACTCAGCGTTTTCTCAACAGGTGTGGCACGAAGAGCACTCAGATGTGCCGCAGGAATTTGGAGACAGGTTGATAACAATTGAAAAAGAAATCTATGTAAATCAAAAACGCTCTGTACAGGAAAATAAGATGATTAGTGTATGATATCGCCTAATGGACTGCCTTGACGACGTCAGCGCCTTGCTCAGGCCCCGAGAGTTGAAAACAGTTGAAATTGCATACCTTACCCAGACAACTCATGAGGCTGCGGTGGATGTTGCAGCGTCATTATATATATATATATATATATATATATATATATATATATATATATATATATATATATTATATTATATATATATAATATATATATATATATATATTTCCTCGACATGGTTATGTTTCTTAAGCCTCTTGTAAGGGTGGGGGGGAGATGTGGAGGGAAACAGAGCCCTTGCTATCTCTACTGCAGGATATCGAGAGAGCCCTTAAGTAACCTAACCGGTTTCAATACCTATGGCTGAGACCAGCGTCCCGAAATACATTGAGTCCTGTTGATGAACTTTGAGTCCTCCAGAGTTACGTATTTCCCAGAAGCTTACGGCTGTTACGCTTCATGATGGTAGTGAAAATATTATTACTTCACATCCCTTGTCTAATGTCTCCCTGAGGTTGCGTCCGCGTCCTGAACGATATCTAGGAACTTGTTACTTTGTGACTGACAGCCGTACGGGGAATGACGCTGTGAGAAATGTTAATGATCCTCTGTTCCTGGAAGAGAAAGCAGCGGTGGTGGTTAACATTCAGTGCTCGCAGCTGCTGCCATGAAAGTCCCGGTAGTTTTACTGGTAGTTAAGCTGCCATTTGGCACTTTCTTCTTGCTGACAAGACGATTATTTACCCCCCCCCTAGTCCTGCAGACGATGAGTCACAATAACGTGGCTGAAGTATGTTGACCAGACCAGACCACACACTAGAAGGTGAAGGAACGACGACGTTTCGGTCCGTCCTGGACCATTCTCAAGTCGACTTGAGAATGGTCCAGGACGGACCGAAACGTCGTCGTCCCTTCACCTTCTAGTGTGTGGTCTGGTTAACCTCCCTAGTCTTCAGCATCACATGTGTGTTCCTTTGTGTATATTTGCGCGCGTGCGCGACTTGGGACATTATCGTGCTTAGTGGCATGTAATTATACTTCACTCGTCGCGTCGTGCGACGCTCCAGCGGTCAACCTTTATCGTACAATACTGACCGTCAGTGGAGGTCAAAACCAACACTAACCAGTTGGGGAACAAACTGGAGTTGACCCTGAGCAGCCGTGGAGTGCGGACGTGTCCCTCCGTGACTGCTAGGGTAGTCAGCCTTTGATCGCCAGGTGGCGGGGCGTAGCTGCCCCCCCCACCCCCCAGTGTTGTTGCCTGCCGGGCGGTGTGCAGACGTGGCAGGTGTTGGGTTCACCATGGGTGGTCCCCTACCTGCAATCAAGCGTGTGAACTCGGTAGGACTGGAATTCTCTGGCCGTGCTGGGTATCCAGAGGTAGCGGAGGTACTGTGCGACTTGCTGCATATCCCGGTGCTAGATATTGACGGGATTGAGCTGGTGACTGCGCGTCGCGTTGTCATCAAGCTGGCGACGGAGGAGGTATATCGTGCCTTCCTCAGTCGTTACGAGGGGCGCTCGCTGTCCTTGCCAGGAGGTACCGGCTCAGTCGCCATATCAGACCGGAGTGGTGCGCTGACCTATGTCAGCGTGCATGGGGCGCCCTTGGAGTTTCCCGAAGAGCTTCTGCGGCGTTATTTCCAGCGATTTGGGCCCGTCGTCAGTGTGAGGGTCAATACGTTATCCTCCGGGAAGTACGCCGGGAGGCGGACGAATATTCGCACCTTGGGCATGCGTCTGCGGTCGGACATTCCGTCTTCGGTCCGGCTTCTGGGATGCTACATCCGGGTGTACTATGCCCGGCAGCCTCGGACCTGTTTCCGGTGTGGCTTGATGGGGCATCAGGCTGCAGGGTGCGAGGCGGATCCGGTTGCACCTGTCAACCTCTTTCGGGAAGAGGATTTCCCGCCGCTTCCACTGGACGAGGACTTCGGGGATGTGGAGCCCGCCCGGCTCGTTGCTGCGGCTCCCCCGGCGTCTCCTGACGTTTCCCCGGATGTCGCTGGCCCTCCTCCGGCTGTTGCGATGAGATCAGTGGATTCCCCTGATCCTGTTCGTATCCCTGTCCCTGCTGCTCCAGTGGCCCGTGGTCTTGCGCCCTCCTCTACGCCTGCTCCCCTGTCTTCCGGTGCTGCGCCTGGCCCTATCTCCTCGACTCGGATCCCGGATGCTGAAGTGGCTGAGGGGTCCCTGGTTGTGTGTGGTCCGGTTCCCCCTGCGGTTGAAGCTGCTGCAGTCGTCAGACGCGTACGAGCGGCTTGTGATGCCCGTGGGTCTGGGTCCACTTCCGGTTCCGAGGATGTGCGCCCGGTGCCCAAGAGATCCAGGCGCTCATCTACTGCATGGGCTGATGAGGTGGATTCTGGCGCTGATGGGTTATCAGGACTTGAGGTAGTGGCCGCTGACGTCCATATATCTGCTGATGCCGAGGGCTGTGTCTATGATTCGCCTCCTGTGGCTTCTGTCGGCAGTTCCCCGCAGTGGGGGGTGGTTGCACCTCCAGTGGTTGGTGAAGAGGGTGCTGGTGCAAGTCGGGACCTCGTGTTGGTTCTGCGGAAGGATGTTCGGGGTGAGGAGCCCCCACGAGTGTCCCGTCCGGTGGTTGATGAGCAGCCCTGTGAGGCTGCCGCGGTTACAAGTGCGCTGCCCGTTGCCTGCGCCGGTACGAAGAAGCCTATCCCGAAGAAGCCTATCCCGTTCATCTTAGCCGACGGCACGGAGTATCATGAGACGTCCAACCCTATAGGTATTACCTTTCATAACATAGTGGAGCCTATTCCGTGGTGCCCCACGACTGTCTGGGTTCCGGCGTATAAAGTATTTGCTAAGGGTGTGCCGCTTTCAATGCCCGATCCTCGGACGGCCCTTCGTCCCCCTATTCCGGAATATATTATGGCGATATGGGAGGCGTATTGTATTCTTTCCCGGCTGCAGAGTGGCCGGAAAAGTATGCACAGGACTGATAGTCTGTGTGCTTGCGGTTCTATCGGGTGTATCTTGGATTTTCGTCTGTTATGTGATGTATGTTATGTGATGTGTATTGTGTGCCCTTCAGGCCGAGGTTTTCTAAATGTCCCTGTTCTTTTGGCTATGCCTTTTCATGTTCTATGTTCTTTATTTTGTTGTCTTCTGTGCTCTTTTGGCTATGCCTTTTCTTGTTCATGTATATTTAATTTGTTGATTTATGTGCCCTTCTGGCTATGAGGTGAGATCTCTGTTCTTGAATTATTATTTCTTCTCTGTTTCATTTGTGTATTGCAGTGTATTTTGGGTCTCGGTCCTTCAGGCCGGTGTTAGGTTTGTTTGTTGTACCGATGGTTTTTGTACTGTTTTGCTATGAGCCTTACTGATTTTGTTTATATTTTTGCTGACTGTGTTTACTTTTTGTTCTGTGTTTTCTGTACATTTTTGAGTTTGTACTTTGTTATGCTGTGCTGTCGGCCCTTCTGGCTGATGGGGTTTGTTCTCTGTGGTTTCTACTGTGTTTCTTTGTTTTTATTGTATTTAATTCGCATGCTTGCATGTAAAATAAAAATAAAAAAAAAAAAAAGTTGGGGACAAACTAGTAAAGGCGGGAAAACGAAGAATGACGCAACAAATCAGTTATTTCAAGATCTTAATCAGTTAATTCAAGATCGGTCTATCTTATTCCTAATTGTTGATTTGAATTTATTATTATAGTTTTACGAATCTTTATTATTTTGTGTATTAATCTGACTGTTAATGTGTGGATCATATAAGGCTATGACATGTATGGACATTATATATTTTAATAGGTTTAGACTCGTAGTACTTCGAGTCTTTTTTTGCAAGAAGCGACGTAAATTCCCGATACAATCACAGCGCTGGTCGGGCGGTTGACTTGTGCCCCGCTAGCGGTTTGCCGGCAAACTCTTTTCATTTGCCCCCCAACGAAGGCCAAATGATCGTTAATGCAGTCAACAAACCCCTTGTTTAAGAATCAAATATGGTTTAATCACGACTCAACTGATGACGTTCGAACATTTCTCGAACAGTGCCTCGCTGCTGACTTCTACTCGAATCCCAACGCTGTAATGACACACGTATTTCAAATACAAATAATCCCCAACAGAACCTAAACACCAAACCTAACCTACACCTAACAATATCTAAAATTATAATGAATAAGAATTTATGTATACAAAAAAAAAACATTTTCAACTTTCAGTAGGTTAAAATTGATACATGCGTCTTTGAAGGGAGAGAGGAGAGGGGTCGGCCGCTGCTTTAACAAGCCTGGCCTGAGGACGGGTTGTTACCGCTGTGCGGATATTTGACTTCTGCTCCGTCTTGGGGTCGCTAAACCATATTGCATTTGCTGCTCTTTGGGTTACATATGCTTGGAGCATATATACGCCATAGAGTCAAAAGCACGTTGATATTTTTTCCTTGAGTCTTCAAGCTTAATGTTATGGCGAAGATATGAACGGGTGAGAACACTTCACAGCAGTTTAGAATGACTGGGAAACAGAGACTTGAACCGTTAGAAGAATAGTGTTGACTGAGATTGCCATCAGGCCAACGTCTGTGTAACCATCATAAATTTAGAAAAAGTTGTTTTCAAGTCTTATTTACAATCTTGTGAGATCTACTCTAGAATGTGCAGCTCCGACTTGGAACTCTTATCTGATAAAACACGGCAAAAGTAGGTAAGTAAGTAATTATCAAAAGAAGGCACCAAACCGGGAAGGCTATGTAGCACCATCAAATGTCCGGAATAATCAGAGGGCGCTAAATATCACCAAGGATGCCAATACGAGAACAAAAACGCATAAGGCGAACGATATCAAAAGTATCCGAGTCACCAAGATTTCTATTGAGGGACAGGTGACCGCGAGGGGCGGTCGGGGCAAAAGTAGGTAAAATTCAAAGATATCCGACAAGGCTTGTTCCGAAGCTAAGGGGCTGGAGCTACAAGGTAAGCCCTTGGGAACTGGACCAAACTGGAGGAGTAGGAATAGGGACATGCTAACATATTAGCTTCTAAGAGGAACTGACAAATGATACAAAGCAGTATTGTCCAAAGGAACAGCAAAACGATGGGACAAATGAAAACTAGACATAAAAGTCAGAGATTACAGAAAGAACTTTTTCTATGTTAAACCCGTAGAGAGATTTTCCTTGCTGACGCTGTAGTCAAGAGTTAGAACTGACTGTACCAACCAGACTGGCTTTCCACTTTCATTATTCTTGTAGACAAAAACAAGTTTGCTTTAATATTTGGTTAAACCAACTTGATAGTCTAGCACTCTGCCTTCAATTGCTAGTATTTACCTATTTTAGATCCTATCTAATTATGTAATCACAGAACACACCCACTTGGGGCGTCGCTCAGCCTTCTAACCGCCCTACACAACCCCTAAATAAATATGCGATTAGCCAACTACGACATTTACTCAGCTGTAATGTGGGCAGTCTTGGCTGCACTCTTATTCTTCCTGATCCGAGATTACGCGGTTGAGCTCTCTTTCCAGTGATGCCCAATGGCGTTAGCTCCTTCAGACTATGACGACGATGCTGTTACTGCCAGGTCTGTGAGGTTTCTGCGATGAGCCATTGTGTTACTGCAGTCCCCCCCCCCCCATCTTCCTCCGTGGTGTGGGGGGGTTGCCAATATTATTTTTCCTGGATTTTTCACTACATACTGTTTCATTAACAATATCATTAACAATATTCATTAACAATTTCATTAACAATATCATTAACAATATTTATTAGTTATTACCGAGAAAATACATTTTCGTACATAAATATTTTGTACCACACAAAAATTACGTGCTTAAATTATTTTTCGTTGGCATATCCGACAACACCAATAGTTTTCAAAGTCCCAGACCTCATTTTTTATTTAGTGGTCCTAGGTTCTTCCAGACAATTCCAATCATAAATCAGGAAAGATAAATGAATAATTTGTGTCATGATTATAATCCTCCCCAGTTCTCCAATTCTCTTACTGGCCGAAATTTCTCCGTCAAGGCGTATTGAACTCAAGATTGGTGAGAGCATATGCGGCTAGCTGTTCACTATACAGACAGCTCTTTGGGCTCTCTCTCTGTCTTTGTAACAGTCAGCAGCGAGGGAAGAGAACCGTGGAACTAAGCCGAAATTAAAAATAAGGTACACAAACACCAAACCTGTAGGGGGGGGGGTTCTTGGTTTTGAGAACCCCCTACACAGCGTCACTAGGCTAAGCCAGCCTACAGTATTTTGCAGGTGAGGAAGGCAGATTATACAGTTAAGCAAGTTGATTTCCCCGACCTTGGAGTTTAACTTGTCAGTTGTCTGTAAGTGGTCTGATGGCATGTAGTTTTCCTAGTGTTTTACAGAACTAATTGGCTATCCATTGTGATGCCAGTTGTCACTTGCAGGAAGTTGAGTGTTTTGAGTTGTCATTTGGCATGTGACAAGGAGCGGGGACTCTCAGTAACTATGGCTGAGCTCTTGCTCTCCACTGCCTCCCTCCCCAACTTGGTAAGGTCATTTGGAAAGTGGCTCCAAGTCGACGAAGTCCCTGGCGTGAGTGATTAATATCCCGAGTGGATACTAGCTTGGGGACAACCGAGGGAAAACAAAGAAATAATCTAAAACAGACCTTTTGGAAACAAACTCAAACACTATTTGAGACCATTATTTTTATTTTTGAGTGGCGTGAATTGACTTTCCACGAGATTGTTATGGAATGCCTCTTAACGTGAGTCAAGGGCACTCACGAATATATATATATATATATATATATATATATATATATATATATATATATATTCTGTACGAGTAGTTACAGGTCAATAAGCTCGAACAGACTAATTCCCGCTAGACGAACACAAGGATGTATATACGGTAACCTATTATATTACTGACAAGACTCAATTATGATTAACTAGACTGCGGCACAGTATTGTATACACACCAATACTATATTATTTTAAGAAATGATTCTCATTTCACCATTATTTGTCTCCAAATAACTATAAATAAAAATATTACTTTTAAAATACTAAGCAAATTAGAACAAAATTCTCAGAAATAATGGAGTCAATTTTGACTAACATGTGAAATTCAGGTAAAAATACCACATTAGAAAAGTTCATCTTGCAGCAAGGTTTCAATAAAACATATATAAAGAGAAATATTTTATTCAAAGATAACAAGTATAACGTTGTTTTAGTAATTTAAATCCAGTAAACATTCATGGGCTAAACAGAGTTCTCAAGTAATGCGAGTTACTTCACCGAACCTACATCCTTCAGCAAGTTGAAGCCTACCTATACACACCTCCCCTGTCCTCCCATCATCACCCTCCCAGCAGAGGCCTTGGAGTAAAGTGATGCACTTAAATTAGTCAAAGCACTTCAGCTGGTTGACAAGTCTGCTATAGTTGGGAACTTGGGCATACCGTAAGATCTCAGTCTTGCTCTGAACATTAAGCTAGGTTGAGGGGGGGTTCATAGTGAAGATAGCCTCTAGACTCAGACCTTTGGGATGTTATGGTTTTGATATCAGGGTAAACATAAATTCTTGAGGTACACGGTACGACTGTGTGTTTGTGTGACTGTTTGTGTGAGTGTTAGTATCATATGTTCGAGTGTATGTTTATTTATTATTGGTGACTGCAGGATCGGCCTCTTAGCTCTTGGACCCCGCCTACTAAACCTAACCTAAACTAACATAACTAAGTCAGTAATTAATGTTCTTAATATTATATAATGATATTAATTCCAATAAACCCATCGGAAACAATTTTTTGAAAATGACGAAAATCACTCCTATTAGGCAAATCGGGTCTTGCATACTAGGCCATGAAGTGCGTTCTGGCTATTAGGAACGATATATATATATATATATATATATATATATATATATATATATATATATATATATATATATATATATATATATATTATATATATTGCATGTGTGTGTGTGTGTGTGTGTGAATGATCCACATTATAAAAAGGTGAAGACTCGACTGAGCAATTTCCGTTATTTTACATAACTACTATCAATTTAACATCAATGCACTCGGGTCCTGTCAGACAGCTGATATAAAGGCCCGCAGGTGCGTGAGACTGGAAACAGTCAGCGGATGAAACAACCCGTCCTCGCAAATTCGTATAGTCAATATTGACTTATTAAATACGTGCATAGATGACATACTAAACATAATAGTTTACCTTGAAAAGCTTCATAGAAAACACCGACCTTACCTAACCTTGTTAGTATGTTAAGATAAGCATCTTATATCTTCGTAATTACAATTGTTAGTTAACCTATTATAGGTATAGGTTAAGTAATAATTGTAATTACGAAGCAATAAGATGCTTATCTTAACATACTAACAAGGTTAGGTAAGGTCGGTGTTTTCTATGAAGCTTTTCAAGGTAAACTGTTATGTTTAGTATATCACCTATGCACGTATTTAATAAGTCAATATTGATTATACGAATTTGCGAGGACGGGTTGGATGAAAAGGAACACGGCAAACATCAGATTTTACTTGAGTTTACCTTGTTGCTTATCATCCAGATCATGCCTTATCAGATCACCGGAGACTGTCCCGGCCAGCGAAGAGATAAGAAGTGAGAGGGGCATGGAAGGCAATACAAAAAATATTAGGTAGGCAAAATGAAAAAAGATATTAAGAAATATTACTAATAACGCTTATAAATCAGGAGACATTACAGTTTACTAAAAAAAAAACGGACAGCAAGTTCAACACAGACGTAAGAAAACTAATCTGAAAAATATTTTTATAGGCAAACTTACGTATCTGTACATTCAGTTAGGGTGAATACATTTCAGGGGTCCCTCTACACATCGTATTATAGTAACAAATGAAACCTAAATGCCCAAGAATACAAGAAAGAAGTTGAATAACAGGAGCGCATTAGAACCAACATGAAAGTCCAAAAACACGGGGCATTTGGTAAAGCCTACCAAAAACTAAAGAGAACTAGAACAGCCTAGAAATTTGTGAAGTAATAAAAGAACCGAATTTGAACCGACCACTGCTGATATTAAGGGTAATAGGGCATTGACTAATGAGGGAAGATTCAGTCAAATTTCTATCAGCAAACTCTCTGTTATTCGTAACGACGACCTTGGCGGAGTTCCAATTAATCGCATTATTACATAAGCCGACATAAATGCATAGGGGATTAAAACTCTTGCCCAATCCTAACTGCGTACTTTTGTTAAGAAACACATTTGGATATATACCGATAGAAAATTCTTTCACTAAACCAACGTTGCTTTCCAATGTAGGGAATTTGAAATGGAACCTTAGTAAGGGAGACTTAATTTTATCAAGCCACTCAGGTAATTTTTAAGCAACAGAACTTCCAGATCTGATAATCAATCTTGCAGGATAATTGGGTTTATGAATCTTAATTTAGACCATGCATGTATGGTTGGGATGGTCGGCGCCACTTGTAAGAAGCTAATGTGTAAGAAACTGTGTTTCTTAAGATTTTCAAATGCTCTGATAAATTTATTTGGGCAAATAGGTGCAGTTTTATTTCATAAAGCGCTATAGATCATACCTTGGCAAAGGTTAATATTTTCGCCCCTGATATATGAATATTATTTTCAAGATTGCTAAATCCTTTGGCTATTTCCACACAATTCACGTCTTTGAGGTGGAAAAACTCAAACCATATCCCTATCCAGCAGGACCAGCCTGGATTTTGACTATGATAATGTTATGTAATATAACCGAAAGTGTTCATTCGATTCTCCTGTTCTTCTAGGGTAGTTCATCTGTATTTATTTTATTGAGATCACTGTTCTCGATCCTTGTTCAAAATATATATATATATATATATATATATATATATATATATATATATATATATATATATATATATATATATATATATATATATATATATATATAAAAAGTAAACATTTCTATCAATAATTATATTTTTACAATAATTTAACATGTTTGCATACCAAGACAAGATCACAATCTCCGATGAAAAAAATAATTATCTCAAAATGATTTAATAATACACATCTTCTCTTAATGCCAAGTGTTGTATAATTTTCCAGTCATTAATTATATTAGTAAGAAATATAAAACCCAAAACAACAGTTAATACAGATTCTATACATAAACATACACAAACCTGTGACACTCTTTCTACCATAGATTGTAAGTACAGCTGTTTATAATGAAGGACTGTCAATGATATGGAGGGAACCCCGCGAATTGTTTACTTCTTAGATGATGCATATGATGGTGACCTTGCTGTTCATGAGGTGGTGATCATTCTATCTTTGTTTCGCATTACCGATACGGCTAATAATCTTTTTCCTACACGGAGAAAGTCCCAACCAAGTGTACGTTAGTAATTACCCAAAAGAAAGCACGGAACCAGTATGATATATATATATATATATATATATATATATATATATATATATATATATATATATATATATATATATATATATATATTCTCCGTTGATGTATATAGTGACGGCAGCGTTAACTCTTTCACCCGATTTTGTTCTTCCAGAAATTTGTTTCATATCCGTTCCAGGTAGTCAAACCGGATTGGTAGTTTCTCCTGAATAACTACTGTTCTTCAAGATGCCATTACGGGAGCAGAACGACGTGACTGAAGGGGGTCAGTTTCAGGAATGAGTTTAACGGGACAGTCGTGAAACACATTTTCCAATCATTCTCACCATTTGAACATTCTACAACGAGATGTAGGACTGCAAGCACAACAATGTAATTTAGAGAGCAAAAAGCATTTTACAGTCCCCATTTAAGGGTGATAAGCTTACGCATGACAATGGTATTTGTCCATTTGATTTTATAGCAACAGGAGGAGGGCAGAGAAAATAGCGAACATATAATTCAATTAAAAGTTGCTTAAATTTGATGAAACATACCGTGTTATTGGTTACTGACAGTCATCAATCCTTCCACCAATTGTATATAAGATTATGAATGGTAGGGTTGAAATTTAAATGATGGCAGGCTCACTAATATGTTCGGTAACTAGAGACAACGTTAATATGAATGCATCCACCAAATTCAGGTATATTTGACCAGCTACAGATCAGATACGACCGGTGTCGAATTTTCAATACTGTGGAATGAGGCGACCCTGGGATTCAAGAGCGAATAAAGTACTCTGAATGAAAACAAATGATTCTTAACTAAAGAAAACGGACTGTCATGGAGTGATTTATATTTACATAACGATCGGCTGTCAAAATATTTCCCTCAGGGATAATGTAGTACATAAGAGTACATAAGAGTTGTACTGGGGCATCGGACGAGAACTCTACTCCGTCTGTAGCAAGGTCTACTACTATTATAAATAAAAATTATGATATTATTCGTTTTTTTTTTTAATATTTTATTGTGATAAAATTTACTCACGTGCCTCACCACCTTATAAACAGCTTGCCGTATGGATCTCCCTTAAAGTCTGACGAGGTTAGGACAAGTGAAATATTATCTTCAGTGAAATTCTCAAACTGGAGTTGGTCGATACTTTTGCGTTTGATAATGAACACTTTAAAATATAAGGCTTATTGAAACTGTCACAGATATATCATACTGAGAATAATCGCGATCAGAAACTCAACACATACTATTATAAATATTTTATTTTGGAAATCACGAATTATGTAAATTTAATTTGTTAATTAAAATATTTAATTTGAATTTATAAATTAGTTAATAAGTTATAACTTATTACCTAATTAGTTAGAACTTCCTGCTGTAACTCAACAGGAAGATGCCTGAGGCGCTTAATGTTAAGAATCCAAAGTTTAAGCAAACTCAACCCATTGTATTTCTACGCATGTATTATGCCCTTCTTAGTTATGCTAAATTTGTTATATCTATTACCTAATTAATCTCTAACCACAGAGTTATGTCAAAGCACTGAAGAGTCCGCGAGTCACAGAAATGGTGGGAGAGGTATCAAGATGATAGGGAGGCAAGATTTATGTACAATAATATGTGAATAAAAAACTAATGTTTCTATATCTAATGAATGCATTATTCTATTGGCTTGAAGTGCCATCAAAACGGGATAATAATGATATGGTTTCACACTCTATGATGAAGCGAGCATCATTTGTTTTGGATAAGCTAGCGTAAAATATGAAATATCTTTCTGGCAAGAATTCTTATGAATAATAAAGGGTGGCTGAATCGGCTTGTAGAAGCGTTTACAAACACAAGTTACAACAATCACATCAAATACACAGACGTTGATGTGTGTTAGTTGATGTTTAGGAAGGTCTGCTTCGGCTAATTACATCACAAACTACATTTGAGAATAGTAAACATTACTGCCAAAAAAGTACACTTATACTGTGAGAATGATGGTATGCATGTATTCATATGTATGTATATTTGACTTCTATAGATATTTACATGTAATCCGAAGCCTAGCCACGGATTAGTGGAAGTTCTCTCTCTCTCTCCACACGCGAGATTAATACATATACTATATACATGCACATGTATTTATTTACATATGTAAATATATGCGAAAACATCTCATTGTGTAAGAAAAGATAACTTTCCGGTATTTACAATAGAAACATGATAGAGCACTGGCATGTGGAAACCATAGTCTTGTACCACAGGAAATCTTATCATTTTCCAGTGAGCTGCAAAACTGGCTGATACGATCCAAAATCTTCGTTTTTTCATGCAGTTCGCATTAAATAATTTGTTGAGAATATAGGATATTTGAAGAGTGAAGATTGCTGTATATTTTTCTTCCAGGAATGATTTGATACACTTTGCAATACATGCTTTGTCAAAAAATGAAATATGATCGGTAAGAATATTTTGCCAAGTGTATGTTCGTCATTGTCATACATTTGAAGAAGAAAATATATAGCGCTGCACTTTTAACAATTGCCAAAAACAATAGGTATATTTAACATAATTTTCAGTTTCAACATTCTCAGCTTTCTTGTGTCCCGAAAGTAAGATTATATCTTCTTTTCAAATAAATATATTTAGTCTATAATATCACAGGAAGAGATTTCTAAATTATGAAAACACTCTGAATTTGATATCCAACCCACAACTGAAAATAAAGAAAACGGCAACGTTTCAGTCCGTCCTGGACCATTATGAAATTCAGGTCTTGATAATGATCCAGAACTGAAACTGAAATCCTGTCCTTTCTTCATTTTCAGTCTAAATATTCTTCATTTTCAGTCTGTATATCAACTCTTGAGCCGCGATAATGCGACTCATCGTCTGCAAGTATTTGCAATGATGCCCGAATGTTATTCTTACATACATCCTAATTTTGAAAACGAAGTATTGCAAAAGAACGCTGTGATAAATTATTGGTTTTAAGATGAATTTAAATATGTATACAGCACAGTATATGAATTTTATATATAAAAAAAGCTTCATACAAAATGTTGATTTGTAATTCAGTAGAATTAGATTATCTGAATTGCATTTTAAAACGATACAATGAAATTTTCAGGACAAATTTAGTATTGTTAGTAAAAAAATTCTAAATATGCATTATGGAGGCCAAGCTAGTAGCTTGATCTTCTAGTATATATATATATATATATATATATAATATATATTATATATATATATATATGAATATATTATATATATATATATATATAATATATATATATTATTAAATATGACCGAAAAAGTAAGATTAATAATTCTAACACGAATTTTCTCTATTTTCCTTATGTTTCAAACAGAAACATAAGGAAATAGAGAAAATTCGTGTTAGAATTATTAATCTTACTTTTTCGGTCATATTTAATAATATATGTCTACAGAAAGACTGCTACCAAAATATACCAATATCTATATATAATATATTATTATATTATATATATATATATATATATATATATATATATATAAATATAATGTTATATATCTTATTATAGTATATATATCTATTAGATTATATATTATATATTATATAATAGATAGATATATATATTATATATATATATATATATATAATGTCGTACCTAGTAGCCAGAATGCACTTATTGCCTACTGTGCAAGGCACGATTTGCCTAATAGGCCGAGTGATTTTCTTATTTTTTCAACAAATTGTTTCCAATTGGTTTATTTGAATTATTATTACTATATAATATTAAGAACATAAATTATTGACTTAGTTATGTTAGTTTACGTTAGGTTATGCTAAGTTAGGTTAGGTTAGGTTAGGTTAGGTAGGTTAGGTTAGGTTAGGTTAGGCAGGGTAGGTTAGATTAGGTTAGGTAGGGTAGGTTAGGTTAGGTTAGGTTAGGTTTAGGTTAGGCAGGGTAGGTTAGATTAGGTTAGGTAGGGTAGGTTAGGTAGGTTAGGTAGGGTAGGTTAGGTTCGGTCATATATCTATGTTAGTTTGACTCAAATTTAAAAAAATGAACTCACACATAGTGAAATGGATAGCTTTATCATTCATAAGAAAAAAATTAGAAAAATATATAAATTCTGGAAAACTTGGCTTATTAGACAAATCGGGCCTTGCACAGTAGGCCGAGAAGTGCGTTCTGGCTACTAGGTACCGATATATATATATATATATAGATATAATATATATATATATATATATATATATATATATATATATATATAATATATATATATGAAACTCACACCCACACTTCTGGGGTGTGAGTTTTCAGTTGTATCTAGTCCTGGGGACCATTCAGGCTTGTTTGCATATATATACATATATATAATATATATATATATATATATATATATATATATATATATATATTTATATATATATATAGATATATATATATATATATATATATATATTATATATTTCTTCATTGATATATTAACAAGAATATTTAATTTGTATCTATTTAAAATAAATATGATTAAAAAAACGCGCTAAATATCTACTTTGGCAAAAACATATCACCTTAGGATCGATATCAGGCTTAGCAACCCACTGACGCTAAACAGACACAGGCGTCAGATATGATTGATCACAGGTTGTTAGTGAGTAATAGATGAGAGAAAGACAGAATCATTTATATACAATGCACGGTTTAAGGCAAAATTCTTTTTAATGTGTTTATTGATTTACCCAAGTTTATATATATGTATATATATCCTCCGAGCTGCTTCAAGAAAATGAGAGTCGATCATCTATGATGGTAAAT
>WNGS01164858.1:31792062-31809116 GCA_020271785.1 Procambarus virginalis
AGCCTAATATAGGTATTGAAACCGGTTAGGTTACTTAAGGGCTCTCTCGATATCCTGCAGTAGAGATAGCAAGGGCTCTGTTTCCCTCCATATCTCCCCCCCCCCTACAAGAGGCTTAGAAACATAACCATGTCGAGAAATATATATATATATATTATATATATATATATATATAATATATATATATATATATTATATATATATAATATATATATATATAATGACGCTGCAACATCCACCCAGCCTCATGAGTTGTCTGGGTAAGGTATGCAATTTCAACTGTTTTCAACTCTCGGGGCACTGAGCAAGGCGCTGACGTCGTCAAGGCAGTTCATTAGGCGATATCATACACTAATACATCTTATTTTCCTGTACGAACGTTTTTGATTTACATAGATTTCTTTTTCAATTGTTATCAACTGTCTCCAAATTCCTGCGGCACATCTGAGTGCTCTTCGTGCCACACCTGTTGAGAAAACGCTGAGTTAAGGTAGAATATAGTTAACATAAAACGTCTAAATAAATATGCAGCCTGTGTGACGACGAAACCAACATCAGAAGATGGAGAAACGACGATAATGGTCCGTCGCGGACCATTATAATGTCATCATGATGATCCAGGACGAACCGAAACGTCGCCGTTTCTCCACTTCTGAGTGGGGTTTAGTCATTATATCTTCAGCCACGTTATTGAGTCATCGTCTGCCGTGCTGCCGGTTCTTAAATTTATGTAATAAACTTTCGTCTACGGGATCAGTTGGTATTTTATCCCAGTGTTGAAAACTCTATAGGTCAAGCTAGGCGACCAGTACTTTCCTGTCTATTCTGGTCGTGACCAAAAGGTCATGCAGGACTAACTCTTTACGCTGCCTAATAGCCTTGGTGTACTTGTTGCGTTATAATTAACTCTTATGTGTGAATTTAAGAGTAATCCACTATCGTGATGCATCAATCAGTGGAAGCCTCAGAAATCTTAGAGGGTGCAGTAGTACCCCAAGTTGCAATTTTTGACCATGTCATGGCTTAGTCGTCTAGAGCGTGTGCCTGAGAATAACTAACCCAATCCGTCTTCGACTCAAGTCCATTACATCCAGCGGTCGACCCCACAGACACATTCATAAATTTTAACATGCTGTTCATTCAAAAACTGGAATTTTATCAAATATAAATTATTATAATAGCATATTATGCATATATAGGCATAGGTTAGGTTAGGTGTTTAGGTTCTGTTGCAAGTATTTGTATTGTGTAGCACGGGGGTGAAGCATTTACAGTGTTGTGGTTCGAACAAAATTCGTCAGTGAAGCACTTGTTCCGGAAGTGTTCGGACGTCATCAGTTGAGTCGCGTGTGTAAACCGTTTTTCATTCATTAAGACCTGGGGGTTTTGGCGGGTGCATGGAATCACTTTTGGTCTTTGTTTGGAGGACGGGCTGGAATACCCCAACCCATCCTCGACTCAAGTCCACTACATTCAGCGGTCGACCCACAGACGCATTCATAATTTTTAACATGCTGTTCATTCAAAACGGGAATTTTCTCAAGTATAAATTAATATTATAATAATTAGCATATGTGTATAAATGGCATAGGTTAGTTAGGGTCAGGTCAGGTGTTTAGGTTCTGCTGGCGATTATTTTTATTTGTAGTACGTGGATGAAGCATTTACACGTTGTGGTTCGAACAAAATTCGTCAGTGAAGCACTTGTTCCGGATATGTTCGAACGTCAGCAGTTGTGAGTCGTTGGTAAACCGCTTTTCATTCATAAACAGGGGTTTGGCGGGTGCATGGAATCACTTTTGGATCTTTGTTTAGAGGACGGGCTGAATACCCAGCACATAGGTTCGAACCCTCCTCATGTGAGAAGTCTCTGTCGACCAGCTATAAAGTGGTGGAACGAGGGGGGGGGGGCCTTCACAACTTCATCATCACCGCATTCCACTTGTTGACTCTCTGAACAAGGTGCGAGTATTTCCTTGTTTTCCTAAGCCTCGTTGCGTTTCCAGCTTACACCTGTGTCCTCTTGTTAAAGCTTTTTCAGCGTCCCATGAGTTTATCTTAATGTTTACAGTCACACTAGCCGGGTGATTTACCATTACTTTCTCATACTTACTTTATTGTTTTAACATTTATTTAATGTTACCAGATATGATTTTTTTTCTTGCTGCACATTATCGTAGTCAGAAGTGTCTGTCATTAAATGTTAATGTTTGTTCTTTTTTAAATTTAATAGTATTAAAGGGATCTTTGAGGGTGTGTGTACTCGCCTAGTTGTGCTTGCGGGGGTTGAGCTCTGGCTCTTTGGTCCCGCTTTCAATCGCTTTCAACTGGTGTACAGATTCCTAAGCCTACTGGGCTCTATCATATCTACATTTGAAACTGTGTATTCCTAAATGCCTAATGCATTCCACTTGTTAACTACTCTGACACTGAAAAAGTTCTTTCTAACGTCCCTGTGGCTCATTTGGGTATTTAGTTTCCACCTGTGTCCCCTTGTTCGCGTACCACCCGTGCTAAACAGTTTATCGTTATCAACCCTGTTAATTCCTCTGAGAATTTTGTAGATTGTGATCATGTCTCCCCTTACTCTTTCTGTTTTCCAGTGTCGTAAGGTGCAGTTCACGCAGCCTTTCCTCATAACTCATGCCTCTTAGTTCTGGGACTAGTCTAGTGGCATACCTCTGAACTTTTTCCAGCTTCGTCTTGTGCTTGACAAGGTACGGGCTCCATGCTGGGGCTGCATACTCCAGGATTGGTCTTACATATGTGGTATACAAGGTTCTGAATGATTCCTTACACAGGTTCCTGAAGGCTGTTCTGATGTTAGCCAGCCTCGCGTATGCTGCAGATGTAATTATTTTTATGTGGGCTTCAAGAGACAGGTTTGGTATATCAACTACTAGATCTTTCTCTCTGTCCGTTTCATGAAATACTTCTCTCCAATTCTGTATCCTTTGTCTAGCCTCCTGTTTCCACCGCCTAGTTTAATTACTTTGCATTTACTCGGGTTAAACTTTAGTAGCCATTTGTTGGACCATTTATTCAGTCTGTTTAGGTCATCTTGTAGCCTTCTACTACCTTCCTCTGTTTTAATCCTCCTCATAATTTTTGCATCATCAGCAAACAATGAGAGGAACGTTCTATACCCTCTGAGAGATCATTTACGTATATCAGAAACAGTATAGGTCCAAGGACTGAACCCTGCGGGACTCCACTGGTGACGTCTCGCCAATCTGAGACCTCACCCCTCAGTGACTCGCTGTCTTCTCTTGCTTAGGTACTCCTAATCCAATGGAGTACCTTCCCTTTCATTCCTGCCTGCATCTCCGGCTTTTTCACTAGCCTCTTGTGTGGTACTGTTTCAAAGGCCAAACACCACATGAGACCAGGAGGAATGGCAGGATGTGCAGAATACCCCCGTTGAAAGCAGAGGTGCAACAGGTACTCTGAGAGAGAACTCAATCAACATCAGAGGCCCGAGACTGTTCAACACGCTTCCACTACACATAAGGGACATAACTGGCCGACCACTCAGTGTTCAAGAGAGAACTGGATATGCACCTTTAAAGGATACCTGATTAACCAGGCTGTGATTCATACGTCAGGCTGCGAGCAGCCGCGTCAAACAGCCTGGTTGACCAGTCCAGCAACGAGGAGGCCTAGTCGACGACCGGGCCGCGGGGACGCTAAGCCCCGGAAAAACTCCAAGGTAAGTTTTTCTGGCAATCCCAAAATATGCAGTCTGCCTACTCCACTCTTTCTTGCCTGATTTTTATTGCCTGGTCCTAGAATTCAATTAATCCTGTGAGGCAGGACCTGCCATCCCTGAACCCATGTTGATACTGTTACAAAGTTCCTTCGCTCCAGATGTTCCACTAGCTTCTTTTCGAACAATCTTCATCAGCTTGCATGGTATGCAATTAGGGATACTGGCCTGTAGTTCAGTGCCTCGTGTGTGTGTGTGTGTGTGTGTGTGTGTGTGTGTGTGTGTGTGTGTGTGTGTGTGTTGTGTGTGTACTCACCTATTTGGGCTTGCGGGGGTTGAGCTTTGGCTCTTTGGTCCCGCCTCTCAACTCTCAATCAACTGGTGTACAGGTTCCTGAGCCTACTGGGCTCTATCATATCTACACTTGAAACTGTAATATCTATCACAGTTTCATATCTACCTATCTACACTATCTGTCATATCTACACTTGTGTATGTGTGTGATATAGATACAAAGGGAACTATCAGGGGAACGCGCCAAGCCATTACGACTATATAGAGCACTGGGAAGGGGTCAGGATAAGTATTTGGGATGGGACAGGAGGGAATGAATGGTGCCCAACCACTTTGGACGGTCAGGGATTGAACGCCGACCTGCATGATGCGAGATCGTCGCTCTACCGTCCAGCCCAAGGGGTTGGGCACCATCACCATCACATTGAGACAAAGACACTGATTAACTTGTTATGTTCTCCTGAGCAGGGCGTGATGTTACCCGGGCAACGAGAGGCTGTTGGTGATAATTAGTGCGGACTATGGGCGAGCCATATGGCCCTCTGCCAAGCTCTGGCACTCTGCTGACTCGTGGCACTGCACGGGTGGGTGGAGCCTCAGTGTGGCACCAACCGCGGCCAGAGAGAGTGCTTGCGTCACCCTGCAAAGTGGAACAGTTCCTTGTGTCGACTCTCCCTCCGCCTCGCTCCCAAGGTAAACCTTTATTCTCCACAAATTTTATTGTCCAAATTTCTGCTTCTCGGTGTATATATATACATTGTCAATTGAATTAGGTATTCAATGGTGTTCAAAAGTAAAGAATACTTGCTGGTTGGTCAATAATTGTCTTAATAACCTTCCCTCGGTTGATAGGCTACATATTAATGACAAACTTAAGCAGGTTAACGCCTTTTTTTTAATTGATGCATATGTTCGTACCTTTGTGCTACATTGATTCTCTTAGCGTAGATAAAACTTGCATTAAGATTATCTTTGATATAAATAGTTACCGACTCGTTCTAACGATATAATTGTCACTTTAAAGCACTTTCAAGAAGCGTTGTCTTTATTTTACTATTATGAGTAGGTCGACCATTTTATTTAGTTACTATAACAAGGCAATGGTGTCAGGAGACTTTGGAAGAGATTTATACAAATCGAATGGTCAGCGAAGCTCTTCGGTGCAGCTTGAAGCTCGTAATTGCTTGCAGCCTCGTAACGTAACGTCAGTTTCATGAAAATTTAGCGAGAACAACATGATCTTGATGACTTCTTTGCTCTTGTAACCAGTTAGAATTATTCACATCACATATATATTTATTTATTTTATTTATATATACAAGAGTTGTTACATTCTTGTACAGCCACTAGTACGCGTAGCGTTTCGCGCAGGTCCCTGGAATACGACCCCGCCGCGAAGAATCGTACGTAAACAACCAAGTACACATTTTACTGTTGAGTTAAACAGAGGCTACAGTTAAGGATTTGCGCCCAGTAAATCCTCCCCGGCCAGGATACGAACCCATGGCAAAGCGCTCGCGGAACGCCAGGCGAGCGTCTTACCACTACATCACGGAGACTGGTTATATTGCCCAGGATCATATATACGACCTAGGCATACCAGACCATGTTATATATATCGTTATATTGCCCAGGAATATAACGCGTATAAGTAGATTTGGCAAAGCAGTGTGTAATTTACTTTTTGTATGTATTGTATCACTCATGACTGTGTTCCATAAAGAATTTGTTAATTTTGACTGGGGACGGATATAGATCTCTGTTCAGGATTCACAGACCTCCTATGTACCCATTTACGGGACATAAATATTATATCGAAATTGGCGGCTTAGTCTGTATTGGCTAATTAATACACACTTAATACGGACACGAGGCCTCATGGTGATACATAGTACAAGGCTGTAGTCACTAAAATAAGTTTCCTTTCAAGTACTCCTTAAAATTCTCACATTAAAACTTATCAGGCTCTACTATAATGCATCTTCAAACTACAGTTGTAGCACACAAAGAAATTACATTAACGTGATGTATCTTCGAGGAAAACCAGTAGGAGCCGTGAGGAGGATTCGAACCTGCATCCTGAGTACTTCCAGGTACACGTTTTAGACCACTTCACCACGACGTGGCCAAAAGCAATGTAACCTGAGATTCAACTGAATCCTCTAGGGGTCCCGAGGCATCCAAAGGAGCCCAGTCATGTACATTGCTCCCATGCACTCTGGCTGTGGTCTAGGAGTTCCACCTCCAGCCCGTAGCAGCTGTCTAACTCCCAGGTACCTATTTACTGCTAGGTAACAAGGGGCATCATGGTGAAAGAAACATTTTGCCCATTTGTCTCCGCCTCCACCGGGGATCGAACCCGGAACCTCAGGATTACGAATCCGAAGCGCTGTCCACCCAAATGTTTGGCGCCCATGGAGAAACACGCAGAAAATGGATTAGATATTATCTATCCCCAAACCCACCCATTTGAGCGTGATTGGAGAGGCATACAAAGGCTCCAGGAGCCTAACCAATTAATTATAAGGGGCGAGGCTAAATACACATGAGGATTTTTTTTTTCATATTTTTATATAAATAAGTCGACACATCATAATTTGCGAAAGAACTATTCCCTAATTTTTGAAATATTTTACTTTTAAGCACATAATTATGTTAGATGCGAGAGTTGATCTGCTGACAAAGCTTGCAAATAGTCAGTTCTAAGTTAGTGGGTGGTGCAAATCCTTCAAATATATTTATAGCCTATCATCAGTCATGATCTTACTGGATGAACCACACTGAGCACACGCGATTCTTGCATAATGTATTACAGTACTCGTGTGAAAATGGATTAAATTATGTAAATCTCGTTCTGTCTCGTGTCCAAGACGAAGTGTTGTTGACATTTTCTCATGAATTTGGATGTAAACACGAGAGGAAATGCGAATGAAATAGAATCGTGGCTCCGACGCTGATAACTTTGTTGTTCTTGTGTTTCTGGCTCTGGAAACACACATGCTTCATATTACGCCGTCTGGAGTTATCAGCAGTTAAGGACAGCAGAGTTGCAAGGTTGATATTAAGGTTGCAAAGTTTTTTTATTTAATTAAAGATCCTTAACGTGTAGAGCGTGAGAGCGAAATGCAAATCCAGGTGAATGATTATCATTTCGCGTTGCAATTTACTGGATAATTGAAACTCAAATTTTCCCAACTGACTAAGGTATGGGGTTTATTTCACATTGTCGATGGGGGTTAAACATGTTAAACCTGTTAGGCTATCGAGTTCCCCCTTGGCTAACGACTGACCTACCCACAAACTGTTGACTAACTCCCAGTGTTGCTTGGAATTTGTAAATAAACTGAGGCTATATGCAAACGTGTGTAGAAGATACTGAATTCATACTGTCAGAGAGCTTACATAAAGGCATTCAACAGCGCGACGATCACCAGTTGACCTGCACTCTTGCATGGCCGGATACCGACAGGTTTGGGCACGCTCGTATAACCTCATTTCATTACCCAGTTGCTGAAATTTGACCATAAGTTAATTTTTATAAAAAAAGGGGGAATTTTAAAATAAATTGGCATTTACAATTTTGCCAACCACAAATTCTTCATTATTTCGAACAATGAAGAATTGCAAGTGTAGATCATCTTGTGCATTCAACATATTTTTTTTGCTGTCATATATATATATATATATATATATATATATATATATATATATATATATATATATATATATATATATATATATAATATTAAATATTATTAAGACAATGCATCTCACACATATATTAATGTTGCAAATAACATCAAATATTTCATGGGCGAGTTCAGGGAAATCTGTTAAAGGTTCATTTCATAAATTTGTCAATTCCACTTGATAACAAAATTATTGGCAATATCAAAATAACTAAAATACTAATAAGCTGCACGAAACAGTTTATTCCTATTTAAATTTTAATGTTAATTCCATTAACATTATTGCACACAATAAATATGCTTTTTAATCCATTCTTACGATTCTGTTGGAAAGGTAAAATATTTATTGTGGTGAAAGCAATTCCGACGAGTGTAGGATCAACGGGAGTGCATTTATTTCGAGCAAAACTCAAGCACTTGTTGTCGTAAATGTTTCCGTGATTGCAATACGTTGTTTCACCTGTCCTTGCCTCCCCCACCCCCCCTCCTCGCAGGGTTCCTGGCGGCTGAATGGACAGCGCTCTGGGGTCGTAGTCCTAAGAGCCCTGGTTTGATCACCGGTAGTTTCAAAACAAAATGGGCAGAGTTTCTTTCACCCCTGGTACACTGTTCACCTAGCAGTAAATAGCTACCTGGGTGAGTGACAGCTGCTAAGAGCTGCTTAAAGAGATGTGTGGGTGTGCGTGTGTAAGGGAAATATATGTAGTAGACAAAAAAATCGTTAGAATGGCGAGGTCAAAGAACTAATAGCTCGATTTTGCAGATACAAACAGTAAATACACACTCACTCGGCCCCCCCCCCCACACACACTGTCTCTCTATCTCTCTCTCTCTCTCTCTGGATCTTTCTCAAATATGCATCACGGAACTTTGTGTCGTGTTGGAACCCTGGGTCAGATTCACGAAGCAGTTACGCAAGCACTTACGAACCTGTACATCTTTTTCTCAGTCTTTGGCGTTTACAATTATTAAACAGTTAATGAGCTCCGAAGCACAAGGAGGCTGTTTATAACAATAACAACAGTTGAGTGGGACGTTTTCATGCTTGTAAACTGTTTAATAAATGTAACCAAAGCCGTCAAAGATTGAGGAAAAATGTTCTCGTTCGTAAGTACTTGCGTAACTGCTTCATGAAACTGGCCCCAGGATTTGATAAAAGCCACATAGAGGCCGGCGTGATGACGACCACACAAGTTCCACAACCCTCGCTCCTCAAGCTCCTGGCCTGAAAATGTTTACTATTACAAATGTTTACTGTGTACTCGAGGTCGCCCGCTGGCCGCCAGAGGGAGTGGTTGTTCCCTGGTGTCGCTCCACTGGTTACCGGCTCGTGCGTGAAAGAGGTGGTTGGGGGCCGCTGCCGTGGCCCGTGTGGTACCCTGCTTGTGCGAGGTACGGTGTTGATTTAGGATGGGGGGGGGGTTCAAATGCCTCCCTTGAAAAGGAGGCGGGGTTGGAGTTTTCCGTGCCCGTGGACCACACTTTAGTTGGGCACCTCCATGGTGGACGTACTCCGGGGCCCCTGATGGGCGTTCAGTTGCTTCAGGATCGTCGGGTGGCAGTCAAGTTTACCTGTGAGGCTGAGTTTCAAGAGTTCCTCCGTAGGTGTAAGGGGTGTGTGTGTTCCTTTTGCCTGATGGACTGAGCAGCGTTCGGGTGATGGAGTTGAGTGTGGTTCTTCACCATAGTGTCCCGTCTTCCTTGATGGGGTTGTCCTTGATGCGTGATGCTCTGCGAACATTTTGGCGTTGAGTTTATATGGTTTTCTTTTGATTTTTTTGTTCATTTCTGTGTTCAGGGCTTCCTAAATGGTTTTTGTTCCCTTGCGTGCCTGGGGTTGTCCCATGGTGCGTCTATGTATTGGGCTGATTGTTTTTGTGTATCTCTTTTGTGTTTGGTGTCTTGTTTGTTATTATTTGTTGTTTTGTTGTTAGTGTTATATACTGTGTTGTGCGCTTGTTATGGTACTTCGGTTCCTTCACTTTTTCAGTTGTGTGAATGTTTTAAAATAAATGAAAATAAAATATGAAATCTCGACGAGAGTTAAGCCCACATTGTTAAAATAAAAATAGCTTGTTGCTGGTAAGTAGCCAGTTCAGTCTCGTTAATTTAAGGGTCTCCCCAATTTAAGGGTCTCGCCAATTTAAGGGTCTCCCCAATTTAAGGGTCTCGCCAATTAAGGGTCTCCCCAATTTAAGGGTCTCCCCAATTTAAGGGTCTCGCCAATTTAAGGGTCTCGCCAATTTAAGGGTCTCCCCAATTGTATGGTTTCGTAAATTTAAGAAAAGTATTATCGTGAGAATAAAAGGCTTCGACAATTGAATTGTTTGAATACTTAATGAATACAGATATTATTCCATGCTGAGTGTCTATGTGTCTTTCTCTTTTCTCTCTCGTGTAAATTAATACTAGGGCTTCCTTAGGGCTGTCGATTGACGTACCTAGTGAAGCTGCAAGCATGAGCTTTCATCCTACCTTAGCTCATCTGAAGCCTGCTCCTAAACCTCATTTATGAGTTTATATTATGCATAATTAGGAAAAAAACATTATTTAATTCTACGTAACAGTGGAAGAGGATGAGGCTGTAGCCAACTGTGTGCCAGAGCCTTCATGTGATCAGTTGACCTGATCTCCCGTGTGTCAACCTGTTGGGCCAACAAGTTCCAGATGTGAGTCAGCCTCGGAGTGAATGATCGCTGATGGAGTGATGGTCTTGAGAAAGGTGCTTCCAGCATGAGACTGTTGAAGGTTAAGACCCTTGTGTTAAGAGTGCTAACTACTGGTTGTCCACGGAGTTGGGCCAGGTGCGGAACTTTGAGAATGTTGGCCTTGTACATAACAGTAAATCCACCATCGTCACGACGGTGTTGCAGGCTCTGATGTTCAGACCGTTCCCACCAGACTTGGTTAGAAACGAGCCTTCTTATACGGGTCTCCACTTCCTTCAAAAGTCTGAGTGACGGGGGGGGGGGACAGGAGATCCAGGAGAAGGGAGCATACTCAAGATGGGAGCGATCTTGTGCTTCATATATGGTTTTGCAGCTCTTGCTGTCAAGGTGTGAGATGCACCGTAGAGCTGTAAGTTTCCTGGCTTCCTTTTGGGCTAGGTTAAGCACGTGACTCTTCATGGTCACTGAAGAGTCACACTTCATTCCCCAGAATGTCAATTTCATCTGTGAACTCTAGGATTATGCCATCATTTGCAAGCCTGCCAGATTTGCAATGCATAGTCTAGAAAACATCCCTTGTGTCAGCCGCAAATGTGACCTGCCATCTCCTGCCCCAGGTAGAAATCGATGAAGTTGGTGATTGATGAGTCTTGTTGCAGTTGGCATTTCTTCCTTTCTGTATGTGAAGGTTAGAGTGCAGTCATCACCATAGGCTTGAGCTTCAGGAATGAGATGAAGTAGCTCGTTGAAACAGACATTCCAGGGGGGTTGGGTAGAAATAGCCTAAGCTACTCTATCCCTTTGAGATGTATTTCTTTCTTGTCTCAATAAACAGACTTGAACTTGGACATTCCACAGCAGAGGGCCAAGCACACTACCCTGTGGAACGCTGGTACCAATTGAGTGACTTTCAGATTCTGCTCCATTGAGGACTACTTTTAGAGTCCGTTAAAATGGAGCCTAAGATGCCTAGTGCTTGAAGCTTCACTACTAATCCAGAGTGCCAGACCCGATCAAAGGCTCCTGCTGTGTCTAGAGCAACAACACAGCTGGTCTTGGTCTCATTCAGTGACTGATGCCACTTTGTGGAGAGATTTAGCAAGAGATCGGCAGCAGATCGGCCTTTTCTAAAACCATACTGTTGACCACATATTGACTGATGATAAAAAATTGCAACACTTGCCGAGAGATTAAGGTTCTCTGAGAGACTGTGAGACTGACTGACTGACGTACTGACTGACGTTCTGACTGACTGACGTACTGACTGACTGACTGACGTACTGACTGACTGACGTACTGCCTGACGTACTGACTGACTGACGTACTGACTGACTGACGTACTGACTGACGTTCTGACTGACGTACTGACTGACTGACGTACTGACTGACTGACGTACTGACTGATGTACTGACTGACTGACTTTCTATTTCTTTGCCCTCTTTCCTTCAATCCATCCTCCTGTTTAGATAGTACGTTTTTCTAACTATTTGTACCATCGTACATATGTATATTGACATAATGGACACTCGGTAACATTTGGTCCAATTCACTTTATAAAGCTAAAAATTGTCTACAGAAATAAAGCTAAAACCAAACTTCATTATTAACAGGCGCATATATGTACTATTCCTAGGCCTAGTCTAGCACATATATATGTAGTATTCTAGGCCTCAGATAGGTGAGGTTTAATTAACAAATACAAAACCTTTCCCAGTTTGTCCAAATTTAGTAGTAACAAATTCTACTTTGTAATTGACCATTATGTCGTAATGGTCACTGTCTGTCTGTCTCTGTCTGTGTCACCCTAACTCACTCTCTCTCTATCTGTCTCTGTATCTGTGTGTGTACTCACCTATTTGTACTTGCGGGGGTTGAGCTTTGGCTCTTTGGTCCCGCCTCTCAACTGTCAATCAACTGGTGTACAGATTCCTGAGCCTACTGGGCTCTATCATATCTACACTTGAAACTGTGTATGGAGTCAGCCTCCACTACATCACTGCCTAATGCATTCCACCTGTTAACTACTCTGACACTGAAAAAGTTCCTTCTTACGTCCCTGTGGCTCATGTGGGTACTCAGTTTCCACCTGTGTCCCCTTGTTCGCGTCCCGCCAGTGTTGAATAGTTTATCCTTGTTTACCCGATCGATTCCCCTGAGGATTTTGTAGGTTGTGACCATGTCTCCCCTTACTCTTCTGTCTTCCAGTGTCGTAAGGTGCAATCCCCGCAGCCTTTCCTCATAACTCATGCCTCTTAGTTCTGGGATTAGTCTAGTAGCATACCTTTGGACTTTTTCCAGCTTCGTCTTGTGCTTGACAAGGTACGGGCTCCATGCTGGGCCGCATACTCCAGGATTGGTCTTACATATGTGGTGTACAAGATTCTGAATGATTCCTTACACAGGAATGTGTATGTGTGTGTGTGTGTGTGTGTGTCTATGTCTGTGTGTGTCTGTGTGTGTGTCTGTGTCTCTCTCTCTCTCTTTATCTCTCTCTCTCTCTCTCTCTCTCTCTCTCTCACCATATCCGGTAATCTCTTCCTTTGGGACAGGTCTGGAGGCAGAGCTGACGGCCACTCTTCCTGTTCCTCTCAACAAAAACAAAGAACAATAGGTATTAATCAAATGCAAATCCAGCATCACAAAGGCGCTGAAAACAAAGTTTTGTCATTTCTATTGTTGTCTCCAGAAGCTCCGGAGTGAGATTATTTCCTGATTGTCTTATTTCATATTCAGGAATCCTCTTAGGAAAACGTTTTCAACTGAATTAGGGAAATATTAAGGACCTTTTATCATCCGTTTCCCGATCTTCCTCAGGAATTCCTAGATAGTTTCTCACTCGTGTCCGGCTCTTTATCATTCTCTTCCTCAAGAACTATACCTTAGTATTCATTTTTCCTTTTCTACTCGTTCGTATTAATACAGTGTCCCTAATGAGACATGTCTACTCTAATTCACCTCTTTTTAATCTCTATTTCTCATCTATTCTTGCAATTCTTCGGCCATTTCTTGTCGTTCTTCACCTGGTCATTCCCTCCTCCTCCTGCTGCTCCTGCTCAGCCTCTCCTGGGGAGGTGCCTGACAATTCCCCCCCCCTCCTCCCCCTCCTTCTCTGTGACTAGTCTTGCAATATTGAAATATGTTGACAAGGAGGAGGAGGAGGAGGAGATGAAGGCAGAGGTGTGGACAGCGCTCAGGAGTCGTGGTCCTAAGGGCCCGGGTTCAATTCCCGGCTGAGGCAGAACCACATTAATTCTCTTACCTGATGGGCCTGTTCACCCTGCAATAAATAGTACCTGGAAGTTAGGCAACTGCTACGGACTGTACCCTGGGAATGTGTGTGTGTGTCGGGGGGGGGGGAGAGTAATGGCTTTGTCCTCCTCTGGAAACGCAATTCCATTCTCCAAATGCGAGAATTAAACTGTTTGTTGCACAATTGACTGCTTTAAAACGCGCAAACAGCTCGTCTTAGAGAAGATGGGAAGGAGTCACGGTCTCTGCCGAGTCTTCGGTCTTCTTTGAATTCAGGATCAAAAGAATCACAAAATAAATCTTACTAGTAAAACCAGTCAGAATGTCAACCTGTTTCAAGGAGATCAGTATGTCTAGCGGTCAAGGAGGTCAGGATATTATTACTGCGCGGGTTTCTTCACGTGACAAACGTCAAATGTGAAATGGATTTCTTTCCCAGATGCGTTGGATAAGAAGTCCACCCACGTAACCTCCTCCAGAGGTCAATGTTCGGAGGTTGCGTCAATTTCCGGTGCTCGTGAAACGTTACCGTAGCGTGGGGATCCTTACGTTGTGGCTGGAACCCGACCTCTTATATATTACATCACATATGACAGTGTCAGACCACGGAGGAAAATTGAAACAGGAATTTCCTTAAGTACTTTCGTATATCTTCAGAAGGATTGGTTTTACAGGTCAAGTATTGGACATAAATAGGCAGGAGAGAATGGTGGAGTGAGGTGAGGTACAATAACAAATGAATGGGAATTAGGTGGACACAAATATGAGCCGCACAAATGCTGAAGGCCTATTGGCCCTACGATGCAGCTCCGTTACCCCAATACATCACATATATCGACGTCGGACTCCCCAACGGACACGTAACGTGGGACTATAAGTGATAGTGGCTCGGTAACCATCACGTTTGCTATACATGGGTCAGGTCAGGTCAGGGCAGGCCAGATCAGAAGGTCAGGTCAGGTCAGGTCATGTCAGGTCAGGTCAGGTCAGGTCAGAAGGTCAGGTTCGGTTCGGTGTTTTACTACATCGATTAAAGTCCGATGTGGGAGGAGCTGGCGTCCGATAAAGTTGGTGTACACGAAGCGAGAGGAGACAGGTTCAACTTTGCAGATTGGGTCCCGAGACTTTCAACTATGCATATTATGACAAAAATTCAAGTGTGGTTGAAAGTTTTCATTGTCGACTGCGCCTGGAGATGTGCCAGCCAGCGCTGCTGGGCGCTGCTGGGCGCTGCTGGGCGCTGCTGGGCGCGCTGGCGCTGCTCCACACCAAGGCAGTACAAGCACATCACCTTTCGACCTGGAATAAAAAAAAACATTACAATCAAATATCTTCGACTTTATTTAGTTCGTAACCTTTTCAATATCGCAATTTGTTGACAAAGCAACGCATTCATTTGCCAAATACGTTTTTCCGTGAAAAAAAAGGTTTAAATCCTCATCACATTGCAGAATTTTATCAATCGGTTGACCTATTCATCTGTGTTGGGTTGCATGAAGCACTTCTCGTGATGGAGAGTGCTGTTGCTGGATTTAACAACTCTGAGACGAGTCAGATTCCAATCGTACTGAACCTCTGGATCCCTCCCCCCCTCACCATCTCATCTCGTGTCAGGACGATATCGAACGGGTCTCGAACGCTTTCTGATATTCAGGGGGAAATGTATGTAGGAATGTGGCGTTCCCCATTATCCAGCACGTACTATTGAGGGGGGTGGGGGGTTACCCATATTTACCCATCTGGGTGAAGAAATTCATTGGGTATTATCGGACTTTTCCCCCCCTCAGCTCCGTTACCCAAACCTCCTGATAGTGACTCATTTCCTCATTATTTATCCTTGGTATAATAATCTTCTACTTTTTCATAACTTCCAGAATCTATTTCCATTTTCACCAGACACACACACACATGCAAATAGGCGATTATTGCTCTTTCCGGAGGGTACCAATGAGGCTCTCTGTTATCCCAATGTATCGTAGCGTGTTTGAAATACTCCTCCCATTAGGAGTTAAGGGTACACAAGAAGAACTTTCTGTGTGAGTAAATAGCTGCTCTTTCCGTCATACTCCTGCCTCTGTATTTTGACTTTTAGTGGAAGATTATAACACATATTTAACTTGAGGTCTTCCGTTGTATTCCACCTGTTATATAGAAATTGCATCTCCAGTCCTTCATGGTCAATAAGGCAACTCTATCTTCTCTTTCTTTTTTTGCTTCATGGTAGTCCTACAGGAATGCTGTGTTGAGACTCCTGATAGTTTTGTTTCTGTGATTTCATTTTCATCCAGATTCCCCCGATGTCTCTTTGTCGTGTGGGTGGAGAAAAGCAAATGTTGAGTGCAGGAGGGAGTTAGGTACTCACCTAGTTGTGTTGTGGGGGTTGAGCTTTCGCTCTTTGGTCCCGCCTCTCAACTGTCAATCTACTGGTGTACAGATTCCTGAGCCTACTGGGCTCTATCATATCTACACTTGAAACTGTGTATGGAGTCAGCCTCCACCACATTACTGCTTTATTTATTCCATTTGTTACCTACTGACACTGAAAAAATCTTTCTAACGTCTCTGTGGCTCATTTGGGTACTAGGTTTCCACCTGTGTTCCTTGTTTGTGTTCCACCCATGCTAAATAGTATGTCTTTGTTCACCCTGTCAATTCCCTTAAAAAATTTGTAGGTGGTTATCATGTCTCCCCTTACTCTTCTGTTTTCCAGGGACGTGAGGTTTAGCTCCCTTAGCCTTTCCTCATAGCTCATACCTCTCAGTTCAGGGACTATTGGTGGCATACCTCTGAATCTTCTCTAATTTTGTCTTGTGGTTTAACTATAGGTATGGACTCCAGGCTGAAGCTGCATATTCCGGGATTGGTCTGACATAAGTGGTATACAGGGTCCTGAACGATTCCTTAGATAAGTTTCTAAAGGCATTTCCTATGTTGGTCAATCTTGCATATGCCGCTGATGATATCCTTTTGATGTGGGCCTCTGGGGACAGGTTCGGTGTGATATCAACCTCCCAGATCTTTCTCTGTATTTGACTCTTGCAGGATTTCACCTCCCAGGTGGTACCTTGTGTTCAGTCTTCTGCTCCCTTCGCTTAATTTCATTAATTTACACTTTCCTGAGTTAAACTTAGTAGCCATTTTTTAGGCCATTTCTCCGTTTTGGTCTATAGAGGTGGTGGGAGAAGTAGTAGCGGTGGAGGTGGGGGGGGGGCCTGGAAGGCAAAGGGATCGAACTTATGTGTGTTTTTTTTTTTTTTTTTTTTTTGGGTGTGTGTGTGTGTGTGTGTGTGTGTGTGTGGTGTGTGTGTGTGGGTGTGTGTGTGTGTGTGTGTGTGTGTGGTCAACTCACCTAGTTGAGCTTGCAGGGTCAATCATCTGTTCTTAAGCCTCGCCTTTCGACCATCAGTAGTTCATTATAACGACCTTTTCGCTCCTTTTTTTTTAAT
>WNGS01164858.1:31810116-31825397 GCA_020271785.1 Procambarus virginalis
TTGTGCTTGCGGGGGTTGAGCGCTGGCTCTTTGGTCCCACGCCTTTCAACTGGTGTACAGATTCATTAGCCTACTGGGCTCTATCATATCTACATTTGAAACTGTGTATTCCTAAATGCCTAATGCATTCCACTTGTTAACTACTCTGACACTGAAAAAGTTCTTTCTAACGTCCTGTGGCTCATTTGGGTATTTAGTTTCCACCTGTGTCCCCTTGTTCGCGTACCACCCGTGTTAAACAGTTTATCGTTATCAACCCTGTTAATTCCTCTGAGAATTTTGTAGATGTGATCATGTCTCCCCTTACTTTTCTGTTTTCCAGTGTCGTAGGTGCAGTTCACGCAGCCTTTCCTCATAACTCATGCTCTTAGTTCTGGGACTAGTCCAGTAGCACACCTCTGAACGTTTTTCAGCTTCGTCGTGTGCTTGAGAAGGTACGGGCTCCATGCTGGGGCTGCATACTCCAGGATTGGTCTTACATATGTGGTATACAACGTTCTGAATGATTCCTTACACAGGTTCCTGAAGGCTGTTCTGATGTTAGCCAGCCTCGCGTATGCTGCAGATGTAATTATTTTTATGTGGGCTTCAGGAGACAGGTTTGGTATGATATCAACTAGTAGATCTTTCTCTCTGTCCATTTCATGAAATACTTCTTCTCCAATTCTGTATCGTTTGTCTAGTCTCCTGTTTCCACCGCCTAGTTTAATTACCTTGCATTTACTCGGGTTAAACTTTAGTAGCCATTTGTTGGACCATTCATTCAGTCTGTTTAGGTTATCTTGTAGCCTCCTACTACCTTCTCTGTTTAATCCTCATAATTTTTGCATCATCAGCAAACAATGAGAGGAACGCTTCTATACCCTCTGAGAGATCATTTACATATATCAGAACAGTATAGGTCCAAGGACTGACCCTGCGGGACTCCACTGGTGACGTCTCGCCAATCTGAGACCTCACCCCTCAGTGACTCGCTGTCTTCTCTTGCTTAGGTACTACCTAATCCAATGGAGTACCTTCCCTTTCATTCCTGCCTGCATCTCCGGCTTTTTCACTAGCCTCTTGTGTGGTACTGTTTCAAAGGCCAAACACCGCATGAGACCAGGAGGAATGGCAGGATGTGCAGAATACCCCGTTGAAAAGCAGAGGTGCAACAGGTACTCTGAGAGAGAACTCAATCAACATCAGAGGCCCGAGACTGTTCAACACGCTTCCACTACACATAAGGGACATAACTGGCCGACCACTCAGTGTTCAAGAGAGAACTGGATATGCACCTTTTAAAGGATACCTGATTAACCAGGCTGTGATTCATACGTCAGGCTGCGAGCAGCCGCGTCAAACAGCCTGGTTGACCAGTCCAGCAACGAGGAGGCCTAGTCGACGACCGGGCCGCGGGGACGCTAAGCCCCGGAAAAACTCCAAGGTAAGTTTTTCTGGCAATCCCAAAATATGCAGTCTGCCTACTCCACTCTTTCTTGCCTGATTTTTATTGCCTGGTCCTAGAATTCAATTAATCCTGTGAGGCAGGACCTGCCATCCCTGAACCCATGTTGATACTGTTACAAAGTTCCTTCGCTCCAGATGTTCCACTAGCTTTTTTTCGAACAATCTTCATCAGCTTGCATGGTATGCAATTAGGGATACTGGCCTGTAGTTCAGTGCCTCCTGTGTGTGTGTGTGTGTGTGTGTGTGTGTGTGTGTTGTGGGTGTGTGTGTGGGGTGTTGAGCTTTGGCTCTTTGGTCCCGCCTCTCAACTCTCAATCAACTGGTGTACAGGTTCCTGAGCCTACTGGGCTCTATCATATCTACACTTGAAACTGTAATATCTATCACAGTTTCATATCTACCTATCTACACTATCTATCTGTCATATCTACACTTGTGTATGTGTGTGATATAGATACAAGGGAACTATCAGGGGAACGCGCCAAGCCATTACGACTATATAGAGCACTGGGAGGGGTCAGGATAAGTATTTGGGATGGGACAGGAGGGAAGGAATGGTGCCCAACCACTTTGGACGGTCAGGGATTGAACGCCGACCTGCATGATGCGAGATCGTCGCTCTACCGTCCAGCCCAAGGGGTTGGGCACCATCACCATCACATTGAGACAAAGACACTGATTAACTTGTTATGTTCTCCTGAGCAGGGCGTGATGTTACCCGGGCAACGAGAGGCTGTTGGTGATAATTAGTGCGGACTATGGGCGAGCCATATGGCCCTCTGCCAAGCTCTGGCACTCTGCTGACTCGTGGCACTGCACGGGTGGGTGGAGCCTCAGTGTGGCACCAACCGCGGCCAGAGAGAGTGCTTGCGTCACCCTGCAAAGTGGAACAGTTCCTTGTGTCGACTCTCCCTCCGCCTCGCTCCCAAGGTAAACCTTTATTCTCCACAATTTTATTGTCCAAATTTCTGCTTCTCGGTGTATATATATACATTGTCAATTGAATTAGGTATTCAATGGTGTTCAAAAGTAAAGAATACTTGCTGGTTGGTCAATAATTGTCTTAATAACCTTCCCTCGGTTGATAGGCTACATAATCCAAACTTAAGCAGGTTAACGCCTTTTTTTTTAATTGATGCATATGTTCGTACCTTTGTGCTACATTGATTCTCTTAGCGTAGATAAAACTTGCATTAAGATTATCTTTGATATAAATAGTTACCGACTCGTTCTAACGATATAATTGTCACTTTAAAGCACTTTCAAGAAGCGTTGTCTTTATTTTACTATTATGAGTAGGTCGACCATTTTATTTAGTTACTATAACAAGGCATGGTGTCAGGAGACTTTGGAAGAGATTTATACAAATCGAATGGTCAGCGAAGCTCTTCGGTGCAGTTTGAAGCTCGTAATTGCTTGCAGCCTCGTAAGCGTAACGTCAGTTTCATGAAAATTTAGCGAGAACAACATGATCTTGATGACTTCTTTGCTCTTGTAACCAGTTAGAATTATTCACATCACATATATATTTATTTATTTATTTATTATACAAGAGTTGTTACATTCTTGTACAGCCACTAGTACGCGTAGCGTTTCGCGCAGGTCCCTGGAATACGATCCCCGCCGCGAAGAATCGTTGTTACACACCAAGTACACATTTTACTGTGAGTTTAACAGATCTCTGTTCAGGATTCACACACCACTTATGTGCCCATTTACGGGACATAAATATTATATCGATATTGGCGGCTTAGTCTGTATTGGCTAATTAATACACACTTAATACGGACACGAGGCCTCATGGTGATACATAGTACAAGGCTGTAGTCACTAAAATAAGTTTCCTTTCAAGTACTCCTTAAAATCCTCACATTAAAACTTATCAGGCTCTACTATAATGCATCTTCAAACTACAGTTGTAGCACACAAAGAAATTACATTAACGTGATGTATCTTCGAGGAAAACCAGTAGGAGCCGTGAGGAGGATTCGAACCTGCATCCTGAGTACTTCCAGGTACACGTTTTAGACCACTTCACCACGACGTGGCCAAAAGCAATGTAACCTGAGATTCAACTGAATCCTCTAGGGGTCCCGAGGCATCCAAAGGAGCCCAGTCATGTACATTGCTCCCATACACTCTGGCTGTGGTCTAGGAGTTCCACCTCCAGCCCGTAGCAGCTGTCTAACTCAGGTACCTATTTACTGCTAGGTAACAAGGGGCATCATGGTGAAAGAAACATTTTGCCCATTTGTCTCCGCCTCCACCGGGATCGAACCCGGAACCTCAGGATTACGAATCCGAAGCGCTGTCCACCCAAATGTTTGGCGCCCATGGAGAAACACGCAGAAAATGGATTAGATATTATCTATCCCAAACCCACCCATTTGAGCGTGATTGGAGAGGCACACAAAGGCTCCAGGAGCCTAACCAATTAATTATAAGGGGCGAGGCTAATACACATGAGGATTTTTTTTTTCATATTTTTATATAAATAAGTCGACACATCATAATTTGCGAAAGAACTATTCCCTAATTTTGAAATATTTTACTTTTAAGCACATAATTATGTTAGATGCGAGAGTTGATCTGCTGACAAAGCTTGCAAATAGTCAGTTCTAAGTTAGTGGGTGGTGCAAATCCTTCAAATATATTTATAGCCTATCATCAGTCATGATCTTACTGGATGAACCACACTGAGCACACGCGATTCTTGCATAATGTATTACAGTACTCGTGTGAAAATGGATTAAATTATGTAAATCTCGTTCTGTCTCGTGTCCAAGACGAAGTGTTGTTGACATTTTCTCATGAATTTGAATGTAAACACGAGAGGAAATGCGAATGAAATAGAATCGTGGCTCCGACGCTGATAACTTTGTTGTTCTTGTGTTTCTGGCTCTGGAAACACACATGCTTCATATTACGCCGTCTGGAGTTATCAGCAGTTAAGGACAGCAGAGTTGCAAGGTTGATATTAAGGTTGCAAAGTTTTTTTATTTAATTAAAGATCCTTAACGTGTAGAGCGTGAGAGCGAAATGCAAATCCAGGTGAATGATTATCATTTCGCGTTGCAATTTACTGGATAATTGAAACTCAAATTTTCCCAACTGACTAAGGTATGGGGTTTATTTCACATTGTCGATGGGGGTTAAACATGTTAAACCTGTTAGGCTATCGAGTTCCCCTTGGCTAACGACTGACCTACCCACAACTGTTGACTAACTCCCAGTGTTGCTTGGAATTTGTAAATAAACTGAGGCTATATGCAAACGTGTGTAGAAGATACTGAATTCATACTGTCAGAGAGCTTACATAAAGGCATTCAACAGCGCGACGATCACCAGTTGACCTGCACTCTTGCATGGCCGGATACCGACAGGTTTGGGCACGCTCGTATAACCTCATTTCATTACCCAGTTGCTGAAATTTGACCATAAGTTAATTTTTATAAAAAAAGGGGGAATTTTAAAATAAATTGGCATTTACAATTTTGCCAACCACAAATTCTTCATTATTTCGAACAATGAAGAATTGCAAGTGTAGATCATCTTGTGCATTCAACATATTTTTTTTGCTGTCATATATATATATATATATATATATATATATATATATATATATATATATATATATATCTATATATATATATATATATATATATATATATATATATATATATATATATATATATATAATATTAAATATTATTAAGACAATGCATCTCACACATATATTAATGTTGCAAATAACATCAAATATTTCATGGGCGAGTTCAGGGAAATCTGTTAAAGGTTCATTTCATAAATTTGTCAATTCCACTTGATAACAAAATTATTGGCAATATCAAAATAACTAAAATACTAATAAGCTGCACGAAACAGTTTATTCCTATTTAAATTTTAATGTTAATTCCATTAACATTATTGCACACAATAAATATGCTTTTTAATCCATTCTTACGATTCTGTTGGAAAGGTAAAATATTTATTGTGGTGAAAGCAATTCCGACGAGTGTAGGATCAACGGGAGTGCATTTATTTCGAGCAAAACTCAAGCACTTGTTGTCGTAAATGTTTCCGTGATTGCAATACGTTGTTTCACCTGTCCTTGCCTCCCCCACCCCCCCTCCTCGCAGGGTTCCTGGCGGCTGAATGGACAGCGCTCTGGGGTCGTAGTCCTAAGAGCCCTGGTTTGATCACCGGTAGTTTCAAAACAAAATGGGCAGAGTTTCTTTCACCCCTGGTACACTGTTCACCTAGCAGTAAATAGCTACCTGGGAGAGTGACAGCTTAAGAGATGTGTGGGTGTGCGTGTGTAAGAGAAATATATGTAGCAGACCAAAAAATTCGTTAGAATGGCGAGGTCAAAGAACTAATAGCTAAATTTTGCAGATACAAACAGTAAATACACACTCATTCGCGGCCCCCCCCCCACACACACACACTGTCTCTCTCTCTCTCTCTGGATCTTTCTCAAATATGCATCACGGAACTTTGTGTCGTGTTGGAACCCTGGGATCAGATTCACGAAGCAGTTACGCAAGCACTTACGAACCTGTACATCTTTTTCTCAGTCTTTGGCGTTTACAATTATTAAACAGTTAATGAGCTCCGAAGCACAAGGAGGCTGTTTATAACAATAACAACAGTTGAGTGGGACGTTTTCATGCTTGTAAACTGTTTAATAAGTGTAACCAAAGCCGTCAAAGATTGAGGAAAAATGTTCTCGTTCGTAAGTACTTGCGTAACTGCTTCATGAAACTGGCCCCAGGATTTGATAAAAGCCACATAGAGGCCGGCGTGATGACGACCACACAAGTTCCACAACCCTCGCTCCTCAAGCTCCTGGCCTGAAAATGTTTACTATTACAAATGTTTACTGTGTACCCTCGAGGTCGCCCGCTGGCCGCCAGAGGGAGTGGTTGTTCCCTGGTGTCGCTCCACTGGTTACCGGCTCGTGCGTGAAAGAGGTGGCTGGGGGCCGCTGCCGTGGCCCGTGTGGTACCCTGCTTGTGCGAGGTACGGTGTTGATTTAGGATGGGGGGGGGGTTCAAATGCCTCCCTTGAAGAGGAGGCGGGGTTGGAGTTTTCCGTGCCCGTGGACCACACTTTAGTTGGGACCTCCATGGTGGACGTACTCCGGGGCCCCTGATGGGCGTTCAGTTGCTTCAGGATCGTCGGGTGGCAGTCAAGTTTACCTGTGAGGCTGAGTTTCAAGAGTTCCTCCGTAGGTGTAAGGGGTGTGTGTGTTCCTTTTGCCTGATGGACTGAGCAGCGTTCGGGTGATGGAGTTGAGTGTGGTTCTTCACCATAGTGTCCCGTCTTCCCTGTACTTGATGGGGTTGTCCTTGATGCGTGATGCTCTGCGAACATTTTGGCGTTGAGTTTATATGGTTTTCTTTTGATTTTTTTTGTTCATTTCTGTGTTCAGGGCTTCCTAAATGGTTTTTGTTCCCTTGCGTGCCTGGGGTTGTCCCATGGTGCGTGTCTATGTATTGGGCTGATTGTTTTTGTGTATCTGTTTTGTGTTTGGTGTCTTGTTTGTTATTAATTTGTTGTTTTGTTGTTAGTGTTGTATACTGTGTTGTGCGCTTGTTATGGTACTTCGGTTTCTTCACTTTTTCAGTTGTGTGAATATGTTTTAAAATAAATGAAAATAAAATATGAAATCTCGACGAGAGTTAAGCCCACATTGTTAAAATAAAAATAGCTTGTTGCTGGTAAGTAGCCAGTTCAGTCTTGCCTATTTAAGGGTCTCGCCAATTTAAGGGTCTCGCCAATTTAAGGGTCTCCCCAATTTAAGGGTCTCTCCAATTTAAGGGTCTCACCAATTTAAGGGTCTCGCCAATTTAAGGGTCTCACCAATTTAAGGGTCTCACCAATTTAAGGATCTCCCCAATTTAAGGGTCTCCCCAATTTAAGGGTCTCCCCAATTTAAGGGTCTCCCCAATTGTATGGTTTCGTAAATTTAAGAAAAGTATTATCGTGAGAATAAAAGGCTTCGACAATTGAATTGTTTGAATACTTAATGAATACAGATATTATTCGATGCTGAGTGTCTGTGTTTCTTTCTCTTCTCTTTCTTGTGTAAACTAATACTATGGGTTCCTTAGGGCTGTCGATTGACGTACCTAGTGAAGCTGCAAGCATGAGCTTTTATCCTACCTTAGCTCATCTGAAGCCTGCTCCTAAAACTCATTTATGAGTTTATATTATGCATAATTAGGAAAAAAGCACTATTTAATTCTACGTAACAGTGGAAGAGGATGAGGCTGTAGCCAACTGTGTGCCAGAGCCTTCATGTGATCAGTTGACCTGATCTCCCGTGTGTCAACCTGTTGGGCCAACAAGTTCCAGATGTGAGTCAGCTTAGGAGTAAATGATCGCTGATGGAGTGATGGTCTTGAGAAAGGTGCTTCCAGCATGAGACTGTTGAAGGTTAAGAGCCTTGTGTTAAGAGTGCTAACTACTGGTTGTCCACGGAGTTGGGCCAGGTGCGGAACTTTGAGAATGTTGGCCTTGTACATAACAGAAAATCCACCATCGTCACGACGGTGTTGCAGGCTCTGATGTTCAGACCGTTCCCACCAGACTTGGTTAGAAACGAGCCTTCTTATACGGGTCTCCACTTCCTTCAAAAGTCTGAGTGACGGGGGGGACAGGAGATCCAGGAGACGGGTGCATACTCAAGATGGGAGCGATCTTGTGCTTCATATAAGGTTTTGCAGCCTTTGCTATCAAGGTGTGAGATGCACCGTAGAGCTGTAAGTTTCCTGGCTGCCTTTTGGGCTAGGTTAAGCACGTAGCTCTTCATGGTCACTGAAGATTCACACTTCATTCCCCAGAATGTCAATTTCATCTGTGAACTCTAGGATTATGCCATCATTTGCAAGCCTGCCAGATTTGCAATGCATAGTCTAGAAAACATCCCCAGTGTCAGTCGCAAATGTGACCTGCCATCTCCTACCCCAGGTAGAAATCGATGAAGTTGGTGATTGATGAGTCTTGTTGCAGTTGGCATTTCTTCCTTTTTGTATGTGAAGGTTAGAGTGCAGTCATCACCATAGGCTTGAGCTTCAGGAATGAGATGAAGTAGCTCGTTGAAACAGACATTCCAGGGGGGTTGGGTAGAAATAGCCTAAGCTACTCTATCCCTTTGAGATGTATTTCTTTCTTGTCTCAATAAACAGACTTGAACTTGGACATTCCACAGCAGAGGGCCAAGCACACTACCCTGTGGAACGCTGGTACCAATTGAGTGACTTTCAGATTCTGCTCCATTGAGGACTACTTTTAGAGTCCGTTAAAATGGAGCCTAAGATGCCTAGTGCTTGAAGCTTCACTACTAATCCAGAGTGCCAGACCCGATCAAAGGCTCTTGCTGTGTCTAGAGCAACAACACAGCTGGTCTTGGTCTCATTCAGTGACTGATGCCACTTTGTGGAGAGATTTAGCAAGAGATCGGCAGCAGATCGGCCTTTTCTAAAACCATACTGTTGATCACATATTGACTGATGATAAAAAATTGCAACACTTGCCGAGAGATTAAGGTTCTCTGAGAGACTGTGAGACTGACTGACTGACGTACTGACTGACTGACGTACTGACTGACTGACGTACTGACTGACTGACGTACTGACTGACTGACGTACTGACTGACTGACGTACTGACTGACTGACGTACTGACTGACGTTCTGACTGACGTACTGGCTGACTGACGTACTGACTGACTGACGTACTGACTGATGTACTGACTGACTGACTTTCTATTTCTTTGCCTCTTTCCTTCAATCCATCCTCCTGTTTAGATAGTACATTTTTCTATGTGTACCATCGTACATATGTATATTGACATAATGGACACTCGGTAACATTTGGTCTTATTCACTTTATAAAGCTAAAAATTGTCTACAGAAATAAAGCTAAAACCAAACTTCAATATTAACAGGCACATATATGTACTATTCTAGGCCTAGTCTAGCACGTATATGTGTTATATTAGGCCTCAGATAGGTGAGGTTTAATTAACAAATACAAAGCCTTTCCCAGTTTGTCCAGATTTAGTAGTAACAAATTCTACTTTGTAATTGACCATTATGTCGTAATGGTCACTGTCTGTCTGTCTCTGTCTGTGTCACCCTAACTCACTCTCTCTCTATCTGTCTCTGTATCTGTGTGTGTACTCACCTATTTGTACTTGCGGGGGTTGAGCTTTGGCTCTTTGGTCCCGCCTCTCAACTGTCAATCAACTGGTGTACAGATTCCTGAGCCTACTGGGCTCTATCATATCTACATTTGAAACTGTGTATGGAGTCAGCCTCCACTACATCACTGCCTAATGCATTCCACCTGTTAACTACTCTGACACTGAAAAAGTTCCTTCTTACGTCCCTGTGGCTCATGTGGGTACTCAGTTTCCACCTGTGTCCCCTTGTTCGCGTCCCGCCAGTGTTGAATAGTTTATCCTTGTTTACCCGATCGATTCCCCTGAGGATTTTGTAGGTTGTGACCATGTCTCCCCTTACTCTTCTGTCTTCCAGTGTCGTAAGGTGCAATCCCCGCAGCCTTTCCTCATAACTCATGCCTCTTAGTTCTGGGATTAGTCTAGTAGCATACCTTTGGACTTTTTCCAGCTTCGTCTTGTGCTTGACAAGGTACGGGCTCCATGCTGGGCCGCATACTCCAGGATTGGTCTTACATATGTGGTGTACAAGATTCTGAATGATTCCTTACACAGGAATGTGTATGTGTGTGTGTGTGTGTGTGGGTCTATGTCTGACTCACTAGTTGAACTCACCTAGTTGTGCTTGCGGGGGTGAGCTATGGCTCTTTGGTCCCGCCTCTCAACGTCAATCAACAGGTGTACAGTTTCCGAGTTATGGGCTCTATCATATCTACACTTGAAACTGTGTGGAGTCAGCCTCCACCACATCGCTTCCTAAGTCCATTTGTCAACCCTCTGACACTAAAAAAGTTCTTTCTAATATGTCTGTGTCTGTGTGTGTGTGTGTGTCTGTGTCTCTCTATCTCTCTCTCTCTCTCTCTATCTCTCTCTCTCTCTCTCTCTCTCTCCTCTCTCTATCTCTCTCTCTATCACCATATCCGGTAATCTCTTCCTTTGGGACAGGTCTGGAGGCAGAGCTGACGGCCACTCTTCCTGTTCCTCTCAACAAAAACAAAGAACAATAGGTATTAATCAAATGCAAATCCAGCATCACAAAGGCGCTGAAACAAAGTTTTGACATTTCTATTGTTGTCTCCAGAAGCTCCGGAGTGAGATTATTTCCTGATTGTCTTATTTCATATTCAGGAATCCTCTTAGGAAAACGTTTTCAACTGAATTAGGGAGATATCAAGAACTTTTATCAGCCGTTTCCCGATCTTCCTCAGGAATTCCTAGATAGTTTCTCACTCATTTCCAGCTCTTTATCATTCTCTTCCTCAAGAACTATACCTTAGTATTCATTTTTCCTTTTCTACTCGTTCGTATTAATACAGTGTCCTAATGAGACATGTCTACCCTAATTCACCTCTTTTAATCTCTATTCTCATCTATTCTTGCAATTCTTCGGCCATTTCTTGTCGTTCTTCACCTGGTCATTCCTCCTCCTCCTCCTGCTCAGCCTCTCCTGGGGAGGTGCCTGACAATTCCCCCCCCCTTCCCTCCTTCTCTGTGACTAGTCTTGCAATATTGAAATATGTTGACGAGGAGGAGGAGGAGATGAAGGCAGAGAGGTGGACAGCGCTCAGGGGTCGTGGTCCTAAGGGCCCGGGTTCAATTCCCGGCTGAGGCAGAACCACATTAATTCTCTTACCTGATGGGCCTGTTCACCCTGCAATAAATAGTACCTGGAGTTAGGCAACTGCTACGGACTGTACCCTGGGAATGTGTGTGTGTCGTCGGGGGGGGGGGGGGAGAGTAATGGCTTTGTCCTCCTCTGGAAACGCAATTCCATTCTCCATATGCGAAAATTAAACTGTTTGTTGCACAATTGACTGCTTTTAAAACGCGCAAACAGCTCGTCTTAGAGAAGATGGGAAGGAGTCACGGTCTCTGCCGAGTCTTCGGTCTTCTTTTGAATTCAGGATCAAAAGAATCACAAAATAAATCTTACTAGTAAAACCAGTCAGAATGTCAACTGTTTCAAGGAGATCAGTATGTCTAGCGGTCAAGGAGGTCAGTATGTCTAGCGGTCAAGGAGGTCAGGATATATTACTGCGCGGGGTTCTTCACGTGACAAACGTCAAATGTGAAATGGATTTTCTTTCCCGATGCGTTGGATAAGAAGTCCACCCACGTAACCTCCTCCAGAGGTCAAGTTCGGAGGTTGCGTCAATTTTCGGTGCTCGTGAAACGTTACCGTAGCTGGGATCCTTACGTTGTGGCTGGAACCCGACCTCTTATATATACATCACATATGACAGTGTCAGACCACGGAGGAAAATTGAAACAGGAATTTCCTTAAGTACTTTCGTATATCTTCAGAAGGATTGGTTTTACAGGTCAAGTATTGGACATAAATAGGCAGGAGAGAATGGTGGAGTGTGAGGTGAGGTACAATAACAAATGAATGGGAATTAGGTGGACACAAATATGAGCCGCACAAATGCTGAAGGCCTATTGGCCCATACGATGCAGCTCCGTTACCCCAATACATCACATATATCGACGTCGGACTCCCCAACGGACACGTAACGTGGGACTATAAGTGATAGTGGCTCGGTAACCATCACGTTTGCTATACATGGGTCAGGTCAGGTCAGGGCAGGCCAGATCAGAAGGTCATGTCAGGTCGGTCATGTCATGGTCAGGTCAGGTCAGAGGTCAGGTCAGGTCAGGCCAGGTCAGAAGGTCAGGTTCGGTTTCGGTGTTTTACTACATCGATTAAAGTCCGATGTGGGAGGAGCTGGCGTCCGATAAAGTTGGTGTACACGAAGCGAGAGGAGACAGGTTCAACTTTGCAGATTGGGTCCCGAGACTTTCAACTATGCATATTATGACAAAAATTCAGTGTGGTTGAAAGTTTTCATTGTCGACTGCGCCTGGAGATGTGCCAGCCAGCGCTGCTGGGCGCTGCTGGGGCGCTGGCGCTGCTGGGCGCTGCTCTGGCGCTGCTCCACACCAAGGCAGTACAAGCACATCACCTTTCGACCGGAATAAGAAAAAAACATTACAATCAAATATCTTCGACTTTATTTAGTTCGAAACCTTTTCAATATCGCAATTGTTGACAAAGCAACGCATCATTTGCAAATACGTTTTTCCCGTGAAAAAAAAGGTTTAATCCTCATCACATTGCAGAATTTTATCAATCGGTTGACCTATTCATCTGTGTTGGGTTGCATGAAGCACTTCTCGTGATGGAGAGTGCTGTTGCTGGATTTAACAACTCTGAGACGAGTCAGATTCCAATCGTTACTGAACTCTGGATCCCCTCCCCCCCCCCTCCACCATCTCATCTCGTGTCAGGACGATATCGAACGGGTCTCGAACGCTTTCTGATATTCAGGGGGAAATGTATGTAGGAATGTGGCGTTCCCCATTATCCAGCACGTACTATTGAGGGGGGTGGGGGGTTACCCATATTTACCATCTGGGTGAAGAAATTCATTGGGTATTATCGGACTTTTCCCCCCTAAGAGCTCCGTTACCCAAACCTCCTGATAGTGACTCATTTCCTCATTATTTATCCTTGGTATAATAATCTTCTACTTTTTCATACTTCCAGAATCTATTTCCATTTTCACCAGACACACACACACATGCAAATAGGCGATTATTGCTCTTCCGGAGGGTACCCATGAGGCTCTGTTATCCCAATGTATCGTAGCGTGTTGGAAATACTGCTCCCATTAGGAGTTAAGGGTACACAAGAAGAACTTTCTGTGTGAGTAAATAGCTGCTCTCTTCCGTCATACTCCTGCCTCTGTATTTTGACTTTTAGTGGAAGATTATAACACATATTTAACTTGAGGTCTTCCGTTGTATTCCACCTGTTATATAGAAATTGCATCTCCAGTCCTTCATGGTCAATAAGGCAACTCTATCTTCTCTTTCTTTTTTTGCTTCATGGTAGTCCTACAGGAATGCTGTGTTGAGACTCCTGATAGTTTTGTTTCTGTGATTTCATTTTCATCCAGATTCCCCCGATGTCTCTTTGTCGTGTGGTGTGAGAAAAGCAAATGTTGAGTGCAGGAGGGGAGTTAGGTACTCACCTAGTTGTGCTTACGGGGGTTGAGCTTTCGCTCTTTGGTCCCGCCTCTCAACTGTCAATCTACTGGTGTACAGATTCTTGAGCCTACTGGGCTCTATCATATCTACACTTGAAACTGTGTATGGAGTCAGCCTCCACCACATTACTGCTTTATTTATTCCATTTGTTACCTACTGACACTGAAAAAATCTTTCTAACGTCTCTGTGGCTTATTTGGGTACTAGGTTTCCACCTGTGTTCCCTTGTTTGTGTTCCACCCATGCCAAATAGTATGTCTTTGTTCACCCTGTCAATTCCCTTAAAAATTTTGTAGGTGGTTATCATGTCTCCCCTTACTCTTCTGTTTTCCAGGGACGTGAGGTTTAGCTCCCTTAGCCTTTCCTCATAGCTCATACCTCTCAGTTCTGGGACTATTGGTGGCATACCTCTGAATCTTCTCTAATTTTGTCTTGTGGTTTAACTAGGTATGGACTCCAGGCTGAAGCTGCATATTCCGGGATTGGTCTGACATAAGTGGTATACAGGGTCCTGAACGATTCCTTACCCAAGTTTCTAAAGGCATTTCTTATGTTGGCCAATCTAGCGTATGCCGCTGATGATACCCTTTTGATGTGGGCCTCTGGGGACAGGTTCGGTGTGATATCAACCTCCCAGATCTTTCTCTGTATTTGACTCTTGCAGGATTTCACCTCCCAGGTGGTACCTTGTGTTCAGCCTTCTGCTCCCTTCGCTTAATTTCATTAATTTACACTTTCCTGAGTTAAACTTTAGTAGCCATTTTTTAGGCCATTCCTCCGTTTTGGTCTATAGAGGTGGTGGGAGAAGTAGTAGCGGTGGAGGTGGGGGGGGGGCCTGGAAGGCAAAGGGATCGAACTGTGTGTTTTTTTGTGTGTGTGTGTGTGGTGTGTGTGTGTGTGTGTGTGTGTGTGTTGTGTGTGTGTGTGTGTGTGTGTGTGTGTGTACTCACCTAGTTGTACTCACCTAGTTGTGCTTGCGGGGGTTGAGCTCTGGCTCTTTGGTCCCGCCTCTCAACCGTCAATCAACAGGTGTACAGTTTCCTGAGCCTAATGGGCTCTATCATATCTACACTTGAAACTGTGTATGGAGTCAGCCTCCACCACATCGCTTCCTAATGCATTCCATTTGTCAACCACTCTGACACTAAAAAAGTTCTTTCTAATATCTCTGTGGCTCATTTGGGCACTCAGCTTCCACCTGTGTCCCCTAGTGCGTGTGCCCCTTGTGTTAAACAGCCTGTCTTTATCAACCCTGTCGATTCCCCTGAGAATCTTGAATGTGGTGATCATGTCCCCCCTAACTCTTCTGTCTTCCAACGAAGTGAGGTTTAATTCCTGCAGTCGCTCCTCGTAGCTCATACCTCTCAGCTCGGGTACTAGTCTGGTGGCAAACCTTTGAACCTTTTCCAGTTTAGTCTTATGCTTGACTAGATAGGGACTCCATGCTGGAGCCGCATACTCCAGGATTGGTCTGACATATGTGGTATATAATGTTCTGAAAGATTCCTTACACAAGTTTCTAAAGGCCGTTCTTATGTTAGCCAACCTGGCATATGCTGCTTGATGTTATCCTCTGATATGAGCTTCAGGGGGACA
>WNGS01164858.1:31826397-31841006 GCA_020271785.1 Procambarus virginalis
CACCAGTTCGATCCCTTTGCCTTCCAGGCCCCCCCCCCACCTCCACCGCTACTACTTCTCCCCACCACCTCTATAGACCAAAACGGAGGAATTGCCCTAAAAAAAGGCTACTAAAGTTTAACCAGGAAAGTGTAAATTAATGAAATTAAGCGAAGGGAGCAGAAAGGCTGAACACAAGGTACCACCTGGGAGGTGAAATCCTGCAAGAGTCAAATACAGAGAAAGATCTGGGAGGTTGATATCACACCGAACCTGTCCCCAGAGGCCACATCAAAAGGTATCATCAGCGGCATATGCAAGATTGACCAACATAGGAAATGCCTTTAGAAACTTATCTAAGGAATCGTTCAGGACCTGTATACCACTTATGTCAGACCAATCCCGGAATATGCAGCTTCAGCCTGGAGTCCATACCTAGTTAAACCACAAGACAAAATTAGAGAAGATTCAGAGGTATGCCACCAATAGTCCCAGAACTGAGAGGTATGAGCTATGAGGAAAGGCTAAGGGAGCTAAACCTCACGTCCCTGGAAAACAGAAGAGTAAGGGGAGACATGATAACCACCTACAAAATTTTTTAAGGGAATTGACAGGGTGAACAAAGACATACTATTTGGCATGGGTGGAACACAAAGGGAACACAGGTGGAAACCTAGTACCAAATAAGCCACAGAGACGTTAGAAGATTTTTTCAGTGTCAGTAGGTAACAAATGGAATAAATAAAGCAGTAATGTGGTGGAGGCTGACTCCATACACAGTTTCAAGTGTAGATATGATAGAGCCCAGTAGGCTCAGGAATCTGTACACCAGTAGATTGACAGTTGAGAGGCGGGACCAAAGAGCGAAAGCTCAACCCCCACAAGCACAACTAGGTGAGTACCTAACTCCCCTCCTGCACTCAACATTTGCTTTTCTCCACACCACACGACAAAGAGACATCGGGGGAATCTGGATGAAAATGAAATCACAGAAACAAAACTATCAGGAGTCTCAACACAGCATTCCTGTAGGACTACCATGAAGCAAAAAAAGAAAGAGAAGATAGAGTTGCCTTATTGACCATGAAGGACTGGAGATGCAATTTCTATATAACAGGTGGAATACAACGGAAGACCTCAATTAAATATGTGTTATAATCTTCCACTAAAGTCAAAATACAGAGGCAGGAGTATGACGGAAGAGAGCAGCTATTTACTCACACAGAAAGTTCTTCTTGTGTACCCTTAACTCCTAATGGGAGGAGTATTTCCAAACACGCTACGCTACGATACATTGGGATAACAGAGCCTCATTGGGTACCCTCCGGAAAGAGCAATATCGCCTATTTGCATGTGTGTGTGTGTCTGGTGAAAATGGAAATAGATTCTGGAAGTTATGAAAAAGTAGAAGATTATTATACCAAGGATAAATAATGAGGAAATGAGTCACTATCAGGAGGTTTTGGGGTAACGGAGCTCTTAGGGGGGAAAAAAGTCCGATAATACCCAATGAATTTCTTCACCCAGATGGGTAAATATGGGTACCCCCCACCCCCCTCAATAGTACGTGCTGGATAATGGGGAACGCCACATTCCTACATACATTTCCCCTGAATATCAGAAAGCGTTCGAGACCCGTTCGATATCGTCCTGACACGAGATGAGATGGTGAGGGGGGGGGGAGGGATCCAGAGGTTCAGTAACGATTGGAATCTGACTCGTCTCAGAGTTGTTAAATCCAGCAACAGCACTCTCCATCACGAGAAGTGCTTCATGCAACCCAACACAGATGAATAGGTCAACCGATTGATAAAATTCTGCAATGTGATGAGGATTTAAACCTTTTCTTTCACGGGAAAACGTATTTGGCAAATGAATGCGTTGCTTTGTCAACAAATTGCGATATTGAAAAGGTTACGAACTAAATAAAGTCGAAGATATTTGATTGTAATGTTTTTTCTTTATTCCAGGTCGAAAGGTGATGTGCTTTACTGCCTTGGTGTGGAGCAGCGCCCAGCAGCGCCCAGCAGCGCCCAGCAGCGCCCAGCAGCGCTGGCTGGCACATCTCCAGGCGCAGTCGACAATGAAAACTTTCAACCACACTTGAATTTTTGTCATAATATGCATAGTTGAAAGTCTCGGGACCCAATCTGCAAAGTTGAACCTGTCTCCTCTCGCTTCGTGTACACCAACTTTATCGGACGCCAGCTCCTCCCACATCGGACTTTAATCGATGTAGTAAAACACCGAACCGAACCTGACCTTCTGACCTGGCCTGACCTGACCTGACCTTCTGACCTGACCTGACATGACATGACGACCTGACATGACCTTCTGATCTGGCCTGCCCTGACCTGACCTGACCCATGTATAGCAAACGTGATGGTTACCGAGCCACTATCACTTATAGTCCCACGTTACGTGTCCGTTGGGGAGTCCGACGTCGATATATGTGATGTATTGGGGTAACGGAGCTGCATCGTATGGGCCAATAGGCCTTCAGCATTTGTGCGGCTCATATTTGTGTCCACCTATTCCCATTCATTTGTTATTGTACCTCACCTCCTCCACCATTCTCTCTCCTGCCTATTTATGTCCAATACTTGACCTGTAAAACAATCCTTCTGAAGATATACGAAAGTACTTAAGGAAATTCCTGTTTCAATTTTCCTCCGTGGTCTGACACTGTCATATGTGATGTAATATATAAGAGGTCGGGTTCCAGCCACAACGTAAGGATCCCCACGCTACGGTAACGTTTCACGAGCACCGGAAAATTGACGCAACCTCCGAACATTGACCTCTGGAGGAGGTTACGTGGGTGGACTTCTTATCCAACGCATCTGGGAAAGAAATCCATTTCACATTTGACGTTTGTCACGTGAAGAAACCCGAAACCGCGCAGTAATAATATCCTGACCTCCTTGACCGCTAAATACTGACCTCCTTGACCGCTAGACATACTGATCTCCTTTGAAACAGGTTGACATTCTGACTGGTTTTACTAGTAAGATTTATTTTGTGATTCTTTTGATCCTGAATTCAAAGAAGACCGAAGACTCGGCAGAGACCGTGACTCCTTCCCATCTTCTCTAAGACGAGCTGTTTGCGCGTTTTAAAAGCAGTCAATTGTGCAACAAACAGTTTAATTTTCGCATATGGAGAATGGAATTGCGTTTCCAGAGGAGGACAAAACTCCATTACTCTCCCCCCCCCCCGACACACACACACACATTCCCAGGGTACAGTCCGTAGCAGTTGCCTAACTCCAGGTACTATTTATTGCAGGGTGAACAGGCCCATCAGGTAGAGAATTAATGTGGTTCTGCCTCTCAGCCGGGAATTGAACCCGGGCCCTTAGGACCACGACTCCTGAGCGCTGTCCACCTCTCTGCCTTCATCTCCTCCTCCTCCTCCTCCTTGTCAACATATTTCAATATTGCAAGACTAGTCACAGAGAAGGAGGGGAAGGGGGGGGGAATTGTCAGGCACCTCCCCAGGAGAGGCTGAGCAAGGAGGAGGAGGGAATGACCAGGTGAAGAACGACAAGAAATGGCCGAAGAATTGCAAGAATAGATGAGAAATAGAGATTAAAAAGAGGTGAATTAGGGTAGACATGTCTCATTGGAACACTGTATTAATACGAACGAGTAGAAAAGGAAAAATGAATACTAAGGTATAGTTCTTGAGGAAGAGAATGATAAAGAGCTGGAAATGAGTGAGAACTATCTAGGAATTCCTGAGGAAAGATCGGGAAACGGATGATAAAAGGTTCTTAATATTTCCCTAATTCAGTTGAAAACGTTTCCTAAGAGGATTCCTGAATATGAAATAAGACAATCAGGAAATAATCTCACTCCGGAGCTTCTGGAGACAACAATAGAAATGTCAAAACTTTGTTTTTCAGCGCCTTTGTGATGCTGGATTTGCATTTGATTAATACCTATTGTTCTTTGTTTTGTTGAGAGGAACAGGAAGAGTGGCCGTCAGCTCTGCCTCCAGACCTGTCCCAACAGAAGAGATTCCCTGATCATAGAGAGAGAGAGAGAATAGAGAGCGAGAGATAGAGAGAGAGAGATAGAGAGAGAGAGAGAGAGAGAGTGAGAGATAGAGATACACAGACACAACACAACAACACACAGACATATTAGAAAGAACTTTTTTAGTCAGAGACAAATGAATCATTAGAAGCGAGGTGGTGGAGGCTGACTCATACACAGTTTCAGTTAGATATGATAGAGCCCAATACACTCAGGAAACTGTACACCTGGATTGACGGTTGAGAGGCGGGACCAAGAAGAGAGCTCACCCCCGCAAGCACAACTAGGTGACAACTAGGGAGTCAGACATAGACCCACACACACACACACACACATACACATTCCTGTGTAAGGAATCATTCAGAATCTTGTACACACATATGTAAGACCAATCCTGGAGTATGCGGCCCAGCATGGAGCCCGTACCTTGTCAAGCACAAGACGAAGCTGGAAAAAGTCCAAAGGTATGCTACTAGACTAATCCCAGAACTAAGAGGCATGAGTTATGAGGAAAGGCTGCGGGGATTGCACCTTACGACACTGGAAGACAGAAGAGTAAGGGGAGACATGGTCACAACCTACAAAATCCTCAGGGGAATCGATCGGGTAAACAAGGATAAACTATTCAACACTGGCGGGACGCGAACAAGGGGACACAGGTGGAAACTGAGTACCCACATGAGCCACAGGGACGTAAGAAGGAACTTTTTCAGTGTCAGAGTAGTTAACAGGTGGAATGCATTAGGCAGTGATGTAGTGGAGGCTGACTCCATACACAGTTTCAAGTGTAGATATGATAGAGCCAGTAGGCTCAGGAATCTGTACACCAGTTGATTGACAGTTGAGAGGCGGGACAAAGAGCCAAAGCTCAACCCCCGCAAGTACAAATAGGTGAGTACACACACAGATACAGAGACAGATAGAGAGAGAGTGAGTTAGGGTGACACAGACAGAGACAGACAGACAGTGACCATTACGACATAATGGTCAATTACAAGTAAGAATTTGTTACTACTAAATTTGGACAAACTGGGAAAGGTTTTGTATTTGTTAATTAATTAACCTCACCTATCTGAGGCCTAATATACACTATATGTGCTAGACTAGGCCTAGGAATAGTACATATATGCGCCTGTTAATAATGAAGTTTGGTTTTAGCTTTATTTCTGTAGACAATTTTTAGCTTTATAAAGTGAATTGACCAAATGTTACCGAGTGTCCATTATGTCAATATACATATGTACGATGGTACACATAGAAAAATGTACTATCTAAACAGGAGGATGGATTGAAGGAAAGAGGCAAAGAAATAGAAAGTCAGTCAGTCAGTACATCAGTCAGTACGTCAGTCAGTCAGTACGTCAGTCAGCCAGTACGTCAGTCAGAACGTCAGTCAGTACGTCAGTCAGTCAGTACGTCAGTCAGTCAGTACGTCAGTCAGTACGTCAGTCAGTCAGTACGTCAGTCAGTCAGTACGTCAGTCAGTCAGTACGTCAGTCAGTCAGTCTCACAGTCTCTCAGAGAACCTTAATCTCTCGGCAAGTGTTGCAATTTTTTATCATCAGTCAATATGTGATCAACAGTATGGTTTTAGAAAAGGCCGATCTGCTGCCGATCTCTTGCTAAATCTCTCCACAAAGTGGCATCAGTCACTGAATGAGACCAAGACCAGCTGTGTTGTTGCTCTAGACACAGCAAGAGCCTTTGATCGGGTCTGGCACTCTGGATTAGTAGTGAAGCTTCAAGCACTAGGCATCTTAGGCTCCATTTTAACGGACTCTAAAAGTAGTCCTCAATGGAGCAGAATCTGAAAGTCACTCAATTGGTACCAGCGTTCCACAGGGTAGTGTGCTTGGCCCTCTGCTGTGGAATGTCCAAGTTCAAGTCTGTTTATTGAGACAAGAAAGAAATACATCTCAAAGGGATAGAGTAGCTTAGGCTATTTCTACCCAACCCCCCTGGAATGTCTGTTTCAACGAGCTACTTCATCTCATTCCTGAAGCTCAAGCCTATGGTGATGACTGCACTCTAACCTTCACATACAAAAGGAAGAAATGCCAACTGCAACAAGACTCATCAATCACCAACTTCATCGATTTCTACCTGGGGTAGGAGATGGCAGGTCACATTTGCGACTGACACTGGGGATGTTTTCTAGACTATGCATTGCAAATCTGGCAGGCTTGCAAATGATGGCATAATCCTAGAGTTCACAGATGAAATTGACATTCTGGGGAATGAAGTGTGAATCTTCAGTGACCATGAAGAGCCACGTGCTTAACCTAGCCCAAAAGGCAGCCAGGAAACTTACAGCTCTACGGTGCATCTCACACCTTGATAGCAAAGGCTGCAAAACCTTATATGAAGCACAAGATCGCTCCCATCTTGAGTATGCACCCGTCTCCTGGATCTCCTGTCCCCCCCGTCCCTCAGACTTTTGAAGGAAGTGGAGACCCGTATAAGAAGGCTCGTTTCTAACCAAGTCTGGTGGGAACGGTCTGAACATCAGAGCCTGCAACACCGTCGTGACGATGGTGGATTTTCTGTTATGTACAAGGCCAACATTCTCAAAGTTCCGCACCTGGCCCAACTCCGTGGACAACCAGTAGTTAGCACTCTTAACACAAGGCTCTTAACCTTCAACAGTCTCATGCTGGAAGCACCTTTCTCAAGACCATCACTCCATCAGCGATCATTCTCCTAAGCTGACTCACATCTGGAACTTGTTGGCCCAACAGGTTGACACACGGGAGATCAGGTCAACTGATCACATGAGGCTCTGGCACACAGTTGGCTACAGCCTCATCCTCTTCCACTGTTACGTAGAATTAAATAGTGCTTTTTTCCTAATTATGCATAATATAACTCATAAATGAGTTTTGGAGCAGGCTTCAGATGAGCTAAGGTAGGATAAAAGCTCATGCTTGCAGCTTCACTAGGTACGTCAATCGACAGCCCTAAGGAACCCATAGTATTAGTTTACACAAAGAAAGAGAAGAAAAGAAACACAGACACTCAGCATCGAATAATATCTGTATTCATTAAGTATTCAAACAATTCAATTGTCGAAGCCTTTTATTCTCACGATAATACTTTTCTTAAATTTACGAAACCATACAATTGGGAGACCCTTAATTGGGGAGACCCTTAATTGGGGAGACCCTTAAATTGGGGAGATCCTTAAATTGGTGAGACCCTTAATTGGTGAGACCCTTAAATTGGGCGAGACCCTTAAATTGGTGAGACCCTTAAATTGGAGAGACCCTTAAATTGGGGAGACCCTTAAATTGGCGAGACCCTTAAATTGGCGAGACCCTTAAATAGGCAAGACTGAACTGGCTACTTACCAGCAACAAGCTATTTTTATTTTAACAATGTGGGCTTAACTCTCGTCGAGATTTCATATTTTATTTTCATTTATTTTAAAACATATTCACACAACTGAAAAAGTGAAGAAACCGAAGTACCATAAAAGCGCACAACACAGTATAAACCACTAACAACAAAACAACAAATTAATAACAAACAAGACACCAAACACAAAACAGATACACAAAAACAATCAGCCCAATACATAGACACGCACCATGGGACAACCCCAGGCACGCAAGGGAACAAAACCCATTTAGGAAGCCCTGAACACAGAAATGAACAAAAAAAATCAAAAGAAAACCATATAAACTCAACGCCAAAATGTTCGCAGAGCATCACGCATCAAGGACAACCCCATCAAGTACAGGGAAGACGGGACACTATGGTGAAGAACCACACTCAACTCCATCACCCGAACGCTGCTCAGTCCATCAGGCAAAGGAACACACACACCCCTTACACCTACGGAGGAACTCTTGAAACTCAGCCTCACAGGTAAACTTGACTGCCCACCCGACGATCCTGAAGCAACTGAACGCCCATCAGGGGCCCCGGAGTACGTCCACCATGGAGGTCCCAACTAAAGTGTGGTCCACGGGCACGGAAAACTCCAACCCCGCCTCCTCTTCAAGGGAGGCATTTGAACCCCCCCCCCATCCTAAATCAACACCGTACCTCGCACAAGCAGGGTACCACACGGGCCACGGCAGCGGCCCCCAGCCACCTCTTTCACGCACGAGCCGGTAACCAGTGGAGCGACACCAGGGAACAACCACTCCCTCTGGCGGCCAGCGGGCGACCTCGAGGTACACAGTAAACATTTGTAATAGTAAACATTTTCAGGCCAGGAGCTTGAGGAGCGAGGGTTGTGGAACTTGTGTGGTCGTCATCACGCCGGCCTCTATGTGGCTTTTATCAAATCCTGGGCCAGTTTCATGAAGCAGTTACGCAAGTACTTACGAACGAGAACATTTTTCCTCAATCTTTGACGGCTTTGGTTACACTTATTAAACAGTTTACAAGCATGAAAACGTCCCACTCAACTGTTGTTATTGTTATAAACAGCCTCCTTGTGCTTCGAGCTCATTAACTGTAATATTGTAAGCCAAAGCTGACAAATGTACATGAGAAAGTGATGTGGCAGTTCGTTCGTAAGTGCTTGCGTAACTGCTGTGAATCTGATCCCAGGGTTCCAACACGACACAAAGTTCCGTGATGCATATTTGAGAAAGATCCAGAGAGAGAGAGAGAGACAGTGTGTGTGTGGGGGTGGGGGGGGGGGCCGCGAATGAGTGTGTATTTACTGTTTGTATCTGCAAAATTAGCTATTAGTTCTTTGACCTCGCCATTCTAACGATTTTTTTGGTCTGCTACATATATTTCTCTTACACACGCACACCCACACATCTCTTTAATCTCTTAAGCTGTCACTCTCCCCAGGTAGCTATTTACTGCTAGGTGAACAGTGTACCAGGGGTGAAAGAAACTCTGCCCATTTTGTTTTGAAACTACCGGTGATCAAACCAGGCTCTTAGGACTACGACCCCAGAGCGCTGTCCATTCAGCCGCCAGGAACCCTGCGAGGAGGGGGGGTGGGGGAGGCAAGGACAGGTGAAACAACGTATTGCAATCACGGAAACATTTACGACAACAAGTGCTTGAGTTTTGCTCGAAATAAATGCACTCCCGTTGATCCTACACTCGTCGGAATTGCTTTCACCACAATAAATATTTTACCTTTCCAACAGAATCGTAAGAATGGATTAAAAGCATATTTATTGTGTGCAATAATGTTAATGGAATTAACATTAAATTTAAATAGGAATAAACTGTTTCGTGCAGCTTATTAGTATTTTAGTTATTTTGATATTGCCAATAATTTTGTTATCAAGTGGAATTGACAAATTATGAAATGAACCTTTAACAGATTTCCCTGAACTCGCCCATGAAATATTTGATGTTATTTGCAACATTAATATATGTGTGAGATGCATTGTCTTAATAATATTTAATATTATATATATATATATATATATATAATATATATATATATATATATATATATATATAGATATATATATATTATATATATATATATATATTATATATATATAATATATATATATATATATGACAGCAAAAAAATATGTTGAATGCACAAGATGATCTACACTTGCAATTCTTCATTGTTCGAAATAATGAAGAATTTGTGGTTGGCAAAATTGTAAATGCCAATTTATTTTAAAATTCCCCCTTTTTTTATAAAATTAACTTATGGTCAAATTTCAGCAACTGGGTAATGAAATGAGGTTATACGAGCGTGCCCAAACCTGTCGGTATCCGGCCATGCAAGAGTGCAGGTCAACTGGTGATCGTCGCGCTGTTGAATGCCTTTATGTAAGCTCTCTGACAGTATGAATTCAGTATCTTCTACACACGTTTGCATATACCTCAGTTTATTTACAAATTCCAAGCAACACTGGGAGTTAGTCAACAGTTGTGGGTAGGTCAGTCGTTAGCCAAGGGGGAACTCGATAGCCTAACAGGTTTAACATGTTTAACCCCCATCGACAATGTGAAATAAACCCCATACCTTAGTCAGTTGGGAAAATTTGAGTTTCAATTATCCAGTAAATTGCAACGCGAAATGATAATCATTCACCTGGATTTGCATTTCGCTCTCACGCTCTACACGTTAAGGATCTTTAATTAAATAAAAAACTTTGCAACCTTAATATCAACCTTGCAACTCTGCTGTCCTTAACTGCTGATAACTCCAGACGGCGTAATATGAAGCATGTGTGTTTCCAGAGCCAGAACACAAGAACAACAAAGTTATCAGCGTCGGAGCCACGATTCTATTTCATTCGCATTTCCTCTCGTGTTTACATTCAAATTCATGAGAAAATGTCAACAACACTTCGTCTTGGACACGAGACAGAACGAGATTTACATAATTTAATCCATTTTCACACGAGTACTGTAATACATTATGCAAGAATCGCGTGTGCTCAGTGTGGTTCATCCAGTAAGATCATGACTGATGATAGGCTATAAATATATTTGAAGGATTTGCACCAACCCACTAACTTAGAACTGACTATTTGCAAGCTTGTCAGCAGATCAACTCTCGCATCTAACATAATTATGTGCTTAAAAGTAAAATATTTCAAAAATTAGGGAATAGTTCTTTCGCAAATTATGATGTGTCGACTTATTTATATAAAAATATGAAAAAAAAAATCCTCATGTGTATTTAGCCTCGCCCCTTATAATTAATTGGTTAGGCTCCTGGAGCCTTTGTGTGCCTCTCCAATCACGCTCAAATGGGTGGGTTTGGGATAGATAATATCTAATCCATTTTCTGCGTGTTTCTCCATGGGCGCCAACATTTGGGTGGACAGCGCTTCGGATTCGTAATCCTGAGGTTCCGGGTTCGATCCCGGTGGAGGCGGAGACAAATGGGCAAAATGTTTCTTTCACCATGATGCCCCTTGTTACCTAGCAGTAAATAGGTACCTGGGAGTTAGACAGCTGCTACGGGCTGGAGGTGGAACACCTAGACCACAGCCAGAATGTATGGGAGCAATGTACATGACTGGGCTCTTTGGATGCCTCGGGACCCCTAGAGGATTCAGTTGAATCTCAGGTTACATTGCTTTTGGCCACGTCGTGGTGAAGTGGTCTAAAACGTGTACCTGGAAGTACTCAGGATGCAGGTTCGAATCCTCCTCACGGCTCCTACTGGTTTTCCTCGAAGATACATCACGTTAATGTATTTCTTTGTGTGCTACAACTGTAGTTTGAAGATGCATTATAGTAGAGCCTGATAAGTTTTAATGTGAGGATTTTAAGGGTACTTGAAAGGAAACTATTTAGTGACTACAGCCCTTGTACTATTATCAACCATAGGGCCTCGTGTCCCGTATTTAAGTGTGTATTAATTAGCCAATACAGCTAGCCGCCAATATCCGATATAATATTTATGGTCCCGTAATATGGGCAATATAAGTGGTGTGGTGAATCCCTGAACAGAGATCTGTTTAACTCAACAGTAAAATGTGTACTTGGTTGTAACAACGATTCTTCGCGGCGGGGATCGTATTCCAGGGACCTGCGCGAAACGCTACGCGTACTAGTGGCTGTACAAGAATGTAACAACTCTTGTATATATAATAAAATAAATAAATATATATGTGATGTGAATAATTCTAACTGGTTACAAGAGCAAAGAAGTCATCAAGATCATGTTGTTCTCGCTAAATTTTCATGAAACTGACGTTACGTTTACGAGGCTGCAAGCAATTACGAGCTTCAAGCTGCACCGAAGAGCTTCGCTGACCATTCGATTTGTATAAATCTCTTCCAAAGTCTCCTGACACCATTGCCTTGTTATAGTAACTAAATAAAATGGTCGACCTACTCATAATAGTAAAATAAAGACAACGCTTCTTGAAAGTGCTTTAAAGTGACAATTATATCGTTAGAACGAGTCGGTAACTATTTATATCAAAGATAATCTTAATGCAAGTTTTATCTACGCTAGAGAATCAATGTAGACAAAGGTACGAACATATGCATCAATTAAAAAAAAAGGCGTTAACCTACTTAAGTTTGTCATTATGTGTAGCCATCAACCGAGGGAAGGTTATTAAGACAATTATTGACCAACCAGCAAGTATTCTTTAGTTTTGAACACCATTGAATACCTAATTCAATTGACAATGTATATATATACACCGAGAAGCAGAAATTTGGACAATAAATTTGTGGAGAATAAAGGTTTACCTTGGAGCGAGGCGGAGGGAGAGTCGACACAAGGAACTGTTCCACTTTGCAGGGTGACGCAAGCACTCTCTCTGGCCGCGGTTGGTGCCACACTGAGGCTCCACCCACCCGTGCAGTGCCACGAGTCAGCAGAGTGCCAGAGCTTGGCAGAGGGCCATATGGCTCGCCCATAGTCCGCACTAATTATCACCAACAGCCTCTCGTTGCCCGGGTAACATCACGCCCTGCTCACGAGAAACATAACAAGTTAATCAGTGTCTTTGTCTCAATGTGATGGTGATGGTGCCCAACCCCTTGGGCTGGACGGTAGAGCGACGATCTCGCATCATGCAGGTCGGCGTTCAATCCCTGACCGTCCAAAGTGGTTCGGCACCATTCATTCCCTCCCCGTCCCATCCCAAATACTTATCCTGACCCCTTCCCAGTGCTCTATATAGTCGTAATGGCTTGGCGCGTTCCCCTGATAGTTCCCTTTGTATCTATATCACACACATACACAAGTGTAGATATGACAGATAGATTAGTGTAGATAGTATATGAAATGTGATAGATATTACAGTTTCAAGTGTAGATATGATAGAGCCCAGTAGGCTCAGGAACCTGTACACCTTTGATTGAGAGTTGAGAGGCGGGACCAAAGAGCCAAAGCTCAACCCCCGCAAGCCCAAATAGGTGAGTACACACACACACACACACACACACACACACACCACACACACACACACACACAGACGCAGGCCACTACAGGCCATTCCTAATTGCATACCATGCAAGCTGATGAAGATTGTTCGAAAAAAAGCTAGTGGAACATCTGGAGCGAAGGAACTTTGTAACAGTATCAACATGGGTTCAGGGATGGCAGGTCCTGCCTCACAGGATTAATGAATTCTAGGACCAGGCAATAAAAATCAGGCAAGAAAGAGAGGAGTAGGCAGACTGCATATTTTGGGATTGCCAGAAAAACTTACCTTGGAGTACTTGGAGTTTTTCCGGGGCTTAGCGTCCCCGCGGCCCGGTCGTCGACTAGGCCTCCTCGTTGCTGGACTGGTCAACCAGGCTGTTTGACGCGGCTGCTCGCAGCCTGACGTATGAATCACAGCCTGGTTGATCAGGTATCCTTTAAAGGTGCTATCTAGTTCTCTCTTGAACACTGAGTGGTCGGCCAGTTATGTCCCTTATGTGTAGTGGAAGCGTGTTGAACAGTCTCGGGCCTCTGATGTTGATTGTTTCTCTCTCAGAGTAACCTGTTGCACCTCTGCTTTTCAACGGGGGTATTCTGCACATCCTGCCATTCCTCCTGGTCTCATGTGGTGTTTGGCCTTTGACACAGTACCACACAAGAGGCTAGTGAAAAAGCCGGAGATGCAGGCAGGAATGAAAGGAAGGTACTCCATTGGATTAGGAGTACCTAAGCAAGAGAAGACAGGGAGTCACTGAGGGGTGAGGTCTCAGATTGGCGAGACGTCACCAGTGGAGTCCCGCAGGGTTCAGTCCTTGGACCTATACTGTTTCTGATATACGTAAATGATCTCTCAGAGGGTATAGAACGTTCCTCTCATTGTTTGCTGATGCAAAAATTATGAGGATTTAAAACAGAGGAAGGTAGTAGAAGGCTACAAGATGACCTAAACAGACTGAATAAATGGTCCAACAAATGGCTACTAAAGTTTACCCGAGTAAATGCAAAGTAATTAAACTAGGCGGTGAAACAGGAGGCTAGACAAAGGATACAGAATTGGAGATGAAGTATTTCATGAAACGGACAGAGCGAAAGATCTAGTAGTTGATATCCACCAAACCTGTCTCTTGAAGCCCACATAAAATAATTACATCTGCAGCATACGCGAGGCTGGCTAACATCAGAAACAGCCTTCAGGAACCTGTGTAAGGAATCATTCAGAACCTTGTATACCACATATGTAAGACCAATACTGGAGCATGCAGCCCCAGCATGGAGCCCGTACCTTGTCAAGCACAAGACGAAGCTGGAAAAAGTTCAGAGGTATGCCACTAGACTAGTCCCAGAACTAAGAGGCATGAGTTATGAGGAAGGCTGCGTGAACTGCACCTTACGACACTGGAAAACAGAAGAGTAAGGGGAGACATGATCACAATCTACAAAATTCTCAGAGGAATTAACAGGGTTGATAACGATAACTGTTTAGCACGGGTGGTACGCGAACAAGGGGACACAGGTGGAAACTAAATACCCAAATGAGCCACAGGGACGTTAGAAAGAACTTTTTTCAGTGTCAGAGTATTAACAAGTGGAATGCATTTAGGCATTTAGGAATACACAGTTTCAAATGTAGATATGATAGAGCCCAGTAGGCTTAGGAACCTGTACACCAGTTGAAAGCGATTGAAAGGCGGGACCAAAAGAGCCAGAGCTCAACCCCCGCAAGCACAACTAGGCGAGTACACACACCC
>WNGS01164858.1:31842006-31857930 GCA_020271785.1 Procambarus virginalis
ATCCGGCACGCTTCTCCTTGAGGAAGGAAGCATGTTCCAGCAGTTGAGGGAGGTCCTCTAGCGATTGTTCCAGTTGACATACTCGAAGCTGCAGAATGCATAGTCTTGCAGCGTCCAGGTGGCCCAGTTAGCTCTGGTGGTATTACTGGGTTTAATCACTATACATGGTAATGTCATTACAGGGTGAGTGCGAGGTAATGGTTAGTACTCTTATCATGCTGTTCCATCTCGCATCGTTTTTCTGCCGTGATATTTTTATCTCTTACGTTTTTATTTATCTTTTCCTTGTCGTGCAGGAGGTTGTGGGTCAGGATCAGGTGCTTGCAACTTGCCAAAGGTCAGCCTTCTTTCGCTCGATTGCTAGTTGCAACAGTTTCTTGTTCGCGGTAATGTCATGACCCCTTTAGTAAGACTCGTCGTGTTGAGCTTTTCCCATTTAATGTGAAAATTCTGGCCTCGAAATAATCAGGTAAAAGGTTTAGGTTTGAGTAAAAGTCTGAGTAAAACCACCAGTTTACTGGGGCGAAGAGATCTACGTGACACAGATTATATACAATATGTACATAGCCACAAAGTAATCATCATTTACTTAAGGAATCAAAAGGCACTAGTAACGTAAGTTAGATATGACTAAAGGAAACCTAATTTAACAAAATTGGGTCAACTAGGCAACATGGCCAATAGGTCCATTGCATCTTACCACTATGTTCCCATGATGGTTGGGCCAGCATGCTGCGTGTTGCGTCGTGTTCTCAAAGTTGGTAGAGTGTAATATGGTGCATGTTAGCTGCTGATAGATGGCTTGGTGTTGTTTGGTGTGTCTCCAGTCTTCTGTTGCCACTGTAAGTCGATTATTTTTTTGTGAGTCAGAATATCTCTGGTGATGGTCTGGGTATGTATAGCGACTGTGTTCTTTACGGGTCTTGGTCGTTTGTGCGGTGTTATACCCCCCCTCGAAAGGGCTGTTGTGGTCTTGCCTATATATGAAGTTTGTTTGAACTGAGTCCCCCAAGTGACACGTGGAAGGATAGACGGCATGTCAAGAGGTTTTGTTTGATGTCAAAAGAGTCTTTCATGAGCAAGTTGGTAGTCGTCTTGCTCTTGTAGTTATTATTAGTCCAGTCTTCTGGTTGATGTAAGTGTCAAATTTTAATCAATAACGTTGATCAGGACCCTATCTTCTGTTTTGTGAGTCGTGGATAAGAAGTTCCTGTAGAATATTTTAATAGTAGGGACCGATGATGTACTGTTATCTGTTGTATATGAAGTCCCATGGTTCCTTCCCTTTGATGATTTCCTCGACATATCCATTAGAGTATCCATTATTGATCAGGACCTGACTTACTCTATCGAGTTCGTCGTCGACCTGCTTCCAACTGGAGCTGTGAGAGCGCGAGGTTGCATTGACAACACTCCGCTTGTACCTATCAGGGCACTCACTCTCAGCATTAAGGCACATTACATGTTAGTTCCCTTAGTGTGGACTGCAGTGTGAAATCCGCCATTCCTTTCCCAGACTATTATATCTAGGAAAGTCTACCTCCAGTTTCAGTCTTGAATTCAGCCTTACGCTGGTGCGAGTGCTCAATATCAGGTACCTGCAGGAACATGTCGCCAACGTATCTACAGTATACACATATATACATGCATTTATTCATGTATATAAATATATATACCCATATAACATCCCCAACACATGTATTCATTCATTTGTCAGTCTCAGGAGCACACAGCAACAGTGTCAGAAGAATCGATGTCCGCCCGTCATTGTTTCTCTGTCGTATCCTCTCTTGAGTCATTGTTTTTGTCGTCTCCTCTCTGAGTCATTGTTTTTGTCGTCTCCTCTCTGAGTCATTGTTTTTGTCGTCTCCTCTCTGAGTCATCGTTTTTGTCGTCTCCTCTCTGAGTCATTGCTTCTCTGTCACTGTCTCTCTGGTGACGCTCCGATATGGTCTCTGCCCTTAGTGATGTGTAAAAAAAACTCCGGTGGCAATTTTTACAAAAGACTTCTATATTGTGTAGAGGAGCCCTTGTCAGGCTTTTAAAAAGAATTTAGCCTCCGGCGGGTGTAGGTATTGTTTATGTCAAGAAAGAAGAGAGTACGAGGGAAGGCGAGGTGCCTCCTGTACCCTCTCTCCTTGTCTGTCTCTATTCTCTCTCTCTCTCTCTCTCTCTCTCTCTCTCTCTCTCTCTCTCTCTCCTCATCTCTCTCTCAATTCTCTCTTTGCCCTTCTCTCTCTTCGCTCTCCTCACTTGTTTCGTAATCTTCCTATCTCCCTTTTTATCTTCACCTCTCCTGTTCTTTCCCATTCTCTGTTTAGTCTGACCAGTTCTGTTTCTCTGATTCCTTATCTTTCTTCTCCTCTCTACCACCTCTATCCTTTTCTCATTACTGCGAGTAACCAAACGAGCCACAGAGACGTTAGAAAAAACTTTTTTAGTGTCAGGGTAGTTAATAAATTGAATGCACTAGGCAGTGATGTGGTTGAGGCTGACTCCATACACAGTTTCAAATGTAGATATGATAGAGGCCCAGTAGGCTCAGGAATCTGTACACCAGTTGACTGACAGTTGAAGGGCGGAAAAAAAGAGCCGAAACGCAACTCCCGCAAGCACAACTAGGCGAGTTGAAAAAGTACTAGGTGAGTACACACCTCTTCCTCCGCCCCCCCTCTCCCCTCCCTCCTTCACCCCTCGTTCTCCCTTTTCCCCCTATTTCCAAAGTCTTAACTGTCGCTCACACACGACCTCACTCCTCCTTCCCTCTTATCACCACTATCATTATCACGCAACCATCCTTGCATCCATTTCCCTCCCGCCCTCTCACAATCCCCCCCCCCCCAGCCACCACACACACACACTTTATCTTCATCTCTCCGACCCTCGTAGACTAACCCTACGTAACAAATACGGGATCAAACATGATTTTTTTTATTATTTTCTGCCACAAACACACATTTACAATGCTAACAAGCATATATACATCAGCAGAACACCTGTGGAAAGGGACAAGTCGAGTTATATATAGCGATGATCGCTCGTGCATTGAGAAAAATGAGTGGGGAGTTGAAAGACATGAGGGAAAACCAGAATTAAACTACAGAAGAGCCATGTCCGCAGTCATGGCAGTTGCAATGAAAGCAGTAACTTCACGGGAGACGGCTAGATGCACGAGTCAGCTAATGAAAAGGGAAAAAAGAGGTGTAGTCATGGTATGTATTAAGGAACAAGAAGGTTCCAGTCAGGAGGAGTAGAGGGCTAAGGACAAAGCTGTGTCCTTAGCTTTCTCCTTTAGTATCCCTCAGTGTCAGGGATACTAAAGGAGACACACATGGAAGGGGCTGAGCGATGCAAAGAGAAGGTTTTCCGGATTGGTCAGTACAACAAAGACAAAAATCGAATGATAAAAGTAGTATTTATGAATGAGGCCACCAAAGAGGACATCCTAGTAAAGAGGAACAAATTGCAATACATAAGGGAATACAGAGAGGTATAACTTCAAAGGGACATGACCAGGGACGAGATAATGCAGGCAGCAGATGTAAGGAAAAGTGCAGGGAGAGGAAGGGAGCCAGGAAGCCTCAGCCTCCAACCCAACAACCCCAGAGGGAAATGGGGAACCCCAAACCAGCAATTCAGGAATCCCAGAGGGGACTGCAACACCCCCACTTGCCATCCCATAGGAAACAAGCCCAAACGTTCTCTTCCTCCTGAACAATGCCCACCATACCACCCAAGTCCTACCCCCCCTTACCCCAAGCACCCCCTGGCCCCCCCCCCACCCCTTGGATTTCTTCCTGTGACAAGCCGGCCGAGGCAAGATCTAAGCCATCCATCCCCCACCCAATCTCCCTCCAAACCATTGGTAACTACCCCTTATGATGGTGAGCCTTCATAAGTAGGAACTCATAAAATGGCTTCCTACACCAGTAGGGAGTGTGTGTAATAATGGATATAGGAAAGTGAGCTTCAAAGGTAATATACTCATACATCGATGGGATTACTAATAAAGCAAGCGAACTGACCGAAAGGGCGCAGGAAAAAAAACAGATGTAATAGGACTTGCAGAAACAAAATTGTCAAGCAATCATAACAAGTGCAGTGTTTCCACAAGACTACAATATAGTAAGGAAATAGAGGAAAGGGAGGAGGAGGAGAAGCCCTGCTGATACGGAAGGGCTGGAGTTTTGAAGAGATGGAAATTCTGGGATGTAAAGGACTCAGAGACTACCTAACAGAAAATATGACAATGGGTGGACCTAAGATAAAAGTAGCAATCATTTATAACCCTCCATTAAATGACAGAAGATCCAGACAGGAGTTTAATAGGAACAACATGACAACCAATAATATAATAGAGAGAGCAGCTTCAGTTGCCTGCAGGAATGGCTCCAGACTCTTAATCATGGCCGACTTCAACCACAAAGATAGACTGGGAGAATAAGGAACAGATACATGAGAGCTAAACTCTTGGAAGTGGCAACAAGAAATTTAGAGCCAACATGTCAAGGGATCCACAAGGATGAAAAGCAATGACGAATCATCTAGACTCGACCTGATATTCACCTTGAATGAGTCAGAAATAAGGGAAGTCAAACTTGAAGCCCCCTTAGGAATGAGTGACCACAGTGTACTGACATTTGAGTATCTGGTAGAGTTAGGGATAACCTATCCAAGGAAGGGATCGGAAGGGAAAAGGTTAAATTTACGAAGAGGAAAATATGACGAGATGAGGAACTTCCTAATGGGAATACCATGGGAAACATAACTCAAAGAAAAGACTGTACAGAATATGATCGACTATGTCACCCAGAAGTGCCAGGAAGCTGCAGACAGCTTTATCCCAGCCCAAAAGGAGAAAAATAAAATACGACAGAAGAATCCATGGTTCATTCAGGAATGTAAGGTAGCGAAGCAGTTGAGTACTAGAATATGGAGAAACTACAGGAATAACAGAACACCAGAGAGCAGGGAGAGATACCAGAGGGCAAGAAATGAGTACCTCAGAGTGAGGAAGGAAGCAGAGAGACAGTTTGAAAATGACATCGCGAGTAAAGCCAAGACCCAACCAAAGCTGCTCCACAGCCACATCAGGAGGAAAACAGCAGTGAAGGAACAAATGATGAAACTGAGAAAAGGCGAGAACAGATACACAAAGAATGACAAGGAGGTGTGTGAAGAACTCGACAAGAGATTCAAGGAGGTCTTCACAATAGAGCAAGAAGAAGCCCCTTTACTAAGAGAGAAGGCAAACCAAGCAATCTTGGAGGAATTTGACCTCACTAGTTATGAGGTCAAAAGGAATCTGTTGGAGCTGAATGTGACAAAGGCTGTGGGGCCTGACAAAATCTCCCCGTGGATACTAAAAGAAAATGCAGAAACAATAAGTGTGCCACTTTCTATGGTGTATAACAGGTCACTGGAAACAGGAGACCTACCGGAAAGCTGGAATTTAGACAGCTAATGTAGTCCCAATATACAAAAAGGGTGACAGGCAAGAGGCACTGAACTTCAGGCCAGTTTCCCTAACATGTATACCATGCAAGGTGATGGAGAAGATCGTAAGGAAAAGGCTCGTAGAACATCTGGAGGGAAATAGCTTTGTAACACACCACCAGCATGGGTTCAGGGATGGTAAATCGTGTCTCACAGGTTTAATAGAATTCTATGACAAGAAAAAATTAGGCAAGAAAGAGAAGGATGGGCAGACTACATTTTCTTAGACTGTCAGAAAGCCTTGGAGACAGTACTCCATAAAAGGCTGTTACAAAAGTTGGAGCAACAGGCAGGAGTAAAAGGTAAGGTGCTCCAGTGGATAAGGGAGTATCTAAGAAATATAAAACAACAAGTAACTGTGAGGGAGGAGACATCAGAGTGGCGAGATGTCACCAGCGGAATCCCACAGGGCTCTGTGCTTGGACCCATCCTGTTTCTGATATAAGTAAACGACCTTCCAGAGGGTATGGACTCATTCCTCTCAATGTTTGCTGATGATGCAAAAATTATGAGAAGAATCAAGACAAATGAAGAAAGACAGAGACTACAGGACGACCTGGACAAATTGGAGGAATGGTCTAGAAAATGGCTACTAAAGTTTAACTCAGAAAAGTGTAAAGTTATGAAATTAGGTGAAGGGAGCAGGACGCTGAACACAAGGTACCATCTGGTAGGTGAAATCCTACAAGAGTCAAATAGAGAAGATGATCTGGTGGATGATATCACACCGAACCTGTCCCCAGAGGCCCACATCAAAAGGATATCATCAGCGGCATGTGCTAGAGTGGCCAATATAAGAACTGCCTTTAGAAACTTGTCTAAGGAATCGTTCAGAACCCTGTATACCACCTATGTCAGACCAATCCTGGAGTATGCAGCTCCAGCCTGGAGTCCATACCCAGGTAAACACAAAACAAAGTTAAAGAAGATTGAGAGGTATGCCACCAGACTAGTCCTACAACTGAGAGGTATGAGCTAAGAGGAAAGGCTACTCGAGTTAAATCTCACGCCCCTGGAAGATAGAGGAGTAAGGGGAGACATGATCACTACCTACAAAATTCTTATGGGAATTGACAGGGTGAACAAAGACAAACTATTTAGTATGGGTGGAACACAAACAAGGGGACACAGGTGGAAACTTAGTACCCAAATAAGCCACAGAGACATTAGAAATTTTTTTCAGTGTCAAAGTAGTTAATAAATGGAATGCATTAGGCAGTGATGTGGTGGAGGCTGACTCCATACACAGTATCAAATGTAGATTTGATAGAGGCTCAGGAACCTGTACACCAGTTGATTGACAGTTGAGAGGCGGGACCAAAGAGCCAGAGCTCAATCCCCGCAAATACAACTAGGTGAGTACACACACACACATAATAGTTGCTAAATTAAATTACGTGGCGCAACAAAGTCCATAATTTGAAAAGTAAACATGACCGAGGAGTAGGTCAGGAGTCTTTCCATTGGACAACCAGTCGCTAGAAAGGCAGGGGTCCAAGAGCTGAAGCTCGACACAACTGGCACAAATAGTGGCGTGTAGAGACGGTCCAACACCACCATTGTGACGGGCTCCTCACATGCCTGTCTGTCCGTCAGCACTTCTAATGATTACATTGTCTCTTTCTCTTCTTCCTTCCCTTCCGTTCTCTCTTCCTTCCATCTCTTGTTCTTCCTTCCTCAGATAAGACAAATGTCTTATCAGACAAGCAACAAAACAGAATGATTTGCTTTCTCAACAACCGCCTTGGGGCAAGTTCTGGGAGCGGTCTGGCCTCCGAGGAGACCATCAGAGTCCTGTGACAAGGGCGGCGTCGACCCTCCTCCAGTCTCTGGGGATTTGACTCCCTGTTTTGATTGTGTAAGGAATCGGATCCCAATTAAGAGTCAGCAGCAGTCGTACCGTCGCACCACATTCGGTTTAAGACAGGAAAAAACAAAGAACTTGTGGGATACAAGTCACTTTGTACACAAGCCGGTTCGCAAATGGATTTTCAAACCTATCCGAACATTATCCAACCCTAACCTAACTCAACCGAAGCCTAACAGCCTAACTCAACGGAAGCCTAACCTAACGAGCTTTGTCTTGAAGCTTTGTGTGGTAGGCTCCTGATGTGTGAAGTTTTGCATCGTTGTTTCTCGTTAACTGCAGCGTTCGTCAACGTGGACCCCTGTAGCACAGTAGTCTACGTCCTCGTTTCTCACCCGAGGAGACCCCTGGTTCAGTCCCAGGATAGAAATGGTTCGATGATGCAAAACAACGATGAAGAAATGAAACAACGATGCAAAACACCACACATCAGGAGCCTCCCACACAAGCTTCAAGAAAAGGCGCAAATATCGCCACCTAATTAACCACCTAGATCTCCCCCTCTCTGATCTCGGACCCTGGAAGATCTGCAAAGCTCTCTCAAGGAACCAGGACCCAAGCAATTATCAGTCTATATGGTCTCCTCTCTCATTCTCTCTCTCTTATTCAGTTGGGGGGGGGGGTAGGAGCAGATGACTTCTGAATATTGCAAGCAGGCTTAGAGCCCCCCTGAACATAGTTCATCTGAAGCCTCACCTTACTGGTTTTCCTTGGTACACGACCGGCCAATTGGTTTACAACCAGGTATCTAAATACGGCAGGGTGACCATTGATGCTTAGTTCATTGTCCGTCAGCCCTCCTCGCCCAGGCTTCAAACCCGCCAAGAATTGCTGATGCCTCAAAGAGATTTATCATAGCGGTTCACTGTGCTGTTGTGAGCTGTGCTTCACAGCTAACTTCCGCAGGTGACACAAACATCACCGTCTGTGCCAGCAAACCACGACGTGCTTCAACGATCCGTGCCCGGCTACACCAGCTTCATAGAAATGTCACACTGAATCTTCTTTTTTTTTATGATTCTACAAAAAGAAAACAGATTTTGTTGTGCAAGTTTTCTTTCAGGTCTTCCTAATTAAGGAAGCTTTTCTGTAGTGCTGTCTTCCTCAGTCCTCCTCCTCCCCACCCCATACCTAGACCCTTCTCCCAGTCTAAACGTACAATCTACAAGAGAATGTCTCTGGCCATGCTTAAAGGTCAGACGCTACGGGTTAGTAAGTAAGTAATTATCAAAAGAAGGCACCAAACCGGGAAGGCTATGTAACGCTACGGGCTAGTCTCATCAAACTTTGCAGGATGAATGGTCTGGGATACGGGAAGGACAGTGACTTCTCGGGGTCGGTCCTAATTAAGGCACCTAATCAGTGAAAAGTGGCAGGTCAGGTCCCTAGAGTTTACAGTCGAAAGGACGAACGAAATTTCAGCATTATATTTTCTGACACACACACACACACACACACACACACACACACACACACACACACACACACACACACACACACACACACACACACACAATAAGGCAAGAAAGAGAAGGGTGGGCAGACTGCATATTTTTGGATTGTCAAAAATTCTTTGATACAGTGCCACACAAGAGGCTAGTGCGAAAGTTGGAGATGCAGGCTGGAGTGAAAGGGAAGGTACTCCGGTGGATAGAGGAGTACCTAAGCAACAGGAGACAACGAGTCTGTGTGAGGGGTGAAGTCTCAGATTGGCGAGACGTTACAAGTGGAGTCCCGCAGGGGTCAGTCCTTGGACCTATACTGTTTCTGGTATATGTAAATGATCTCCCAGAGGGTATAGATTCGTTCCTCTCAATGTTTGCCGACGATGCAAAAATTATGAGGAGGATTGAAACAGAGGATGATAGTAGGAGGCTACAAGATGACCTAGATAGACTGAGTGAATGGTCCAACAAATGGCTGTTGAAGTTCAACCCAAGTAAATGCAAAGTAATGAAACTAGGCAGTGGATACAGGAGGCCAGACACAGGATACAGAATAGGGGATGAAGTACTTAATGAAACAGACAGAGAGAAAGATCTAGGAGTTGATATCACACCAAACCTGTCTCCTGAAGCCCACATAAAGAGAATAACGTCTGCGGCATATGCGAGGCTGGCTAACATCAGAACGGCGTTCAGGAACCTGTGTAAGGAATCATTCAGAATCTTTTACACCACATATGTAAGACCAATCCTGGAGTACGCGGCCCCAGCATGGAGCCCGTACCTTGTCAAGCACAAGACGAAGCTGGAAAAAGTCCAAAGGTATGCTACTAGACTAGTCCCAGAACTAAGAGGCATGAGTTATGAGGAAAGGCTGCGGGAAATGCAACTTACGACACTGGAAGACAGAAGAGTAAGGGGGGACATGATCACAACCTACAAAATCCTCAGGGGAATTGACCGGGTAAACAAGGATGAACTATTCAACACTGGAGGGGCGCGAACAAGGGGACAGGTGAAGCTGAGTACCCAAATGAGCCACAGAGACATTAGAAAGAACTTTTTCAGTGTCAGAGTAGTTAGTAAATGGAATGCACTAGGAAGTAATGTGGTGGAGGCTGACTCCATACACAGTTTCAAATGTAGATATGATAGAGCCCAGTAGGCTCAGGAACCTGTACACCTGTTGATTGACAGTTGAGAGGCGGGACCAAAGAGCCAAAGCTCAACCCCCGCAAGCACAATTAGGTGAGTACAATTAGGTGAGTACACAAAGTGAGAGAGTGAGTGAAAGAGAGAGAAGGAAGGAGAAACGAGGAGAGGGGGTGGGATATTTGAAGAGAAGGAGGAGGAAAACGGAGGGAGAGGGATGTTTAAAGAGAATGAGAGGAGAAGAAGACAGGTGTAGAAGGAAAAAGAGAAGTGAGAGATGGACAGGTAAGGAGAGAGGGTGAAGTGAAGAGAAGGGGAGTGGGGGGGGGGGTCGTCTTGGAAGAGATAGTTGGATAGAGGGAGAGGAGATGGGGAAGAGAGGGGGGGGCGGGGTGAGAGAGAGAGACCCGGGATCAGCCGAGTTGCCTCTCCTTATCTCTCAGTCCTTCCCTCCATGTTGACCAGACCACACACTAGAAGGTGAAGGGACGACGACTTTTCGGTCCGTCCTGGACCATTCTCAAGTCGCTTGTGTGGTCTGGTCAACATTCTTCAGCCACGTTATTGTGACTCATCGCCTGCTTACGAATTTGTGGCTGCAGGGATACGAGATTCAGCTCTTNGAGGACCAGGTGTTGTGTTAGTTGACTCTTCAGAGGTCGCATGGCGTGTCACCTTCTTTTAACATCTTCTACAGAACCGTTAGAGAAGCCATTATTGACTAGGACCTGCCTTACTTTACAGAGTTCCTCGTCGAACTGCTTCCAACCAGAGCTGTGAGTGAGAGCTTGGTCGACGTAAGGGTTGACAACATTCCGCTCGTCCTCCCCACGATCCCCCACTCCCCCATCCCCTCGCCCTCCCCCACTATTCCTTCACATGAAAAACACAGTTTAAAAAAAACATTGCTTTACATGTCATAGGTTTGACATCTATATAGTAGGTATATATAAACACACGTGTATTCGAATGTAAAGGTATGTCAAAATTTCAAAGCAATCAGTGAAGAACTTTCGGAGATTTCCCTCAGATGAAAAACACACAGCGTGTATTGCTTTTACGGCCAACAGATGGCGCTGTTTAAAAAAAAATCACCAGTCACAGACGTGACATCTATATAGTAGGAATATAAAAACACGCGCGTATTGGAATGGAATGTTGCTTCAATATTTCAAAGCAATCGATGAAGAACTTTCGGAGATTAGCGATTTTGAACAAGACGAATATTTATATTTTTATTTATATAGATTTAGTCTTTTAGCCTTGGCCGGAAAACTAAAAAGATATTATTCAGAATTATCCTCGCACTGTGATTTTCAAAATGGTTCGAGACAAATATTTACACAAATTTCGTTTGCATCGCGAGGGATAATCCAATTCTTTGGCTCCTCCTCACTGATGGTAGAGCGACGGTCTCGCTTCATGCAGGTCGGCGTTCAGTCCCCGACCGTCCAAGTGGTTGGGTACCATTCCTACCCCCACCCCCCGTCCCATCACAAATCCTTATCCTGACCCCTTCCCAGTGCTATATAGTCGTAATGGCTTGGCGCTTTCCCCCTGATAATTCCCTCCCTCCTCACTGATGTTAAACCATTCGAGAATAGCGAATGTTGTGTTAATATTGAAGACAAACAAAAATTACCTCTGGATTTTAGTCACATTAATTTGATCAATGTAATGAGTAATATTATGATACCCATTATTATTATTATGGCTAAAATTGTTTATTTTCCTAATTAAATGACAGATAAGGCTGGCTATACAACCCTTGTTTGGGATAAAAGGACTCGAACCATTGGGAATCGAACGCCGACGGCTTAAAAAGAATAGCGAAGCCTTCACTCTACCGACCAGCCTAACATAATCTCTTCTGATTATCAGTTAACAGATGTGCTGATAACTAAGACGAGGATAACGTTTGATAGTTTACGGATCTATGGGAGATGATTAAATGAACAAATCCACAGGGGGCCGTGACGAGGATTCGAACCTACGTCCGAGAGCATCCCAGACGCTGCCTTAATCGACTGAGCTACGACATGGTCAAAAGAATTGAAACCAGAAGTTCTATTGAAGATTTGTTCATATGATAAATTACACTATTGTGGTTTTGTGTGTGTTATGGGAGGTGATTGTCAGGTCTGGATAGGGGCCAGTGTGCACAGGCCAAGAGCGTGCACAAGCCGAGAGTGTGCACAGGCCAAGAGCGTGCACAAGCCGAGAGTGTGTACAGGCCAAGAGCGTGCACAAGCCGAGAGTGTGCACAGGCCAAGAGTGTGCACAGGCCAAGAGCGTGCACAAGCCAAGAGTGTGTACAGGCCAAGAGCGTGCACAAGCCAAGAGTGTGCACAAGCCAAGAGTGTGCACAAGCCAAGAGTGTGCACAGGCCAAGAGTGTGCACAAGCCAAGAGCGTGCACAAGCCAAGAGCGTGCACAAGCCGAGAGTGTGCACAAGCCAAGAGTGTGCACAGGCCAAGAGTGTGCACAAGCCAAGAGCGTGCACAAGCCAAGAGCGTGCACAAGCCGAGAGTGTGCACAAGCCAAGAGTGTGCACAAGCCAAGAGTGTGCACAGGCCAAGAGCGTGCACAAGCCAAGAGTGTGCACAGGCCAAGAGTGTGCACAGGCCAAGAATGTGCACAGGCCAAGAGCGTGCACAAGCCAAGAGTGTGCACAGGCCAAGAGCGTGCACAAGCCAAGAGCGTGCACAAGCCAAGAGCGTGCACAAGCCAAGAGTGTGCACAGGCCAAGAGTGTGCACAAGCCAAGAGTGTGCACAGGCCAAGAGTGTGCACAAGCCAAGAGCATGCACAAGCCAAGAGCGTGCACAAGCCGAGAGTGTGCACAGGCCAAGAGTGTGCACAAGCCAAGAGTGTGCACAGGCCAAGAGTGTGCACAAGCCAAGAGCGTGCACAAGCCAAGAGCGTGCACAAGCCGAGAGTGTGCACAAGCCAAGAGTGTGCACAAGCCAAGAGTGTGCACAGGCCAAGAGCGTGCACAGGCCAAGAGCGTGCACAGGCCAAGAGCGTGCACAAGCCGAGAGTGTGCACAGGCCAAGAGCGTGCACAAGCCGAGAGTGTGCACAGGCCAAGAGCGTGCACAAGCCGAGAGTGTGCACAGGCCAAGAGCGTGCACAAGCCGAGAGTGTGCACAGGCCAAGAGTGTGCACAGGCCAAGAGCGTGCACAGGCCAAGAGCGTGCACAAGCCAAGAGTGTGCACAGACCAAGAGTGTGCACAGGCCAAGAGCGTGCACAAGCCAAGAGTGTGCACAGGCCAAGAGTGTGCACAGGCCAAGAGCGTGCACAAGCCAAGAGTGTGCACAGGCCAAGAGTGTGCACAGGCCAAGAGCGTGCACAAGCCAAGAGTGTGCACAGGCCAAAAGTGTGCACAGGCCAAGAGTGTGCACAGGCCAAGAGCGTGCACAGGCAAGAGTGTGCACAGGCCAAGAGCGTGCACAGGCCAAGAGCGTGCACAAGCCAAGAGTGTGCACAGGCCAAGAGCATGCACAGGCCAAGAGCGTGCACAGGCCAAGAGTGTGCACAGGCCAAGAGCGTGCACAAGCCAAGAGCGGGCACAAGCCGAGAGTGTGCACAAGCCAAGAGTGTGCACAAGCCAAGAGTGTGCACAGGCCAAGAGTGTGCACAGGCCAAGAGTGTGCACAGGCCAAGAGTGTGCACAGGCCAAGAGTGTGCACAGGCCAAGAGTGTGCACAGGCCAAGAGTGTGCACAGGCCAAGAGTGTGCACAGGCCAAGAGCGTGCACAGGCCAAGAGCGTGCACAGGCCAAGAGCGTGCACAGGCCAAGAGCGTGCACAAGCCAAGAGCGGGCACAAGCCGAGAGTGTGCACAAGCCAAGAGTGTGCACAAGCCAAGAGTGTGCACAGGCCAAGAGTGTGCACAGGCCAAGAGTGTGCACAGGCCAAGAGTGTGCACAGGCCAAGAGTGTGCACAGGCCAATAGTGTGCACAGGCCAAGAGTGTGCACAAGCCAAGAGTGTGCACAGGCCAAGAGTGTGCACAAGCCAAGAGCGTGCACAAGCCAAGAGCGTGCACAAGCCGAGAGTGTGCACAAGCCAAGAGTGTGCACAAGCCGAGAGTGTGCACAAGCCAAGAGTGTGCACAAGCCAAGAGTGTGCACAGGCCAAGAGTGTGCACAAGCCAAGAGTGTGCACAGGCCAAGAGCGTGCACAAGCCGAGAGTGTGCACAAGCCAAGAGTGTGCACAAGCCAAGAGTGTGCACAGGCCAAGAGTGTGCACAAGCCTAGAGCGTGCACAAGCCAAGAGCGTGCACAAGCCGAGAGTGTGCACAGGCCAAGAGCGTGCACAAGCCCCCATAACACCCACTCACGCCTCCTCGTGCACTCTCTTGCGTTCCTTCTTTAACCACCACGAAGGTTTCCTTTTTTAAAACTTTTAACTAGTAAGGTAAGAGTTATTAAAATTATTAAAAAAGTAAGATTTATTGCCCTGAAGGACAATTTTTTTAATCGGGAAGGAGGTCAACCCGGAGTTCAAAGGTCACATATGAAAGCATAAATAGGTCATTCTCTCATTACAAATATTACTTCTCATTACTATGGCTGAAGTACAACACACAGATTGTTACACTGAAAACAAAAACGCCTTTAGTACAGGTAATTTTGTAGTCCACCTGAGAAAGGAGACTTTTAACCAAGATCAAGTTGTACAAAGTCAGGATTAACCATCTAGTTAAGTAGTGCTTAACTGTATCGTTCTAAGATGACCTCATCAAAGGCAGGCCGGATGTGGGCTGCATCCTGGATAATTAGTTGTCTTGGCTTTGAAGACGACCACAACCATCATACTGAAAAGATTGTGTAAAACAGTTCTTGGGGAAAAAAAGCTAAGTCGTTCTGTAAACTCATCTGCCAATGACGAGGAAACTTAGCTCACTAAGTTTACTCTCACGCTTCTTAACTTTGAGTGGGAGCATAAGCTGAGGAACGCGCTCAGAGGCATTGTTGCTTGGATTGACAATATGGAATTTGGACTCACGTGAGTGTGAGTTAAGTGGGTGGGGACCAGAACCAGAGGACCATCAGACTCAACAGCAGACAACAAGAAAATAAAGAGTTTTGAGCTGAGAGATTCACGGCTTTCCTTGGACAAAAGTCTTATGAAAAATTCCCTTGTGGACTTTGTTCAATCTCTCGACGGAGAATATCTGCAGCTTTTTCCAGGCTCCGGAAATTACCTCTGAAAGTCCCTTGAGTGCATGACTTTATTTACATAATAGAACGATGAAGGCTATAAAGGCTTATTTTGCCAGCGAGTCTGCTTTAAGCCTGGGAAACGCGGAGAGTCTTTGTTGATAGTATGTGTCATGAAGGCAAGATATCCTTACATCCTAGACGTGATATTTTCCCATCCTTAATACCTTCAATGTAATGTAAATTGAAATAAGTTTATTGTGGTATAAATACACACAAACGGGTGAGGTAGCTCAAACTATTCTCACCCCGCTCGGTACAACGTGTTCATAAATAATTCATCACAAACAAGAATTTATACTGAACATGATATTCATCCTTACATCCACGCAAGGGTTCGATATCAGGCCTCTTCCCCGTGACCCTCGTTGATTCATTGGGTGATTGAACGATTGAAGGAGATTTAGTTACATATTAATTGACTAATAATTGGCAATGAGTTGGCTAAGTGATTAGTAGTTCTATAATATGGTCGTACCATTTGTTTATTGATTGATAAAGTGTTTGAATGATTATCTGATTAGCAGGGTGCTTGATTGGTTATTCTATTAAAATCTCCATTCATCTTCATCTTTTTGATTGATTGGCAAATTGCACTCGAGGCATCGCAGAACCTTAAAAACACGGCACTACGGTGGACCAGCAACTCCACACTCCACACGGGCTCACCATAGCCCGTGCTACTCGGAACTTTTTGTTCCAAGGTAGCAAATCTTTAACGACAACATCCACACTCA
>WNGS01164858.1:31870787-31942098 GCA_020271785.1 Procambarus virginalis
TATATATTTTGAGGTTATCTTGAGATGATTTCGGGCTTTAGTGTCCCCGCGGCCCGGTCCTGACCAGGCCTCCACCCCAAGGAAGCAGCCCGTGACAGCTGACTAACAGCCAGGTACCTATTTTACTGCTAGGTAACAAAGTACGTGTATATAATTGGGTGGTGGAGAGACTTCGGGCTCACCATAGCCCGTGTTACTTAGAACTTCTTGTTCCAGGGAGCGAATCTTAAACAACAACAACGTTTGGTGTAAACAGGACCCCACTACAGCTTGCTTGAGTCAGGCCTTCTGGAGTCCCGGTTTTCTTACCTTGTATGATGAGCATCGGGGGATCGAGTACCGACTTTGCACTAACCGACATTGTTGCCCCACCGAACAATCCATGTAAAGGGGCAATATTACTAATACAGCGAGAGAGAACATCTAGTCTGTCCATGTTTGGAGGCAGACAGAAACAGACGGAGATAGGAAGAAAAAGGCGGAGAGGGTAATGTTTGAAAAGATGGATGGAGAAGGGGGGTGTTTGGAGAGAGGGAAGGGCAAGATTACGAGAGGGAGTGGAGGGGAGAAGAGAGAGAGAGAGAGAGAGAGAGAGATGAGGGGGAAGGTATAAGAGAGGGAGAGAGAGAGAAAAAAAAAGAGGGGTGGAGATCATTGAGAAAGCTGGAGAGGAGGAAATGTGGAGAGAGGGAGCATAGTGAAAGAGAGAGGAAAATAACAAACAAATTGGGGACACCGGGTTCCCCTCCCTTCAGTTCTCCATCAATGATAGTCCGTATAGCTACTGTGGACGGAATGTACAAAATATAAACTGTTGTTCACAAAAAAAGGTCCAGATTTTGTACTACTGGCATACTAGAGGGCATATCAAAAAGTGGAACAGTTTAACTATTAACCTAACCAGCCCTTGGGGTAAATAAGCAATTCTAGGCTTAACATAATCATTTTTAGATCTAATTTAATGTTTATATATATATATCATATATATAAATATATATAATATATATAAAGCCTTGTGTGACCTTCTCACAGTGTTATACAAGAAGATTTCTATAACTCTCCTTGAGAGTTACAACATAAACATTTCGGAATTATATATTGCACAGTGCAGGTCTTGTCAGTTGCATTATCGCTCTTGCAGTCGGCGTCAGATGACAATTCTGGGTTTTAATCCGCATCTCCGCAGGCCGTTCCAGCTTAATGTTTCACACAACCAGGAGTCCGCAAGGTTTTCTTTGATCAGCTTTGTTGAGGATTACAGGTGTGGAACAGGTATGTCGCTTGGCAGTGTGTGTGTGTGATTTCTATTTGTGTCTGTGGGATCGAGCTGTCAGCTCTTGGACCCCGCCTTTCTAACCGTCAGTTGTTTAATGTACTGACTCTCGACCTATATTCCTCTACATATTATTATATGTATTTCTCACACATGCAATATCCCTCTGCAGCTGTCTAACTCCCTGGTACCTATTTACTGCTAAGTGAAAGGGTGCATCTGGTGAAATGAACTCTGCCCATTTGTTTCTGTATCTGCTGGGAATCGAACCCAGGCCCAGACTGTACTGGATGTACTGCAGACTGTAATGCTAGCAAGACTACGACCCCACGAAGGCTGTCCGCTCTTGACAGAGCTGACAGTACTTGTAGTGTAAGTATTTTCACTTATATGTAACGGCATTGTGATATACATATACCTTTACTTATAGGCCTATCATAAATATTGGTAGAATTGTGACAGGTATAAAATTAAGTAAAGAACAATTGTATGTGTAGTACATTCCAAGAATTAGGGAATATCCATTTAATTATCCATTAATATCCAATATCCATTAATCTAGTTAACCCTGCTTGTTGCCCTCTGTTTGGAGCTACTGTCAAACATTTGACAATCCTGAACACAGCGTCGCGGTGTTTCCAGCCTTCCCTTCACTGCTGTAGTGCTAGCAAGTTTCCTTAAGCAGTTTCTTTCTCCCAAGCCCCGCCGGCGTTCAGAAGACTCTTGTTTACACTCGTTGATTCACTGATTTCCTTCTGATTATCCACTCAATATAGTACTTTAAAGAGAGTGCATGTGAGTGGCACTGGTCTGTAGGTTAGAGGTTCTTGTCGGTTTTGAGTGGAAGTAGAGAGTTGAGAGTTTTTGATGGATGACGTTGGTTGTCAACCATCTCTTTGCAATTTTCCCTTTGACCGTTGAGGCGCTGTAAGTCATTGTCAGAGGCCTGCTTAGTTCTTTGGTTGCTTCCTTTAGGGTCATGGGGGGAAATATGATTAAGACCTTATGCTTTTGCCCCGACTAGTTCTTCTAGTTTCTTTCTGTGCTGCCCCAGCTCCTAATTCTGTTGACTAACTATATCTGATTCATTGTGATTTGGAGGCTGCAACTCAGTGCTGAAAATGTGTGGAATAATTCATTGAGTTCATAATTCACGTGTTATTTTCGCGTGAATTATGTCCTGGACTTGATAGTAGTCCACGACCGACGGAATAGTCATCGTTTCTTCATCTTCTGATGTGTGGTTTGGACATCAAATGTTCAGCCACGTTATTGTGGTTCGTTGTGTGCAATTTGTATATGTGTGTGTGTGTGTGTGTGTGTGTGTGTGTGTGTGTGTGTGTGTGTGTGTGTGTGTGTGTGTGTGTGTGTGTGTGTGTGTGTGTGTATGTGTATTTTCTATTTGTATTTACTACTTGTGTCTGCAGAATCGAGCTATTAGCTCTTGGACCCCGCCTTTCTAATTAATCTGTTTTTGCTCTGTTAAGTCTACTACATATATTTATAACACACACACAAAATAGAAAGATCTAGGAGTTGATATCACGCCAAACCTGTCTCTCGAAGCCCACATCAAAAGAATAACAGCAGCCGCTTATGCGAGGCTGGCTAACATCAGAACTGCTTTCAGAAACCTGTGTAAGGAATCCTTCAGAACCTTGTATACCACATATGTAAGACCAATCCTGGAGTATGCGGCCCCAGCATGGAGCCCGTATCTAGTGAAGCACAAGACGAAGCCGGAAAAAGTTCAGTTATGCCACTAGGCTAGTCCCAGTACTAAGAGTCATGAGTTTTGATGACAGACTACGTGAACTGCACCTCACATCGCTGGAAGACAGAAGACCTAGGGAAGACATGATCACCACATACAAAATTCTCAGGGAAATTGACAGGGTAGACAAGGATGGATTATTTAACACGGGAGGCACACGCACAAGGGGACACAGGTGGAAGCTGAGTACCCAAATGAGCCACAGAGACATTAGAAAGAACTTTTTCAGTGTCAGAGTAGTTAGTAAATGGAGTGCACTAGGAAGTGATGTGGTGGAGGCTGACTCCATACACAGATATGAGAAAAGGGAAACTGAACGAAGAATGGCAAGTGTTTCAAGAGGAATGGGGAGTACAGTATTTTTGCATAACGGTAAATGAAAAGATACATTGTTTAATTTGCAACATCACCATTGCCAAGCCAGGAGAGTACAACTTGATAAGACATTATGAAACGAATCATCGATTTTATGATAAATACGAAGGCCCAATGTGGGTTATAAGACTCTAGGAATTGAAGGCTAATTTGAGGCAGCAACAGACGTGTGTTACGAAAATTGAGAAACGGAATGTTGCTTGCGTTACTGCCAGCTATGAACGCCGCCCAATGATCGCCATTAGTGAGTAATCTTACAGTGAAGGAAACTTCGTAAAGCAATGCCTTGTAAAAACAGCTCAAATTGTGTGTCCAGAGAAAGTAAACTTATTCAAAGATATTTCATTTAACCAGGAACACTTGGTGAACGGATTGATGAAATGTCAAGTGATTTGAAACAATATTTGAAAGCCGCATTATCAGGTTTTGCACATTTTTATATTGCTATTGATGATACCGTTGATAACACTGGAATAGCACATCTTGCGGTCTTCATCAGGGCCTGTGACAGTGAATTTAGTATTTATGAAGAACTGCTTGAACTGATGCCCCATGCTTGACACTACAACAAGTCAGGACATCTTTGAGAAAGTCGAGCAGGTTCTGCATGACTATGGTTTGGATCTAAGTAAACATACATGGTTATCTACCGACTGTGCTGCCAATATGTTTGGCAGACATATTGGTGTTGCTGCCAAGCTACGAACAAAAATAGGAAACTCATCCAGATTCATCATTTGCATATTTTCACTGCCTTATTCATCAGCAAACCTTGTGTTCAAAGATTTTAAAATTGGATCATGTGCTTAATTTGGTCACAAAGACAGTGAACTATATCAAAGGCCGTACTCTCAATCACCGCCAATTCAGCCAGTTGTTTGAGGTTATGGATAATCAGTTTACTGATGTTCCATTCTACACAGAGGTCCGCTGGTTGTCATGTCACAAAGTGATGAAAAGATTTTATTTGTTGAGACAAGAAATAATTATATTTTTGGAGATGAAAGGTCAAAACACAGAGGAACTAAAAGATGAAAGTTGGCTCCAGGATCTGGCTTTGGCTGTGGACACAACTGCACAATTAATTGATCTTAAATTTGAAATTACGAGGTAAAAACAAACTCATCACTCTGTTGTATGATGACATCAAATCCTTCATTACAAAACTAAGCTTATGGAAGTCAGAGTTGTCAAATGAAAATTTAGTTTATTTTCTTAAGTGCAAAGAGCTGATAAATACTGTCAATACTGAGTCTCTACTTAGCTTTACTAAGTATGACAATCACCTGGAATTGCTGTCAAAGGATTTTGAGGAAAGAGTTCGTGATTTCTCATCTTTTGAACACCACTTTGTATTATTCTCAGCACCATTCGCCTTTGATGTTACCAAGGTAGAAGTAAGCCTGCAGCCTATTAGAAAATGAAAGAAAGCCTAATGAAAATGAAAGAATGCAATGAAAGAAAATGAAACTAGAAAGCCTAGAATTATTAGAAATGCAGTCGGATTCTACACTCAGAGCAAAGTATCTTGAAGTGGGAATACCTGGTTTCTTTTCATACCTTCCTGAAAAGTTTAAAAACTTCAGAAAGTTTGCCACAAGGATTATGGCAATGTACGGTTCTACTTACGTGTGTAAACAGTTATTTTCCTTCATGAAATCAACCAGAACTTCTCAGAGAACAAGGCTGACTGATGAACACTTGTCAGTTCTAATCAAAGTGGGAACCGCACTGGCATTTCAGCCAGACATTGCAAAAATTTTCATTTAAAAGAGGTGTCAAGCCTCAGGACAAAACACTAAAAATGATTAAATAGTCGTAAATAAATGTTGATTTTAAACTGTTGTAATTGTTGTACAATGCAATTGTTGCTGTTGCATATAAGAAAAAATAGATTGGTTAGAAAGGCGGGGACCAAGAGCTAATAGCTCGATTTTGTAGACACTAATAGTAAGTACACAAACACAGACCACACACACATGTGTGTGTCTGTGTCTGTGTTTGCTGACGACGCCAAAATTATGAGAAGGATTAAGACAGAGGAGGACAGCTTGAGACTTCAAGAAGACCTGGACAAGCTGCAGGAATGGTCGAACAAATGGCTGTTAGAGTTTAACCCAAGCAAATGTAATGTAATGAAGATAGGGGTAGGAAGCAGGAGACCAGATACAAGGTATCATTTGGGAGATGAAATACTTCAAGAGTCAGAGAGAGAGAAAGACCTGGGGGTTGATATCACGCCAGACCTGTCCCCTGAAGCTCATATCAAGAGGATAACATCAGCAGCATATGCCAGGTTGGCTAACATAAGAACGGCCTTTAGAAACTTGTGTAAGGAATCTTTCAGAACATTATATACCACATATGTCAGACCAATCCTGGAGTATGCGGCTCCAGCATGGAGTCCCTATCTAGTCAAGCATAAGACTAAACTGGAAAAGGTTCAAAGGTTTGCCACCAGACTAGTACCCGAGCTGAGAGGTATGAGCTACGAGGAGCGACTGCAGGAATTAAACCTCACTTCGTTGGAAGACAGAAGAGTTAGGGGGGACATGATCACCACATTCAAGATTCTCAGGGGAATCGACAGGGTTGATAAAGACAGGCTGTTTAACACCAGGGGCACACGCACTAGGGGACACAGGTGGAAACTGAGTGCCCAAATGAGCCACAGAGATATTAGAAAGAACTTTTTTAGTGTCAGAGTGGTTGACAAATGGAATGCATTACGAAGCGATGTGGTGGAGGCTGACTCCATACACAGTTTCAAGGGTAGATATGATAGAGCCCATTAGGCTCAGGAAACTGTACACCTGTTGATTGACGGTTGAGAGGCGGGACCAAAGAGCCAGAGCTCAACCCCCGCAAGCACAACTAGGTGAGTACAACTAGGTGAGTACATACTGAAACGAATTATTCAGAACTTTGTATACCACATATGTCAGACCAATCCTGGTGTATGCGGCTCCAGCAAGGAGTCCATATCTAGTCAAGCATAAGACTGAACTGGAAAAAGTTCAAAGGTTTGCCACCAGACTAGTACCTGAACTGAGGGGTATGACCTACGAGGAGAGATTACGGGAATTAAACCTCATGTCACTGGAAGACAGAATAGTTGGGGGGACATGATCACCACATACAAGATTATCAAAGGAATTAATAGGATAGATAAAGACATACTATTTAACACAAGGGTCACACTCACTAGGGGACACAGGTAGAAATTGAGTGTCAAAATGAGCCATAGAGACTTTTGAAAGAATTTTTCAGTGTCAGAGTAGTAGATAATGGAATGCATTAGGAAGTGATGTGGTGGAGGCTGACTCCATACACAGCTTCAAGTGTAGATATGATAGAGCCCAATAGGCTCAAGAACCTGTACATTACATTACATTCTTTAAATTACATTCTTGTAAAGCCACTAGTACGCGCAGCGTTTTGGGCAGAAAGTTGATAGACAGTTGAGAGGAGGGACCAAAGAGCCAGAGCTCAACCCCCGCAAGCACAACTAAGTAAGTACCCCACACACACACACAGTAACCTGTTTGATCACACAACAAAATCACATCATCAGACTCTAATTAAAACACATTTTCAATTAGGTCATGTTTGCTTCTCATTATTGGACCTCAGAGATTATTCGTTCATGTTGTGCACTTTTGCTTTTAGGGATTTGTCATGTAAAATTACGGTACGCTAGGCTTCTGTTTTGACAAGTGACGGCACTTGGTGTAATGTGTAAAAATGCTCGCGGGGGAAAAATCATCTCATAGATTTAAGCAGTGAATCATTTACCATAAAACGAGGACATTGTCAAACAGCTAACAGTTTCATGAAAACAAACTCATAAAAGGAAACTTTGCGATCGGTGTGATATATATATCTGTTACGAATCTTGTTAAGATCCTCTCATTACTCTTATTATTATTACTGTATTGTCTTATTCTTTAATCATTATAGCATCCAGTTGTATAATGTGAGATTTGTATGTTATATGATATATATTATTGAATGTATTAGTGTGCTTGAGTTGCATATTATTTGTATGAGGCTTTCGTGTTACAATTCTCATGTGTTTCTCTGTGGGGGTTGATCAGGTTGGATATGTGAGTAGCGTGGGAAAGTATTGTCAAGCGAGTGTCTATGATATTACCCTGATTTATAACTCTTATTTAATGGTTTGTAAAGATTTTAGTATAAACTAATGTATGGTGCACTCTTTTGATTAATAATGTCTGGATATACTGTACTACCATTTATTATTTGTAATTCCACAATGTTGTGTGGATAGTTAGTTGTTTTGTTGGTAGACGCTTGGCCTGTGGAGAGACGCGTGGAGTTAGTAGCGTGGTGGTTGTGTTCGAGGGATAACATGTTTTAAGTTAAGTCCTTGATTTGTATATTTAGTCATTCAAAGTTTTTATTTCCTGGTCAGATGATATTGTATTCTCTCATTTAAGTGCTTTTTATATTGCTCATTGCTCGAGAAGTATTTTATTTTAATTTGCATGCTGATTAATATTTCTGGCTATATTTACGTACCATTTAATTGTTATGTTTGTCCCCCTTAGCATAAATATATTGTTCCCCATTTTATGCAGTGCTTATTCTTATACCCCTAGACTAATCTCTTATTAAAGGCCAATATTAAATATTTTATGTACACTGCTGGGAGAAGAACCTTATTTAGTCTCGAGGGTGGTAACAATATCTTTTTAGGCACTCAACCCACCAGGGGACTCGAACACTGGCCATCAAGGTGGCAGTTACGCACTGTATCCACTACACCATACTTCAGAGCCCTAAAGAGGTAGGAATTCTGGGGTATTTAACCAACCAGAATTCAATTCCTCTCTAGGCAATGAGACAGTGAGTGACCTCTCGCGTTCTTTTCATCGAACCCTGTTATGTGGGAGAACTCAGTGCCAAATGCTTAATGCACAGACTTGCCTATAACAACAAGTAAGAAATTTAAAACAGATAACAGGAACATAATTGAATCTGCTTTAATACAGATTACAAAAGAAAGTAATTTGAACATTAGCAGTGGTTTATATAACTTAGATCCATTTTTAATTGATCACTTAAAGGGCGATTTGAGTAAAATCATTGATAGACATTTGACTCACTAATTCCTTGTAAATATTTACTATCTTATGCTATTATTATCCATGTGTGGGCCTATGTGTGTGGGTATAAATAGGAACTGCATCGTATGGGCCAATAGGCCTTCTGCAGTATCCACCTAATTCCCATTCATTTTTCATTGTACTTCACCTCACTCTCCTGCCAATATATGTCCAATACTTGACCTGTAAATTATTCCTTCTGAGGATGTGTTAATATGCGAAAGTACTTAAGGAAATTCCTGTTTCAATTCTTTCTCCGTGGTCTGACACTGTCATATATATATATATATATATATATATATATATATATATATATATATATATATATATATATATATATATATATATATATATATAATAGGGGTACCACCTCTGGTGCAATTGCAGGGACCCACATCCTCGAAGAAGAAAACAAAGAGCATTCAGAGAAGATCTTGTGGATTCTCACCGAATACCTAATTCTTTTCTTCTCCTACCACCCTATTATTTTTTTGTATGTTTTGTTTTATTTTATTGCAATGCTACAGTTTACAGAGAACACACACACACACACAATATATATATATATATATATATATATATATATATATATATATATAATATATATATTATATATATATATATATATATATATATATATATATATATATATATATATATATATATATATATATATTATATATATATATTATATATATATATATATATATATATATATATATATATATATATATATATATATATATATATATATATATATATATATATATATATATATATATATATATATGACACAGTGTCAGAGGGAAAGAAAGAAAGAAAAAATCTGCAGTTATAAAATATTTTCCCTAAATTGTGATGTAGCTAAAAGCTCTCTCTTTCACTCTCAAAAAAAGTACAACACAGCACACGAATTGCAAACTAGAATATAACAAATTTTAAGTTTTTATCTTTAAATAATTTAATAAAACTCAGATGCAATTTTGGTAAATACTAATACGCCGTCAACCTGGAAAACAAATATAATGAATTTTGAGTCTTTCTTATCTCTAAATAGTCCATCCACATGAGCTGGTCGGTAGAACGAAAGCCCCGGTTCTTGGAGAGTCGGTGTTCGATCCCCGATGGTACATGTGGTTTGGAAGCGGTTTTTAACAGCTCTTAATTTGTCCCGACACTACACACTCCTACGTCTCACTCTGATCCTGCGTGAGGCTTCACGCTCTGATCTCCGCAATAAACTACTTTATTTCCCTTTGTTATTCATAATTCTCATTCAGACTTTTGTGCTCTTTATTGGCTACAAGGACCTCTTGTTTTTATTTAACTTGTTACCACCAATAATAATAATAATAATTATTATTATTATTATTATTTCAATAATTCAAACCATTCGAATTCAGCGTTCGACCCATTCGAATTGGAATTATAATTCAGAGATTGGAACCAGCGTTCGATTTATAATTTCCTAGTTAATTATTATTATTAATGCCTGAAATACAAGGAATTATGGAAAGTATTTTGGCAATAGGCTTGCGATCTAAACATTAATAGTTCAACGTTTAACAAATCTTATTGCTATTCAATAAACTATAAGCGAGTTGCTGGTTTAATATGCTTCAAAGTGAATTGACAGATGGTGGGGTGACAGCTGGTGAGCTGACAGTAGTTATATGACAGCTGGGTGAGGTGGTACTTAATGATTCTAATGATACTACTGTCTGCCCCATTAAGCTGATTGCTTGCAAATTTCTGTCATTTAACAGTTGCAACAATGGACCACAACTACACAGCGCCTGGGTGGGACGACATTTCAAATTATGAATTACACATTTTTAAAACACTTTTAATTTTAAACCTATAACTATTGAAAGATTTTGAAATTGAAATTTTTCGAACGGTATAAAAATTTAGATTTTTTTTTAAATGCTGCAAGTGTGTGTTAGTATATTGTATATTTATTTACAATATACTTAATATATTTAAATACTACGTATTTATACCACGTTAATATTATTATTTCTTTATTGCTTTAGACTTTATAAATTGTTCATTTGTACATATTTATAATATAATTTTGATATGTCAATACAACGTTTTTTATGTCACACTTAATGGTAAACTAAAGAGTTTAGTAACTGACACGAAAGATCTTTTTTTCTTCCATTCTCGTCTCCATTTCCCTTGACTGCTGGAGGTAAATTAGTCACCTGGGTATCATAAACGTTGGGTCACACGCTCTTCCCTTGTGTGTTATGGCTACAGGAGACGCCAGTACGCCTCCTTTTTCTAACTGGATCCAAAGTCAGTTTTGTCCAGTTTCTGAAAGAATATTTCGACTCCTGACCGTTTTAAAGTTTGTCATTGACCAAGGGCCAGCCAGTGTCTTGTTCTCATTGGCCAGGGGGGCCAGGGGCACCTAGACCTGGTTTCGGCTGATTGGGTGCAGGTCTAAAGAGGCGGAGTTTCTAGGGCAAAATTATCCTTAATCATTGTCTATCCTGTCTATTCTACTGAGTATTTCGTATGTGGTGATCTTGTCTCCACTCATTTTCCCTTCAGTTCTCGTGAGGTGTAATTGCTTGCTGGTGCTGCCTATTCTAGAACTGGTCTGACATATGTGGCATACACGAATGACGTACCGGGAAACAATCCGGTACGGGGTTCTTATACCCTTGTGTTTGGCTGCTCCTGTCTCTGTCTACATGTTTGACACTCTGCACCTGTCTGTTTCTGCACCTGGGTGTAACTAGTCCTGTCTATCCGCATTCCTGACGGTACCTCTGTATCTCTGTACCACAACATGTATTTCTTCATATCTGTACCAAAACATATATGTATCTCTGTAGGTACATAATCAGGTACACAATATATTTTTTTACTTTTTGCATATCTGATTCACAGCAGATCTCGACCCCCAACATATCTACATTCCAACATATCTGCACCTGAACCAACCAACACCACCGCCATGAAACCTGACACAAACTATCACAACACTTGATAAAAACATGTCGATCCAATTCGCAGAGAAAACCAATAGCATTTACCTTGACATACATATTATTAGGTAAGTTAGTATATTACCCGATCCAAGGTGACGAGTGCTGATTGGCTGGTTCCGCGCAAGCACTTGGCATGGAATCTCGTATGTCGTGATTGGTCTACCATCAAAGGACTATATTTATGATGGTAGTACCGTGTTTATTTCAGGGAAAGCGAAGGGGGAAGAGAGAGAGAGAGAGAGAGAGAGAGAGAAGAGGTAGATAGAGGAAAATGGAGAGAAAGGTATAGAGACGAAGAGATAAGAGAGTAGATGTGAGTGTGTGTGGAAGTTGGACAAAAAACATATCATTAGTAAAAAGGGAAGACAAGCAACAGAACTGGTGAAAGAGGAGAAGCAATAGCAGGGAGAAAAGAGATAAGTGGAAAAGGTAGAGAAGCAACAGAAGGGAAAAAAGTATGAAAGAAGAAAATAGATATTGAGACGTGAATTCTATGAATTTATTTTGTTACACCTGACGTTGTTGTGGTACAGGTGCCCCCCTCAAATACCGTATCAGGGTCCCCCCCTCACACTGATACACACTCCAATACCGTATCAGGGTCCCCCCCCCTCACACTGATACACACTCCAATACCGTATCAGGGTCCCCCCCCCTCACACTGATACACACTCCCTCAAAGAATCAGGCTCTCACACTACAACCCTTCCCTCTAACACAGTATCAGGTCCATTGACAGTTAAAAATGAGAGAATGGGAGAGAATATGAAAGGGCAGAGAAGAGTGAAAAGGGAAGGGAGAATGAGATGGCAGATAAGATTGCAGAGACAATATAAGAAATGTTAATCAGAGAGGGGAAATGTTGCAAGAGGGGTATTGCAAGGGGAAAAATGGTAAATATAATACATGAAAAGAAAAGCTGGAGACAGGATTGAAATACGAAACTAATTATTAATCCAGGGAACAGAGAGAGAGAGAGAGAGAGAGAGAGAGAGAGAGAGAGAGAGAGAGAGAGAGAGAGAGAGAGAGAGAGAGAGAGAGACGGCATCCCTCGGTTCATAGCAGAAACAGTCAATCTTGTCGAATAATGAAAGAAGTTCAAAAGTGGGCAATATCCAGATGGGAATCCGAAACTCGAAGAAAACTTTGCATATGGAAGGGTTCGATGCAAGGACTGGTGGTCCCTGGTGAAGGCTCGACAGGGATAATCATCTGAGGACTCTAACCGAGAGGATGGTACTGTGGCAACCACCAATCAGAAGGCTGATCTACTGGCAAACCACTTTGCTGCCAAGATGCAGGTTCCTGATCCTGAACGTCAGCCTCCACATCTTGCCCCGAGCACTGCGTCTAGGATGACTGAAGTGGTTATACAGCAGCTGAAGTTCTCCATCTCCTTTAAAAAAAAAATTCAATTTTGCCCGAGGGGCGAGTTTATTGGGCAGCGCCACTCATCTTGTGAGTGGACATACCGCCATAGCAGCATGTGCAACATTCCCCAATAGGAAGAAAACCCGCTGGGTTGTTCATCCTGTCACTTGTACCCAGACACAGCTGGGACTTGCTTAACTATCTCAAGTGTCTCCATCTTTTTAACACGCTTGACACAAGCAAAGCTGTGGGGCCAGATAAGGTCAGTCCAAGACTACTACGCTGATGAGATGACCTGTTGGCTCCACCTCTCACGTGCCTCTTCCACCTCTGCCTAGTTCAAGGAAGGTCCCCCCTCCTTATGGAAGAAGACAGACGTTGTTCCAGTGCACAAAAAGAAGAACCGCTCAGTGGCTGGTAACGACAGACCTGTGTCGCTACTCTCCATTACTGGCAAGATCCTAGAGTCATTAATCGCTCAGAAAATGATATAATTTTTTACCATCATCGGCTAACATGTGATGGACAGTATGGTTTTAGAAAAGGCCGATCTGCTGCCGATCTCTTGCTAAATCTCTCCACAAAGTGGCATCAGTCACTGGATGAGACCAAGACCAACTGTGTTGTTGCTCTAGACACAGCAGGAGCCTTTGATCGGGTCTGGCACTCTGGATTAGTAGTGAAGCTTCAAGCACTAGGCATCTCAGGCCCCATCTTAGTGTTAATAAAAGACTACCTTCAAGAACGGACTCTTAAGAGTTGTCCTCAATGAAGCAGATTCCAATAGCCACTCAATTGGTGCCAGCGTTCCACAGGGTAGTGTGCTTGGCCCTCTGCTGTGGAATGTCTGTTTCAACGATCTACTTCATCTCATTACAGAAGTTCAAGCCTATGATGATGACTGCACTCTAACCTTCACATACAGAAAGAAACATCAGTCACAAACTTTCAGCGATTTATACCTGGGGCAGGAGATGGCAGGTCACATTTGTGGCTGAGAAGACACAAGCGATGATGATAACTAGACTGCACATGGCAAATGCTGGTGAAGTTCGACTCTTCAGTGACCATGAAGAGCCACGTGCTTAACCTAGCCCAAAAGGCAGCCAGGAAACTTACAGCTCTACGGCGCATCTCACAACTTGACAGCAAGGGATGCAGAACCTTATATGAAGCACAAGTTCGCTCCCATCTAGAGTATGCACCTCTTGCCTGGACCGCCTACCCCCCCCCCCCCATAATTCACCGAACTGTTGAACAAAGTAGAGAGACGGGCAAGAAGGCTCATCTCTAGTCTTGACCAAGTCTGGTGGGAACGGTCTGAACATCAGAGTCTGTAATATCATCGTTATATTACGTGATATATGGTCCTACTGTTATGTACAAGGACAACATCCTCAAAGTTCCGCACCTGGTCCAACTCCGTGGACTAACAGTAGTTACCACCCGTAGCACTAGGCTCTCGACCTTCAACAGTCTCATGCTGGAAGTACCATTCTCAAGACCATCACTCCATCAGCGACCATTCACTCCTAGTCTGACTGACATCTGGAACTTGTTGGGTCAACAGGTTGATACACGGGAGATCAGGTCAACTGATCACATGAAGGCTCTGGCACACAGTTGGCTACAGGCTCATCCTCTTCCTTATATCACTGTTACCTAATGTTGTTAATGAATAAAGGCTATTCCTACTGATGCATATAATAATAGACTCATGAAGTATATGGGCCTCTATCAGTAGGTTTCAACTTAGCTGAGGAAGGATTACATCTCTTGCTTGCAGTTTCACCAGGTTCCTTATATGATAGTTCCCTATGTCATAGTTTCAAAGTAAATTCTCATGAAATAAATGAGCCTCTAGGAGCAGACTTCAGATGAGCTGAGGTAGGATAACAGCTCTTGCTTGCAGTTTCACTCGGTACCTCATTTGATAGCTTCAGTTTAGTTAAAAAACAAAATTAGTTTAGTAAAATAGTTTAAAAAGTCTCGGTTAAAAAAAAAAGAGAGAGAAATGCTCTGTTAACACACAGAAAACGTTTAATGAAACTGGGAACACAAGCTAAAACTAAATTAACAAAAAGAGGAATAGGAAAGAAAGTGAATTTGTGGAACAATCACTAAAAAAAAAGAATTCAAGAATGGGATTTTTTTTTTGTAAAGGAATAGAGAAAGAGGGAATATGTCCAAACATTTTAGACAAGGGAAAATAGGGAAGAAAAGTGAAGAGATAAGCGTCAGAGAAAGTAATTATTGAAGATAGAGAGAGAAGAGGAGAGAATTGGTAGAGGTAATAACATAGTAATATCCTTCCCAGAATGTGGAATAGAGCGAAGCTAATATTGGAAGCTGGATATTTGCAGACTTGCAAGTTGCAGAGTGTGATGATATTGACGCGTGTTATTGTTGCTTTACTGATACTAGTTACCAGACATTAACCACACTCTCTCTCTCTCTGTATTTGTCTCTATCTGTCTGTCTGTCTGTGTCTGTGTCTGTCTGTCTGTCTGCCTGTCTGTCTGTTTGTCTGTCTGTCTGTCTGTCTGACTGTCTGCCTGCCTGTCTGTCTGCCTGCCAGCCTGCCTGCCTGCCTGCCTGCCTGCCTGCCTGCCTGCCTGCCTGCCTGCCTGCCTGTCTGCCTGCCTGCCTGTCTGCCTGTCTGCCTGCCTGCCTGTCTGTCTGCCTGCCTGCCTGCCTGTCTGCCTCTCTGTCTCTGTCTCTCTCCTTCCCTCAAAACCTGTAATTCAACCTCAGAAGCCTTAACTACTAGGCTGGACACAGCAGATCCTGCCATCCTGATAAGCTATTCAGAAAGGCAAAAACTATTTGATTCCCACTCCCTAATACCGGCCAGGATCACTGGTAGAAAACGGGAAGAGGAGGGACTGAACTGAAGTTTAGCTCCATATCTCTAACAAATACGTCACTCCAGAGGTTGGGGCTCAGACGCTTGTGGGTAGCCTCGCCAAACTTTGCAGTCTGAATAGTCTTCGTCCGGGGATGGTCATAGGTGGGTCGGGATCGAGCCCCGTGAAGGGTAGTGAATGTAGTGAAGGGCAGTGAATATGGTGAAGGGATAGAGCAGGCGGTGAAGGATAGGGTAGGTGGTGAAGGGTGGAGAGGGTGGAAGATAAGGTAGGTTGGGGAAGGATAGGGAAGGTGAGGATGGGTAAGGAAGGTGGTGAAGAGTAGGGGAGGTGGTGACACGAAGTAGTTTTGATTATTCTAATTTCAAATGAAGCGACAGCGACGCAACAGACCAAAAATTAGGTTCCATTATTCACTACAAAACAAAAAAAAGAGTGGCCAGCGCTCGGGATTCGTAGTCCTAGAGTTCCAAGTTCGATCCCCGAAGGAGGTGGAAACAAATGGTCAGAGTTTCTTTCACCCTGAAGCCCCCCCCCCTGTTCACCTAGCAGTAAATAGGTACCTGGGAGTTAGACAGCTGCTACGGGCTGCTTCCTGGGGGTGTGTAACAAAACGGAGGCCTGGTCGAGGACCGGGCCGCGGGGACGCTAAGCCCCGAAATCATCTCAAGATAACCTCTAATTAAGCAAACATGGTATATTAANCATGTTAGGGATTCTAATCATCCTATTGATTGGTCTTCCTCCAAAATAATCTTTCCTGCCTCTACTCTACACAGACGCCGTCTTGTTGAGTCGGCTCTGATACACACCTACCCACATGGACCTGAGTCCCGGCTTTGTTGCTGTTGACTCTTCCTTACACAGTATACACTAAAACGTTGTAAACTTTCTAACGTGACCTAACATAAGCCTACCCTTCAATTTTTTTATCTTTTTTTTTTCTTTCTCTTGTTTCTCTTACGTTCCCATTGTTACTCCAATTATTACACCCTATATTACACCTTCCGTATCTTTTGCCTTGCTCTTATCTTCCTCTAAGATTTCTATCTCTTCACCCAAGTGCCTTACTTAATGCACTTGCCTCCCTCGTCACATGCAAGGGAGACATCTCCCGTCACGCAGGGGGCAGTCGCACCTTCACAGATCTCCAGTATCAGCTCTTGATACTGGTAATGGCTCGAAAGGGCCACCACTTACGGGCTATTCATGCCCGTGCCACCTTTTGGGTGGCTTAATCTTCATCAATCATTCTCGTCTCATCAGAGTTACAGCCCCACTCCTGTGTCAGGTAAGTCCACTACGGGCTCACCATAGCCCGTGCTACTTGCCCCGCTCCTGTGCCAGGTAAGTCCACTACGGGCTCACGATAGCCCGTGCTACTTTAGAACTTATGTTCCAAGTAGCTGAATCTAAAACAGCAACCTCGTCTCGTCACAATCGACTTGAGAATGGCCCAAGACGGATCGAAACGTCGTCGGCTCTTCAATTCCCAGTGTGTGGTCTGGTCAACATGCTTTTCATCACTTTACAAAAGCAGGATGTTAGTCATAGGGAGAGAGTTGTGTCGTGCAACACAACTGCGGAAGCTGTGTGAAGGGTGACACTGCCTCCTTTTACACTCAAATGAACAATGAAACTAATGAATTCAAATTAAATGGCCGAGAAATATTTAATCCTGACCAGAAATGACATGTTATGCTTACGATGTTCTATAAGGCTTGCGGAATGGCCTGTTTGTTTAAGATTCGCTACCTGGAATAATCAGTTCCAAGTAGCACGGGCTATGGTGAGCCCGTAGTGGACTTTTTTCCATATATGACACCGTGATGATGTCAATTACTGAAGTATTGAAGAACCCATTACATCTTCTAGGAAAGGCGGGTGGAACCGGATCCCGCCACTCTTGAGAAAAGGGGTTGAGGAGACATGCGAATGAGAGGAAGAGAAGAGGAAGAGAAGAGGAAGAAGAGGAAGAGAGGAGGGAGGAACGGAAGAGAATTATCGGGGAAAAGCGCCAAGCCATTACGATTATATAGCACTTGGAAGGGCTCAGGATAAGAATTTGAGATGGGACCGGGGGGGGGGGGGGAAGAAATGATGCCCCAACAACTTGGACGCTCGGGGATTGAACGCCGACCTGCATGAAGCAAGCCCGTCGAGTTTAGGTAGTATCATAAGTTAGTGAGAGGAAGGAGGAGAGAGATTCAAATTAGCTAATGTAGGAAAACAGCGATTGTTTTTCATTTGGACCTTCAATACTATCACTAATGCATGATAGTCATGCTTAAAAAGAGAAAAGATAACGATTAAGATAGAGAGAGAGAGAGAGAGAGAGAGAGAGAGAGAGAGAGGGAGGAGGGGGGGTTATAAGACTCCACCTGCTGGTTATGGCCAACAACATTATCGTCATGGACTAATTTGATTGGTTATAAGGCCTTAATTACTATTATTCTGGTCAGTAACTTGATAACCAATTGACGTGGAGTGGTGTTATCGTGGCGCGGCCGTGCAGGTGTGTTTACACGTCTGGATATGAATTTGTTGAAAACACTCTATGTTTGAAAACTCTTTTTAAGTTTTTGGTATTTAGATACTGTTAGTTATTCCTTTTAATGATGCTGTTATTACCACTATTGATAGTGCAACTCAAGTTCAAGTATGTTTATTGAGATAAGCAAGAAATACATCTCAAAGGGATAGAGTAGCTTAGGCTATTTCTACCCCCCTTGGATAGTGCAACTAATATTAAATGGTAATGTAATTATCATGAGCAATTACTAAGTCAGTATGACTGTGTAACACTTACATGGGTCACGAAGATCATTAGTTGAGAACTATCGATCAATTAGTTTAACTTAGGAAAAAATAGATTTTTTCAAAATTCACAAAATAAATTTTTTTGAAATTTAATTTTCAAACAAAAAAATAAAAAAAAATGAGGGTGGGAAAATGACTTTAATTTATACACGCATTTGATATTTGTTGTCAGATGAACAATCCACAAGGGGCCGTGACGAGGATTCGAACCTGCGTCCGGGAGCATCCCAGACGCTGCCTTAATCGACTGAGCTACGACAGGGTTAAAAAGAGTTGAAACCGAAGTTCTACTGAACTTACTGGATCCAGTAGTTCAGTAGAACTTCGGTTTCAACTCTTTTAACTGAAAGCAAACTGAATGAGCAAATTATGTATTTATGAACAAAATAAGGTCACTAACTAGATTGCTGGGATTCCTATCCTTAATGTTAGAAATTGGTCCTCTAATGTTACCCTTCAGCTCTATTTTGCTCTTGTTAGGGCACAAGTACTTTGTTAATTCATTTGGATTATGAAGTACAGTTTTGGGTCCCATATTACCCAGTGAACATGAATTTAAATGGAGAGAGAGAGAGAGAGAGAGAGAAGAGAGAGAGAGAGAGAGAGAGAGAGAGAGAGAGAGAGAGAGATAGAGAGAGAGATAGAGAGAGAGAGAGAGGAGATAAGGATGACTAATTGATGCTAGGCTTTAGGAACCTCTGCTTCGAGGAAACTTGCAGAACTTGCATGCATTTGGGCGATGATTGCTCAGAGTTAACGTGATTGAAGTACAGAAGTTTATGAACGGTCACAATATTGGGAACACTGTGTGCAGGCGATGAGTCACAATAACGTGGCTAAAGTATGTTGACCAGACCACACACTAGAAGGTGAAGGGACGACGACGTTTCGGTTCGTCCTGGACCATCCTCAAGTCGATTGTCAAGTCTCACAATCGACTTGAGAATGGTCCAGGACGGACCGAAACGTCGTGGTCCCTTCACCTTGGGGACACTGTATTAATACATTTTGCAAGAACTTTAAACCAAAGCAGAATCTAAAACAATGAATTTAGTTAGAAACATTTAGATAGAAAATAAATAAGCCTATTTTGATTTGGAAATATGATAGATTTATAGATCAGATTACCATGTCACATATTAAAAGTGATCACCGGAAGGCTTCAGAGGTTATATATATTTTGAGGTATCTTGAGATGATTTCGGGGCTTTAGTGTCCCCGCGGCCCGGTCCTTGACCAGGCCTCCACCCCAAGGAAGCAGCCCGTGACAGCTGACTAACAGCCAGGTACCTATTTTACTGCTAGGTAACAAAGTACATGTATATAATTGGGTGGTATAGAGACTTCGGGCTCACCATAGCCCGTGTTACTTAGAACTTCTTGTTCCAGGGAGCGAATCTTAAACAACAACAACGTTTGGTGTAAACAGGACCCCACTACAGCTTGCTTGAGTCAGGCCTTCTGGAGTCCCGGTTTTCTTACCTTGTATGATGAGCATCGGGGGATCGAGTACCGACTTTGCACTAACCGACATTGTTGCCCCACCGAACAATCCATGTAAAGGGCAATATTACTAATACAGCGAGAGAGAACATCTAGTCTGTCCATGTTTGGAGGCAGACAGAAACAGACGGAGATAGGAAGAAAAAGGCGGAGAGGGTAATGTTTGAAAAATGGATGGAGAAGGGGGGTGTTTGGAGAGAGGGAAGGGCAAGATTACGAGAGGGAGTGGAGGGAGAAGAGAGAGAGAGAGAGAGAGAGAGATTGAGGGGGAAGGTATAAGAGAGGGAGAGAGAGAGAAAAAAAAAGAGGGGTGGAGATCATTGAGAAAGCTGGAGAGGAGGAAATGTGGAGAGAGGGAGCATAGGGAAAGAGAGAGGAAAACAACAAACAAATTAGGGACACCGGTTTCCCCTCCCTTCAGTTCTCCATAAATGATAGTCCGTATAGCTACTGTGGACGGAATGTACAAAATATAAACTGTTGTTCACAAAAAAAGGTCCAGATTTTGTACTACTGGCATACTAGAGGCATATCAAAAAGTGGAACAGTTTAACTATTAACCTAACCAGCCCTTGGGGTAAATAAGCAATTCTAGGCTTAACATAATCATTTTTAGATCTAATTTATGTTTATATATATATCATATATATAAATATATAAAATATATAATATATATAAAGCCTTGTGTGACCTTCTCACAGTGTTATACAGAAGATTTCTATAACTCTCCTTGAGAGTTACAACAAAACATTTCGGAATTATATATTGCACAGTGTAGGTCTTGTCAATTGCATTATCGCTCTTGCAGTCGGCGTCAGATGACAATTCTGGGTTTTAATCCGCATCTCCGCAGGCCGTTCCAGCTTAATGTTTCACACAACCAGGAGTCCGCAAGGTTTCTTTGATCAGCTTTGTTGAGGATTACAGGTGTGGAACAGGTATGTCGCTTGGCAGTGTGTGTGTGTTTTGTGGGATGAGCTGTCAGCTCTTGGACCCCGCCTTTCTAACCGCCAGTTGTTTAATGTACTGACTCCCGACCTATTTTCCTCTACATATTATTATATATATTTCTCACACATGCAATATCCCACTGCAGCTGTCTAACTCCCTGGTACCTATTTACTGCTAAGTGAAAGGGTGCATCTGGTGAAAGGAACTCTGCCCATTTGTTTCTGTATCTGCTGGGACTCGAACCCAGGCCCGGCCCTTAGGACTACGACCTCACGAAGGCTGTCCGCTCTTGACAGAGCTGACAGTACTTGTAGTGTAAGTATTTTCANCGCATGTTGATGATTCTTGTGCATCTTGGAGCACCAAGAATTATCCCATGGCTTCATTCTGTACTACTTCAAGTTTGTCCAACACAGAGGCGGGAAGTTAATTAAGTGCAAAGCATTATAATCAACGAGAGATCTAACAAACATCATATAGAATAGTCTAGCATATTAATATTGATACCAATATTCTTACCCGTAAGTGTTTTCAATGGTTTTAGTCTTTCTTTCATCACAAGTGACTCAAGAGAAGTGGCGCACATTCCTCGGTACAGGAGGTAATCATCATGATCCACTCACCATCCAGCGGGTGGGAGCTTCACCCTCACGTCTTAATGGTGTGCTTTATATAGAGTAAGCAAACTTTTCATATACTTTACTAGTATTTCGTAAATCAAAGTATGTAAGTTTTTTTTAATTTTCTCGACATTGTAATCGAGAATAAAGGCAACACACGCCCGCTAGGCTACCAACAGCCTCACACTTACGTTCATTATGCTTAAACAAATCCATTGGACAATTTCCGTGCAGACTCGTTAGGCAAATGTAAATTCCTATTTTAAGTACATTTACCGCATGTGAATAATTGGTTCAGATACCCGTTGGGGGAGGCACTTGGCCCTAATAAAGTGGTTAAAGTGACAGCCTCTCTTCAACTTTCTAAAATATCTGCCTATTTGTCTGTTTCTGTCTCTGTCCGGTTTCAAAGTTTGTACCTCTCAATCTCTTAATCGCCTCAAGCCTCCCTGGGGCCCAAGTGACCTTCAAAGCTGTTAGGATAGTGCCAAGAGAAAAGCGGGAACTGCAATTACCAGCAGTTCCACCACAGTGTCGAGGGTTGCATATAGAGAGGCTGAAGAGAGCCTTGGGTACCAGAATTTAGACAAATCCTTCCTACTCCACTTAACCACGACTCCAACTACCAATCTCTAACCAGCCTACTAACTCATGCATCATGGGTAGTAAAAGAGGGCGCAGAGGCACTATAGGTGCCACTCACTATGGTGTGTAATAGATCACTGGAAACAGGAAACCTACCAGAAAGTGGGAAGACAGTTACCGTAGTCCCAATATACAAAATGTTGACAGGCACTGAACTACAGACCGATGTCTCTTAACTCGTATACCATGGAAGTTGATGGAGAAGATTGCAAGAAAAAACTAATAACACATCTGGAGAGAAGGTACTTTATAACACACCACCAACATGGTTTCAGGGATGGTAAATCACGTTGCTATGAGCAGTCGACAACAATTTGGCAAGGAAAAGAAGGCGGGCAGACTGCATTTCCTTGCACTGTCGAGAAAGCCTTTGATACAGTACTCCATAAGAGGCTGGTGTATAAGTTGGAGAAACAGGCAGGTGTAACTGATACGGTGCTCAGGTGGATAAGGGACAAAGTAATAGGTCCTAAGTAATAGCGTCCTAAGTAATAGGAAGCAGAGAGTTACAGTGAGGGGGTGAGACCTGAGAATAACGTGATGTCACCAGCGATGACAGTCCCGCCGGGCTCTGTACTCGGTCCTATCCTGATTCTGACATGTTAATGATCTTCCAGAGGGAGATACTTAAGATTTATTTACTTGAGTTTAACTCAAGTAAATTTCAAGTAATGAAAATAGGTGCACGGAGCAGGTACCTAAATTTAGTTTATTGTTGATACATCATGCTATTGTGATTTTATCCTTCTCCCATAGTATTCTTCCTTATTCTTCTCCCACAGTCTCGGGGCCCCGTCCCACCTCGACACTGTCTCTCACAGCAAGCTATCACCACCTTATTTTGATATCCTCTTATCTGGTATTGCTATGAATTTTAATTTTTCCCCGGCAAAACCTTCCCTACCGAGGATATTTTTCTGGCGTTATTATAAATTTCGAAGAAAATGCTCACATTTTAATTTAATACTTTACTACGTCTTTCATTAGACACCTCAACGTAGTAATAACGTTGAGGCTTCTTACGTAAGCCTCATTAATAACGTAGACGCTGCCGAACGCCCGTTGTCGTACGTGAGTTGGAAATCTTTCATGTTTGGTCCAACTGTTGATGGAAGACTTATTTCTGTAATTGTGGTTTGTTGTGGTTGTTGTTGTTTAAGATTCGCTACTTGGAACAAAAAGTTCCAAGTAGCACGGGCTATGGTGAGCCCATAGTAGACTTACTGTAATTGTGGTCTCGTGTGTTCTTTAACACGTGGCCGAATGGACAGTGTTAGGGATTCTCAGTCCACCGACCTGCGTTTGATTTCCGACAGTCAGAAACAAATGAACAGAGTTTCTCTCATATGATGCGTCTGTTCACCTAGCAGTGATGTTCCTAGGAATTAGTCAGCTGCTGCGGGCTGCATCCTGTGTGTGTGTGTGCAACATACATATATAGCAGATATGATAGAAAAAATAGGTCGGGAGACAAGTGCATTTGACATCCGACTATTAGAAAGGCGGAGTCCAAGAGCTAACAGATCCATCCTGCAGGTAGAAATAGTAAATTCAAATAATAAAAACAGACACACGTACAAAAACACATACACATTATAAACAGCCATTTTACAACAACATAAATAGCCATTTTACAACAAATTTTCGACAGCTCAGCACCAGCAGCCTATTATCACACAGGTCCGTACAGCTGTGTGCCAAGAGTATATTGTCAGTAGCCTCGCGTCAACATCCCGACACCAACAACCAATTACTAACAGCCCTTGTAACAACAACAACAACAACTCGAATCCTTTGAGGATAAATGACCTGAATGTGTGATAGTGGAAAGGAAACTACCCGAGCACTGAAGTGTAAACGAGGCGATTGAGATGACACGGCTCTTCGCTATTTCCTTGGGTTTCCTTTTTAATTTCCGTGTCAGTCTCCACTTTTCATTTTGCCTTCTGGCTCTCTTTCCGTCTGTTTATTTCCCTTTTTCTTCTCTCTTGTGTTTTACGCACTTTTGATAATTATCTTGAAAACATACACTTGCCAGATTTTGCTGTTAACCATTTTAGAAGATTTATTATTTATTTTAGTTTACTTTAAATGTTGCATAATTGCTTCTATGAGTTTACAAGAGCATTTGTAGTCAGCATAGTCTCTTGGAGTCTACACGAGGACATGCAGTCTCCGTAGCCCCGAACAAGACTCTACAATAGACCTAACTACATATACAATTCCAGTTTATAAGGTTATTTGAACTTGAATGAGTAAATTTGCCTTTAGGTTACTAAGTGTTAAATACGACTCATGATTCTTTGTGGTCGGCCGAAGCTTGGACGAGCTGGTTGTGGTCTAGCCTGTGACTGTTTGTTAGACGACCAGCCAGTGTGTTAGACGACCAGCCAGTGTGTTAGACGACCAGCCAGTGTGTTAGACGACCAGCCAGTGTGTTAGGCGACCAGCCAGTGTGTTAGACGACCAGCCAGTGTGTTAGACGACCAGCCAGTGTGTTAGACGACCAGCCAGTGTGTTAGACGACCAGCCAGTGTGTTAGGCGACCAGCCAGTGTGTTAGACGACCAGCCAGTGTGTTAGACGACCAGCCAGTGTGTTAGACGACCAGCCAGTGTGTTAGACGACCAGCCAGTGTGTTAGACGACCAGCCAGTGTGTTAGACGACCAGCCAGTGTGTTAGGCGACCAGCCAGTGTGTTAGACGACCAGCCAGTGTGTTAGACGACCAGCCAGTGTGTTAGACGACCAGCCAGTGTGTTAGACGACCAGCCAGTGTGTTAGACAACCAGCCAGTGTGTTAGACGACCAGCCAGTGTGTTAGACGACCAGCCAGTGTGTTAGGCGACCAGCCAGTGTGTAGTCGTCTACAAGGTATCAGAGAAGATTTACCATTACATCTGGTCGTAGTCTGACTGGCTACATTCTGAATGCCACGCTCTGATTGGTCATAATCTAGTTGTTATACTTTGATTTATAAAATTTGATTGGCTCTGATTGGTCGAGCTCTGATTGGTTACATCTTACATTGTTTTACTGTACACAGGACCAGTTCTGGACCCGCGTAACCGGTTACACTGGAACTAATTTATGAAGTTGGCCAAACCTTTAGAAATGGACGTATTGATAAATATTAATGCACCATAATATTGACGTTCTGACGTTTTCTATATATCGGCCTTGATAGGTTAAGTAGGTTGCATAGGTTCGTACGTTCCTGGTCACGTAACACAGTTACATTTTTAACGGAGTGACGGGTTGAAAAAAACGGTAAGTTTTAGATCGGGAAATTAAACAGCGAGTGAAAAATATATTTTTATTGATAATATGAAGGTTGTCGCTACGCCCAGGGAAGCTCCAATCTCATTCTGGAAATGAAAATAATGAAATTGTTAGTAATACAATAATATAAATAGTAATAATATGCTTACTATTGTATGCCTATTATTATAATAATAATGTAGATATTTACATAAAATGTTACAATTAATAATAATATAAATTATGAGGTTAATATAAGTTAGGAGAAAAAACTCAGGAATATTATCATTTAAAAAAACAGGATAAATACAATACAGTATAGAATAATGAATAATATTTTAATGCAATAAAGTAAAGTTATATTTACATAAATTAACATCTACAAATACCTGTTCCGCTCCCTTAAAATAGTTATAATTTTGTAAGTCTTTAAATGTGTGCAGATATTAAATTCCAAATTCCATTCTCAAAAAATGAGACCGTTTTTTCCCCCAGTTTGAAAGTTTTGGGTTGAAGGGAGGTTCTCTTAGGCAGTTTTATTTTCGATAATGACAGTGAGTTGGGCAGTGGACGGCCTTAGGAATGGTTGGTGGAACAGAGACATATGGCGCTGTTCAACACAGATGGAATGCATTAGGCAGTGATGTGGTGGAGGCTGACTCCATACACAGCTACAAATGTAGATATGATAGAGCCCAGTAGGCTCAGGACCTATAATCAGTAGGCTACACCAGTTGATTGACAGTTGAGAGGTGGGACCAAAGAGCCAAAGCTCAACCCCCGCAAGCACAAATAGGTGAGTACAGACACGCAACATTTGTTAGACCAATCTTGAAGTATAGCACCGGCATAGAATAGGCGCCTTGTGAAGCACAAAATCATAATTACAAAATCACGAAGGTTTGCAACAAGATTAGCGCCAGAGCCAAGAGGATTAAGATATGAGGATAGGCTAATGGGACTAAATCTCACAACCTACAGGATAGAGGGGATATGATCACAACGTACAAGATACTAAGTAGAATAGATAATGTTTCTCGTCAATTTGAGAGAAAGTAGGACAAGAGGACACAGCTGGAAGATAGAAAGGCAAATGAACTGAAGGAATGGAAGGACGTCCTAGTGCCCTGTACAGCTGGTCAACAAGTGGAATGCACTGAACGAAGAAGTTGTGGAAGCCACCTCCATCCACAACTACAAAGCCAGATTCGACAAAAAATTCGAACGTGAGGATAGTTTAATGATACTACCCACCACCACCTGCTAGGGATCGTTGTAGTACCACCACCACCACCACCTGCTGGGGTCGTCATGGCACCACCACCACGACCACCACCACCACCACCTGCTGGGGTCGTCATGGCACCACCACCACCACCTGCTGGGGTCGTCATGGCACCACCACCACCACCTGCTGGGGTCGTCATGGCACCACCACCACCACGACCACCACCACCTGCTGGGGTCGTCATGGCACCACCACCACCACCTGCTGGGATCGTTGTGGTACCACCACCACCACCACCTGCTGGGGTCGTCATGGCACCACCACCACCACCTGCTGGGATCGTTGTGGTACCACGACCACTACCACCTGCTGGGGTCGTTGTAGTACCACCACCACCTGCTGGGGTCGTCATGGCACCACCACCACCACGACCACCACCACCACCACCTGCTGGGGTCGTCATGGCACCACCACCACCACGACCACCACCACCACCACCTGCTGGGGTCGTCATGGCACCACCACGACCACCACCACCACCACCTGCTGGGGTCGTTGTCCCACCACCACCTATTGAGAGAAATCAAGACCTAAACACTCTCGTAAGAGTCTCCAGCAAGATATGCCGCGCGGTCTTTTAGATCACATAATGGCTGATAAGAGGCCATTAACGGCCATTAATGAGTAAAGCAATTGCTTACTCATAATTGGAGCGGCAAATAGCCTTTTCATCCTCTTCACATTTATTCTTCTCTATATGAGAAAAGCTGCATTAAACGCACAAGCCACAGGTCACTAAGAACTCATATTTCACCCGGCCGGGATTCGAACCCATTCCGTGCAGGACCACCGTTGATCATCAGTCATTTCCCGATGACGTCACACATTCCTGCCCTTGACTGATGTTTACCAAATAATGCACTAATGAGCTCATTATAATCATTTGCATTATTGCTTAATATTGATGTCAAGGACACGTTGTGCAGCCCCGTTATAACTGACGTAATTGCTGGTGACATCACAAACATTGCGTCATAGATGAGATGTCAGAACCTGAAGAGTTGTAATAATTATTTTTTTTTGCAATTAATTAATGACGTGTTGCACGCACTATACCCTCACAGTGTTGTCCTGCAACATAATACAATAATACAACAACTAATAATAATAATAATGATAATACAGGGACCAATTAGGTTAGTACTTTCGTGCGTGCGTAAAATTTCGTGCTGTCTGTAACCAACAGTCCTGATCAACCAAAAATAAATACATAATAACTATTAAATAACTAAATTAAATAATAAATGATCAATCAACTGCACAAAAAATAAATATATGGATATTGTTTAGATATTAAACCTGTGAAAATATTTCTTGGCAACCTTCCCCCTCTCCCCCCCCCCCCTGACTTCTACTCCGAGGAATACACCTCAGCACTAACAACCATCACCAAACTACCACCATCACAGGGAGGACGTCTTGATGCGACGAATTTCGGAACAACTATCCAGCGTAATTAAGTTTCCACAGTTAAGACTCTTAACCCTGGAAACACAAATCAAAACTGTCTCTATTTTCCGCTTGTTACAACTTGTAATAAAGTTGTTACATCTTGGCTTAACGTGTTTATGACGTATCAGAACGTTGTTACAACTTGCTATATTGGTTGTTATAACTGGTTAGGAGGTGTTAAAACTTGTTCGAACGTTGTACCAACGTCGTAGTTTCGGTGTGTGTTTGGCGGGAAGTTGACCAGACCACACACTAGAAGGTGAAGGGACGACGAAGTTTCTCAAGTCGATTATAGACCTTCTAGTGTGTGGTCTGATCAACTTACTTTAGCCACGTTATTGTGACTCATCGCCTGCATAAGACTCTCAACCCTGCCCAATCGACGATATCCCTGCAACCCCCTTAACAATGTATAGACCTAATTGTATATCATGTATAGTCGGCTGGCCGCCAGTTTCTACGTAGCATCTAACGGCGGGCCCGAGCCGGGAGTCAAGAGGTGCGCGCGTTACTCAATCTTCTCATTAATTGCTTCAACTTAGAATTTTTACCTACAGGAGACATGGAAGGCGTAGGCTGGACCACAGGGCTAGTAGTGGCACTCATCAACCACCTGCAGCTGGAGGCAAATGCCCTATACAGCCAGGGAGAGGCTTCTCTGAACGACGCAGTTGTCCTTGCGTCTCAAATGCCTTACATTTTGGAATTTGTTTCGGCAATATGTTGGCAGCCTAGGCATCGCATCACCACCAACGCTGCACCACCAACGCATCGGCCATATACTGCCAGCAGCTCAAGGTAACGCTCTCCATTAATTGGTTATTAGCCCCTAATTCACAGGAAATTAAATCCTCGCTCAGGTGCATGCAACTTAATCAATTTGTTTACCGAGAGGCAAGTTGTGACGTCATAAACTGGCTTTGTTGGCGATGTCGCTCGCTATTTTGTTGATGTCGCTGGCTTTGTTGATGTCGCTGGCTTTGTTGATGACGATCACAGGCTATTTTTTGTGTTATCTACCAGTACCATAGCGCCATTGTCAGACCGGTATATTGATTTCTCCAGCAAGCTGGCCCATCCAAGGTAAGATATCCAATTGCCAACCCAATTCGATAACCAAGTAGTGAATGATAAGCACACCACCGGGATGATTGAATAATCTCTTGAGGACTAAATTACACACCACAAGATAAGGAGACGATGACGTTTCGGTCCGTTCTGGCCATTATCAAGTCGACTGAGGCGTTGTTGTTGTTATAGATTCAGCTACTCGGAATAAGTTCCAAGTAGCACGGGCTATGGTGAGCCCGTAACTTACCTGGCACAAAAGCGGGGCAAGAAGCACGGGCTATGGTTAGCCTCGTGGACAGGAGATGTCTCCCGTGGACTGAGGCGAATAACCTCTTCTTTATATATCGGTGTATTAATCCAGCGCGGGACGATAACGGTTTCGCTATCCTGATAAGAACATCAGCTTCAACCAAAGTTAAGGTTCAGTTGGCGAAACTTAGAGACGTCCAACCGTAAGCTTAAATTTAGCTGGTGTTAAATTGAATTTAAACTGGAATTTAATTGGACAGATTCAGAGTTAAACTGAAATTTAACTGGACAAATGTTACTCCCTTCCAAAAAAAAATGAAAATTGGTTGAAATGTTGCTAACGACGTTGCACGTGATAAAAAAATGACATAGTTTATAGTATAAAATTATATTTCCGGTTGCAATAACATACCCATAAATTTCGCACGAAATTAGTGAACCTACGGAGCGAATGTCATATTGGCACCAATGGTTGCATACGAGTCCAATATCAATTCACTGCGTTAGGATAGGTTGGCATCGAGTGGTATAGCCAGCGATAAATGGACCAATCAGAATTTCCGGAACGTTTCACCCTCCGCTGTGATTGGTCGGCTGAAGGCAACAGCGCTAATGGGTCGTGAGATCCAGTGAGGATTAGAGTAATTCAGTGTCATGGATGCGGTTGTAGAATTTAATGTTGAATTCTTATTTTAGTGGAGGTGTTCTTATGTGAAGAGAGAGCATTAATACTTGGAATTCTGGTGTAGTGACTCACTTGGTACAGTAATAACGAACCGTCAACTCGAGTGCTTGAATTCTGATATTTATCATGCTAAATAAGTAATTGATTCACTTACTTTTAATTTGACTTTAATTGTGTTCTCGAGTTCTTGGAATTACTGATATATGGCAAACTAGAGGGTTAGTGACTCTAGTTTACTCTAGTACTCTAGAGTTAGTGGCTAAAAGAATCTTGTCTGGAACATGATTCCAGTTAAATCATGCTAATAATGACATGTTGGTACATCTTAAGAGAATTTTGTGATACCGACAAGTTCCATTTCTTGTCTTGTATATAATGGTCTTGAATGGATGGTGGCAGTCTACCTTCGACTTCTACTTTTCTACTTCTACAGTACCTCTACCACTACTTCCTATTCCTCTCCGTGCCCTCTCTCCCACTCTCCTTTTCACCTGAACACACTCCTCCCTCCTCCCTCACCCCAAACCCTCACTAATTACTTCATTATTCATCTCTTTCCTTTCGTTTCTCTGATTCGTTCGTGGCAGTGAACGGTTCTAGAGTTCTCTCGAGTCACGAGGAGCTGATCAGGTTACAATGCCTTGTGTTCGTGACACCTAGGTAATCAAATACCTGGGTCACAAGGTGTTGAATTAGAGAGGCTGCAGTAGGGACTCTGGGGGAACTTTAGACTAGCTGACAGGTGGTGGGATAATGGACAAAAGAGACCTATTTCCCCCACTCCCCCGTTAGAATAGTTAACTAGGGGGTGGGATAATGGACTAAAGAGAGCTATTTCCCCCCACCCCGCGGTAAATGTGTGTGGCTGTGTGGGAGGTTTATGTGCGTGAATTTATGAGCGTTTGAGTGCATTCGCGAAGTTTGCACCCCGCCATTCCAGCTTTCGTTCGTATAATGCGACTGCAAAATGGATTCATCTATTACTAGTACGTGATTCCAGGAAGAAACTGCAACTCTTCAATCGCTCCTTGGTTGCAGAGGACTTTTCCGTTCGAATAAGAACTTTCCATATTGCTGGCGGTGAAAAATGCACTTGGTGCGATCTCAGCAACTCGCCTCATGGGTCGCTATGGTGCAGAACTTTCTTGCAGACGCGAGTCTTCTTGCATTCCATTTAGGTCGAGAATCGCAGTAACGAGAAGGACGGTGTGTGTGTGTGTGTGGGGGGGGGTAGTATCACTGCAAATAACCATTAACAACATATGGAAATTTTATTTAGGTATAAATACACAAAGTGATCAGGTAGCTCAAGCTATTCTCACCCCGTTCAGTACAACGTCATTATTTTGTTTTGTCATAAAACAGCATTGTGACTATTATAAATTTTCTTTGGGATATTTTCCATTCTACGCAAATATCTTCTACCATCTGGAGGGTGAAGAAACACTAGATCACTTAATCTTTGACATTTTATTGTTCGACGTTTGGTTAACAATGTGATATCTTCAGGAGTACACTGTTGAACTGACACAGATATACTGAGCTTTCAAGTTGTTGATGTTTTATATTCAGGTTCTGGAACAAAACGTTCCATGCAGCACGGGCTATGGTGAGCCCGTAAGTGGAGGCTCTTGAGAGCCATTATCTGTATCAATAGCTGCCACTGGAGCTCTGGGGATGGGGTCCGTGGACGCGCCAATCTAAGGCCGGCCACACACGTGCAGTTTTAACTGACAGTTAAAACTGCACGTGTGTGGCCGGCCTAAGACCATAAGGTTGGTCAGACCGGTGAGTTGATGGGGTACACACGTTGCTGACAGCTGAGTGCCACGGGAGTCAGCAGGGCTGTCAGCGGCTGGCCACAGTCGGCCGGTCAAGGGGGAGATGTCCGGGTGTTACAAGAGGATTAGTTTCCTTATCCCAGTTCCCCGAAGTTGGTAGTCTGGTCGACTTTCCTTCTTCAAGGTGTCGTAGTCGCAGAGGTGGTCGAGGCGTTCTTGAGAGACGACCATGCGAAGGATCCATCCCTGTACTGGCATTCCCAATACTCGTTATGGATTATGGAGTTATGCTGTCTGTCCTCCTTGGATGGTACTCGGCCACATCGGATATACCCGGAGGAGGCAGTATGGGAGCCTGTCAGTCTGGTTGGTGCCTCTGTGGGATCTCGAGGGGAAGATGGTGCCCGCTTGAGGGGCGAGAGAGATCACTTTGTGACCATTCATCTGCATCTTATTTATACATTTCTTACAATCCTCAACTATGGACACGAAGATTGGATATCAACTGTTTAAGGAGTCAAGTGCTCCTCGACTATCGACAAATGCAAAACAATTCAGCTTGCGTGGATGATATATAATTACTAACTCGAAGTACAATGTTCCTGTCCACAGTTTCCAAACTGAGTATATTCCCTTATTAGAACAACCACACCCTGCCATCCTCCACCACCGACCCGTTACAATACACATGTAAACTCCTGCCTCTTGGTAAGCGGCAAGTTACAGCCCCACTCTGTGCCAAGTCCTCTACGGGCTCACCATAGCCCGTGCTACTTAGAACGTTTTGTTCCAAGTTGTGAATCTTAAACAACAACAACAACTCTTGGTAACCCAGATATGCTTCTATACACACACCGTAATTGTCCCGGTTCATGGTGAATCTTTTTGTTTCACCTTGAGGGGTATAGTTTCTACTTCTATTTTCTGTATGTCCCAGGGAGCAGACCTATTACACTGTCAAGAAGGTTGACAGCAGTCAAGTCATAGTGTTCCCTGAGGTCATATTAACCATCCCCTCGTGCAGTATGTCTCTCCGTGTCCTGGAAGTGTGGACGTCACTCCAGCAGGTCTGAACGCTGTGAAACGCCTTATTCCTTCCTTCCTCCTCTCCTCATGAAGCCAATAGATACTTTAGTCACATTGCATTCACCAGGGCTCTAGGAGACTCGAACCGTGGACCCCATGAGTGTGAGGCCGAAGCTCTCTCGACCGAGCTATGTAAGATGCTTATTCTTGATGTCGACTCTCTGTTCACTAATGTTCCGCTCGATGGACGTTCTCTCTTCCTTAGTGAAGGCGTCTGAGGCCTTCTTCATCTCCCGCTTCCCATTAACGTCTTCCTCGAATTCATTAGATTCTGTGTTGACTCTAACTCCTTCCCTTTCAACGGTAATACTTCTCTCAAACATTCGGTGTGGCTATGGGTTCCACTCTCTCTCCCGTTCTTGCCACTCTCTACATGGAATACTTCGAAACTGTTCTTCTTCTTCTATTGATACTCGTCCCTCTCTCTGGCTTCGCTATGTTGATGACATTTTTGCTTGGTGGCCTCATGACCTTAATCTTTTCCAGCCTTTCCTCTCCTCTCTTAACAATCTGGCTCCTTCTATCCATTTCAAAGTTGAGTGGGAAATCTAATTCCCTCCTTCCTTTCTTGACCTTTTTTGTTCACAGCTCTGTGTCTGGGTTCTCTTTCTCTGTCTACCGTAAACCCATGCATAGTGGCATGTACATTCACTTCTTTTCCTACCATCCTCCTTCTGTTAAGAAAAGTGTCCTCGTCTCTCTCTTCCTCCGCGCTCTACGCATCAGCGACCCTCATTTTCTTGATTCTGAAATTTCCTTTATCTGCAANTTATTTGTATTTGTAGTACGTGGGTGAAGCATTTATAGCAACCCGTCCTCGATTCAAGTCCATTACATTCAGCGGTCAACCCCCACAGTCACATTCATAAATTTTAACATGCTGTTCATTCAAAACGGGAATTTTCGCAAGTATAAATTAATATTTAATATATTAACATATTGTGTATATATAGGCATAGAACAGGTTAGGTTAGGTGTTTAGGTTGTTGGCGATTATTTGTATTTGTAGTACGTGGGTGAAGCATTTATTGCGTTGTGATTCGAACAAAATTCGTCAGTGAAGCACTTGTTCCGGATATGTTCGAACGTCAGCAGTCGTGAGTCGTGTGTAAACCACTTTCATCATAAACAGGGGGTTTGGCAGGTGCATGGAATCACTTTTGAATCTTTGTTTGGAGGATGGGCTGTTTATAGCCTTGTGGTTCGAACAAAATTCGTCAGTGAAGCACTTGTTCCGAAAGTGTTCAAACAATATCAGTTGTGAATCGTGTGTAAACCGTTTTTCATTCATGAACGGGGTTTGGTGGGTGCATGGAATCACTTTTGGGTGTAGATGTAGGTTCGAATCCTCATCACGGCCTTTGTGGATTTGTTAATTTTTGGGTCTTTGTTTGGAGGACGAGCTTCATTGACAGCGTTGTGGTTTGAACAAGCAGCTCGTCCTCTAAACAAAGCAGCCCGTCCTCCAAACAAAGATCCAAAAGTGATTCCATGCACCCGCCAAACCCCCTGTTTATGAATAAAAAGCGGTTTACACGCGACTCACAACTGCTGACGTTCGAACACTTCCGGAACAAGTGCTTCACTGACGATTTTTTTTCGAATCACAACCCTATAAATGCTTCACCCACGTACTACAAATACAAATAATCGCCAACAGAACCTAAACACCTAACCTAACCTATCCTATGCCTATATATACACAATATGCTAATATATTATAATATTAATTTATACTTGCGAAAATTCCCGTTTTGAATGAACAGCATGTTAAAATTTATGAATGCGTCTGTGGGGTTGACCGCTGAATGTAATGGACTTGAGTCGAGGACGGGTTGAAACAAAGATCCAAAGATCCATGCATCTGCCAAATCAGCCCGTCCTCCAAACAAAGATCTAAAAGTGATTCCATCCACCCGCCAAACCCCCTGTTTATGAATGAAAAACGGTTTACACACGACTCGCAACTGATTTCGTTCGAACACTTCCGGAACAAGTGCTTCACTGACGAGTTTCGTTCGAACCACATCGCTATAAATGCTTCACCCACGTACTACAAATGCAAATAATCGCCAACAGAACCTAAACACCTAACCTAACCTAACCTATGCCTATATATGCACAATATGCTAATATGTTATAATATTAATTTATATTTGAGAAAATTCTTATTTTGAATGAACAGCATGTTAAAATTTATAAATGCGTCTGTGGGGGCGGCGGCTGGATGTAATGGACTTGAGTCGAGGACGGGTTGGCCAAATGCCCTGTTTATGAATGAAAAACACTTCTCGGAGAAGTGCTTTGCTGACGACTTTTGTTCAAACCACAATGCTCGAAACACTTCATCCGCGTACTACAAATTAAGTGACCTTGAGTGAAGTAAGGAAAGTGCTGCCTCTTAAGTTTTCTGTGTGACTTTACCTCAGATACCTGCCAGGAGTAAAATAGCTTAGCTGCCGCCGACGACACACACTGTTCGGAGCGCCCAAAGAGGCTGCTTGCATGCTGACAGTGAGTGAATGGTGAGGGCCAGCCTGTAAGTACAAGATCTTGTTTTATTGTTAATAAGTGTGTTGATCTGAGTAGTCAATGAAAGTTATCACCGTCTCCACACCTGAAACTTGTATAGGTGGAGAGCAAGACACAGCCAACGGTGGGTGGAACACGAACAAGGGTGGGACACAGGTGGAAACTTAGCCAGTAGAAATCATCGATATATCCACCGGCATCGCCAAGCATGTCGTGGTAGTGACTGGTTGTTAACAGTCTTAAGTTAGGTGTTGTCCACGAGTGGACCGGAATCGATTAGTTACACAATTCAGTTTCTTTATTATGAACCCCATACCCATCCTGTGGGTGGTGGTGGAAAGGGTAACAGAGGCACATAAGTGTTCAGGAACTGAACGCCATGGTTCATTAAGCTAAGCAAGTGACAATCTTTTGAAGCTAGTTACACAATTGTTAATGTTACATACACGTGTACATACTTGGCTTGGGGGACCATTCAAGCTTGTTCGCACACATGTACATATATATGTACAATCCTTTACACAAATACATATACATATCAATAATCTTTTTATATCACAAGTGATTCAACAAGAGGCTCACAACAGTCACTCTACAAGACACTTTACATCTATAGTGAGTCACACAGTTACTAGTCTTGCTCCACACCCACCCAACTGGGCGGCAGCTTTACAGTCATGTGCAGGCTGCACTTACAGTAAGCAAATTGTGGATACTTCGCTAAGATTCACGGTAGTACATCATTATTAATGAAGTACTTACACATTTCTTGAAGTCCATTGATGGTGTTATCTCTGAATTCCGCAATTTTTTCACATTTAATTATATAATGTCGCAAAGTATGGAATAGTTCTGCTGACAGAGATTACATTTAGTCAAATATAAATCAGCAGATATTACAAACTCCCAGAGGTACTGTACTTGTAGCCGAACCTAAACCTAGCAGTGGTAACATCTAGAAGTCTGTTAACCTTATTGGATGACCCATAGACGTGCGGTTCTTCCTGCATAATAGAATGATGATAGATGGAGGAACTGGTGTGAATTTCACTTTGCCTCAAGTTTACGAGATTTTGTTGATGTTCCCGGAATATTGCTGCCCTCAGGCTGCTCAAAGGCAGTCCAAGATAGTAATCAATTCCCTCTTTATGAGCAAACGTTTTGGCTAACTCATCAGTTCTATCATGCATTAAGAGACCAATATGGGAAGGAATCCACAAGATTCCTTTAACAACTGCCTTAGTTTCTTATACATATATACTGTTAAGTGAACAGAGGCATCATGTGACAGGAAACGTGCTCATATGCTTCCGTCCTGCCACGGGAATCGAACCCGCAATCCTTGATTGTGAGACTATGACGTAACGCTACCTCACACAGGACTCGCTCCCTTTCGAGAGAGAAAAGTGAGTGAGCGAGCGAGCGAGCATGCAGAAGGAGCGGCAGAGTCAGGACAGGTGGTGGTGCTTGTGCGTATTTGTGGTGCACTTTGAGCTCTGTGGAACGTTAGTATTTTTATAACGTTGAAATCTGAACATTTCTATGAATAATTTAATTTGTATGTAACTCCTATCAAATTGTTCTAACCTGATGTTGAATTTTAACTCATGGGTCCCGCTTCTCAATATTCAATCGATTGGCGTGCAGGTATTTACTTAAAGATCACTGTCTCTCTAGTGGCCTCGACGAGGACACGAAGCCGGCGGCTTGTTAGAGACCCCTCCATTTGACTTGATGATTTTGTCACGCTGGATCTTAAAATTCATCACTGTTCTCGCATTTACGGCTTCGGCTTAAGTGGTTCCATGGCTTTACATCTTCAACACTCTGCTGAACGGAAATGTTAATTTGCTAGTTGTGATGTTAATTGTTATGCTCCATATGCAAGGTCTTGCATTTTTGCGATATTAAAAAGCATTTGCCAGTGTTCTGACCATTTGCAGAGATCATGTAGATATCTTTGTATCTCATGTAGATATCTTAGATATCTTTGTTTTATCCATTCTAGTATTCTATAAGTTACTCCACATTTCTTTTGTTTCCTTGCTAATCTTTCATGTGGTACCATTTCTAAACATTTAGCAAAGTCCACGTATACAACATCCACCAGAAGTCCTTTGTTTGAGTAGCTGGTTACCGTTTCCCAAAATGTGAGCAGGTTTGTAAGGCAGGATCTATTTTTAACAAACCAATGTTATGTTGATTTTACAAGACTGTGTACAGTGAGATGGTGGATGAGTCCTCCCTTAGGATTCTCTCCATGAGCCTGCAGATGTGGGAGGTCAAGCTGATCGGATGGTAGTCTTCACTCATCAGGGAGTATGAGTTCCAAAGACTTCATGGGGCCTTTTATTTGCATGGAGTGTTTACACAGATTTAGTCTGACTCTGGGGCTATCAAAGAGATATTTATGTCTGGTGTAGTGCTCATGGGTTCTTTTACATCTATCAAGGAAAAGTTTCAGATCAAGATTAGCATTTTAGGAATAAGGTTTTGTATATGTAAATAGCACATGAGAATGTGTGAAGTGAGTGTATGCTTAGCATGTTAAGGGACTTCCTTAGGGCAGTCCCTGAACATGCTTCCCTTTCTAGGGAAGACCTTCCAGAACTTCCCTTCCTAGGGAAGACTAAGGGGACATTTTTCTGGTTTCCTCTTTTCTTTCTCCTTTCATTGGCGTATATATCTTACTTCTCCGTAGCCACTGTTTGGTTAGTACTGTTATCTAAGCAAAAGTACTACCATTACCACCATCACATCCACTACAGCTATGACCACTACCATAGCTTCCACCACGATCACAATAACTACCACCACCACCACAGCAATGACCACCACAATACCTACCACCAACGCTACCAACCATTAACTCCAGAAATTTTTTATGTCAGATTTAATGGAGAACTTCGGAAACCATGAAAACCATTAACAGTTTTATTCTGACGCTCAGCAAGTTCCTTTGATGTTCGCTAAACATACCGACGGTGTAATATAAAATATTGATTATGAGCAAGCCAAAAAATATGAAACTGAACAAGGAAATTTTTAAATAGAAAATATAATTAAATTTAAATTGAAATTAATTGTGATATGACGTCTTTTAAGTGGGAAGAAAAACGTTAAAAGCCTAAACTTCGCTTGTTTTTTTTTCATGTTGTTAGAGTAAGCGAAATAATTTTTTGCATTTGGAGAAAACCTCGCAAATTATTCAAGAGCTTGAATGCTAAATTTTAGCAAAATTTAACAAAAAAGACAGAAAATAGGCTTTATGTCAGAAAATGTAGAAAGTAACTAGTGTATATCTATCTCTATATATCTCTATTGTAGGGAGCCAAATCCTCAGAGAAGGGAATTTACCTGAAGGGCCAATATCACTAGTGGCCTCGACGAGGGCAGGATGCCAGTGGCTTGTCAGAGGTCCCCCATTCGCCTTGGTGTTCTTTTCCAGTTGGATTTTAAAATTTAACAGTTTTGGCATTTCAAAGAAAAATTCCTTCAGATCATTCAGATAAAAATTTGCCGTTTGACTCTAAATACGTATGAGTATTCGCTTTTTCTACCACCCATTTTATTATTTATATTGTACATTTTATTATACAAGATTTCACAGTTACATAGCTGATTGGTTACAAAATGTGACCATTCAGATGAAATAAAGATAAATTTGTTTCCTAGAGGCTGTAGATTTCTTCGAACTCCTCCGACGCCGGGCAGGAACCGAGGACGCAGCGGGCATTCCTCCTCTGGATCGGTCACTAATCAGGAAGAATGCCCCTAGAAAACCGGACAATCTCAGTTCGATGGAAATAAAGGATAAAAAGTCCTTTCTGAGACGCTAATAAAACCATTGGTAAAATTTTTAATAAAAAAAATTAACTTTTTTAAATAATCGAAAGACATCAGATATCCCTCCCTCCCTCTCTGGATCGCCACACTTGAGGCGCTAGAAGAGAAAACTCGCCTCTCTAGGGGTCTCCTTTTGTTTCGATAAGCCTGGAACCAAGATCCTTAAGAAACCTCTTTGCACTCTCCACGAACCAAGGGTCTCGAATCTTATTGAAACAAAGTTCCAATAAGTTAAAGAAAGCGATAAGTTCCAATAAGCTCCGCTTCGCCGGGAAGGCGGAAACAAATGGGCAATCAAATGAGTTTCTTTCACCCTGATGGGTGATGGGTGAGAACACCTAGCAGTTAATAGGTACCTGGGAGTTAGACAGTTGCTACGGGCTTCTTCCTGAATGTGTGTGTGTGTACATTATATATATATATATATATATATATATATATATATATATATATATATATATATATATATATATATATATATATATATGTATATGTATATATATATGTATATATATATATATATATATATATATTGGTGTATACTGGCAGCAGGTTTTCTTTTAAACATGTCTCATTAAATATGACCGCATATTCTGTATTTACTATCTTCTGATTTAGGGCTTCTATCCCTCTAACTATTTTCTTAGCATCAGGGCTTAGCTGAAATAGGAGTTCTCCAAAACTCATTTTCGTAATTTCCGGGTGAAGAAAAGAGGTAAATTACTATAGAATGTATTACACTTATTTATACAATATGCACAACGTTTCGAACCTCCATAGTTCATTCTCAAGTGAAGGAATTTTACAATGAGATTGATTTTATACCCGCACTGGGTCAGGTGATAAGACAATAAATGTGAAAACAAAGGGGGATACAAAGGGGATATAAGTGGGGTCACACATATGAACATAAGAATATAGGTAACCGCAGAAGGCCTATTGACCCATACGAGGCAGCTGGTATCTACATACAAAGATTAATCCAGTGTAATTGGCCTGTTATGTTGAACATTGTGTTCTGTGTTGGCATCGTTATGTTCTGGTCTTGTCCTTACTCTCATTGTGGGTAGGGTAAATAGTTCCGTGATTTGGGTGTTTATGGTAGGTTGTTCTATTCTTATGTGGATTGCTTCAAGAATTTGTAATCTTCTTGCATCTTGTGTTTTGTCTATTATGCTTGTATTTTTGTTCAACATTTCTCTTGTTTCTCAACAAGGTGATTTGTGAGGTGAGGTGAGGTGATTTGATAAAATATCATGCCCAAGATTACCAACCGAGTGCCGGCGGGGGATGGAAATAGCCTCGGCTACCATCCTCTTTTGTCCGGTCATGTTGGTCAAGCGGTTAAGGGATCCTGTATGCCAGCAGAGTGCTCCTGGCAGTATGGCTTCGAGTCACTTCTGGGGTGTGAGTTTTCAGTTGCATATAGTCCTGGGGACCATTCAGGCTTGTTCGCATTTGTGTTCCTCACGTGTGCCCCAAAGAATGAGGTGATTTGATAAAATACCATGTCCAAGATTACCAACCGAGTGCCGGCGGGGGGATGGAAATAGTCTCGGCTACCATCCTCTTTTGTCCGGTCGTGTTGGTCGAGCGGTTAAGGGATCCTGTACGCCAGCAGAGTGCTCCTGGCAGTATGGGTTCGAGTCACTTCTGGGGAGCGAGTTTTCAGTTGCATATAATCCTGGGGACCATTCAGGCTTGTTCGCATATATATATATATATATATATATATATATATATATATATATATATATATATATATATATATATATATATATAATTAGGTTCTATGAATAAAATCAGTAATACACTCAATAAATACAAAACGGATAATAACGAAGCAGAGAACATAAATAATACAGAAATTAACTAATGAAGCAAAAAATAACCAATGAAACAAAAAAGAACAAATGAAGCAGAAAATAACTAATGAAGCAGAAAAAGTAAATAAAGCTGTATTATGCTTCAGTATTTTCCCCTGCAGACGATACCTGCGGCGGCCACGACGACTGCGACGCTAGGCTGTCACCTCAGAGTTGTTATCACTAGGCTTGTCTCTTGTCTTCCTTGTCTCACGTACAGATACGGCAAGACTGTGTATTCTCACCTATTTATGCCTGCAGGATCGAGCATGAGCTCTTGGACCTATTTTTTCTAGCTGCCGGTTTCTAAGATTCCTAATCTATTTCCCAGTCATGTATATTTTTTAAATTATGCATGGAATTTTACCTTTACAACTGCAAATTTATTCATATTTTCCTATTTTCATCACCGTACTCTTCTTGGTGTTAAAATCCAGAGGCTGTTTCTTGGACAAACTCTACAGCTTGTCTATCTTACAATCCTCATCTATCTCAACTTTTCTCATTAATTCTAATTTTCTGCATCGACTGTAAACATCGACATATCAGACTACTCCGATAGGCTATTATCGGACTCTACTCCAATAAACCGATAGGCTATTAACATACATGAGAAATAGCATGGATCCCAGAACCAATCCTCGAGGTACTTACTCTATTTCCCTCCGTCACCCTGATTTCGCATCTCTCACTGTGACTCTCTGACTCCTGTCTGTTAAGTATTTCCATACGCGTGTTGGTGCTATAGCTTGAGCTGCCTCATCCCTTTGTGTGTATTTTACCTCAATAAACTTATTTCAATTTCAATTCAATTTCCAGTTACTCCCATCTGTCTCTCAAGCTTATGTAGTAATCTGTGGGTAATCTCAAGCGAGGTACTGTGTCAAATACCTTTTTTTTGGCGGTCCAGAAACACACAATCAACCCAGCCTTCATTGTTCTGTCTTACTTTTGTTGCTTTGTCGTAGAACATCAGTGGGATTGTTATGTATGATTTTCCTTCCTTAAAGCCATGTTAATGTTTGTTTACGTATATAATTTTCTCTAGGTGGTTAACTAGGCTTATTATTTATATTCTTTCGAGTACTTGGCAGGGTTTGTCAGTGACATGGTCCGTAATTAAGTGATTTTTCTATATATCTTTTCTTGTAAATTGATAATATATTTGCAAATCTCCCTTTGCAATATATTCCAAAAAGTTTAATGTGAGAGGTATGCTGAGGGCCTGTGATGCTTCTTTAAGCAGTAAGTTTAACTTGAACGAAACGCTACGCGTACTAAAGGCTGTACAAGAATGTAAGAATTCTTGTATATATATATAAAAAAAGAAATGTAAGAGCAGTAAGAGTGAATGTTGTGACATACACACAAGACAAGTTGCAACGGTGTAGCTGAAGGCCTTGGTATCTGTTCCACTCTCAACTCCAATGTATTTTTTTAATAACAATTACAGTACACAGGGAAATCGCCCTAGCATGATATATCAATGATAAAATGAAATTGAGCAATGCTGGGATTCGAACCCTGGACCTGAGTACTCCGAAGCCGTGCACCTTACCTCTAGACCACGACATGGTATAAATTGATTTTGTGGTGTCTTTGTTGTGGCACGCAGTTCGAGGGTTCGATTCTCCTGGATTGCTCCCATAGGTTTTCTCAGTAATATCAATGAGAGTTAATTTACTCAAACTTATAAGAAAGATGAAACAATAATATATATGAGATTGTTTGTCTGTCTCTCTGTACAAGGCCAGCCGCTTGGGACCTACCTTCACCAAACTTTGCAGCGTGAATGGTCTGGGGATAGGACGGACACAGGCCGGTAGGGGGTCGGGTCAGTTTGAGACCCCTTCCCCTCCCTTTCCCATGTAATCGGCGAAAAGTGGCCGGCTGAGTCCCAAGAATTGTTAACTGGAGAACGATAAACAATCAGTTATTAGACCTTTCAGACCAGTTGGCATGAGGTACCTGGAGCTTTGCAATTACTTTATTCATTCTCGTATTCTTGAAGATATCCTCACAGTGTACCCAAAATTTGCCAGTGCAGGCTACTAAACATATGGCCCTATATGACTAACCATCCTGCGAGATGGGGACTTTTATTACACTGCTGCCTTATTCAATCTTGTGTTGTTGATATCCTCAAAATGCTTCCGGAGTCTGCCAGTGCAGACTGCCTATCACATGCCTCTGTATGACTAACCATCCTGTGTGATGGGGATTTTTTAGCATCACCTAGTTAGCTTTTTGACACACTGTACTCCACTTCATATAGGCTAGGGTAGCTGCACTAATGCAGATGTACGTCATATATTAATAAAAAAAAACATCCAGCATTTTCTGAGACATAGAAAGAGAGAGAGAGATTGACAGAAGGAAGGAGAGGTGTGAGAATGAGAGAGAGAGAAGTCTTTGGGGAGAGTGAGGGGGGAGAAAGTTGGAGAGGGACATGAGGAAAGTGGGGGGATCTTTGGGTAAAATAGATGGAAAAGGGAGTAGAGGGAGGATAGGGAAACATATGAGAGAGGGAGAGACAGGGCTGAGTGAGGCGCAGGAGTAGCCGTATTCGTCTCCCTAATACGGATATAATGACATGAGTTGCAAACCTTGCAGGGAAAACACCCTTATTCGTCCGGTCTCTTACAACCCTCGTACAACTTTCCTTATTATAAATAACAATGTATCTGCCTCTTCTAACAATCTGAAGTAGGTGGGTTGTTAGTGCAGATACTTCAGCTTTGAGCGTATTGATATCTTTAGATAACAGCTTGGTTTGGTAGTGGCCTCAGGGTCTTTGAACGTCGGGAAGGTTATTAAGGCCACACTAACAGCTTACTGACCAATTAATAAAGTCTTGAACCAAGAATTTACAGCAAGTCTTTCGCACTCTCCTGAGTGCTTTGTCAAGGTCTGAGTGTGTGGTGAGGACGAGACTCGCATCTCAACGTCTAATGAGGCTATTATCTGTTGTTTTAGATTTAGCTACTCAGAACGAAATGTTCATGTAGCACGGGCTATGGTGAGCCCGTAAGGCTGTTATCCAGGGGTCCTCTTATCCTGCTTGACCTCCTGACCAGGTCACCACTATTCCCGACTGGCAATGTATGTTGTTTAAGATTCGCTACTAGGAACAAAAAGTTCGAAGTAGCACGTGCTATGGTGAGCCCGTAGTGGACTTCCCTGGCACAGGAGCGGGGCAAGTAGCACGGGCTATGGTGAGCCCGTAGTGGACTTACCTGGCACAGGAGCGGGGCAAGTAGCACGGGCTATGGTGAGCCGTAGTGGACTCCCTGGCACAGGAGCGGGGCAAGTAGCACGGGCTATGGTGAGCCCGTAGTGGACTTACCTGGCACAGGAGCGGGGCAAGTAGCACGGGCTATGGTGAGCCCGTAGTGGACTTCCCTGGCACAGGAGCGGGGCTGTGTGGGGGTGGCAAGTCCCCGAGGTAATGTGGTCACGTGACCTCTCGTAATGCTGCTGTTCTGGGAACTGGAGTTGTTATTAATAGAGGTGTTCATCTGGATGTTACCCTACGGGCTCGCCATAGCCCGTGCTACATGGACACTTCGTTCTGAGTAGTTAAATCTAAAACAACGATAACTGGATGTTATCACTCGTAATCCACTCCACACACCCCAAGGAACGCGGCTAATGGCACTGCTTTCATTCATCCATTTATTGAGATCTAATTTTAATTTACTGGAAATCATTTTCCTAGTAAAGCAATCCTTTAGTAAAGTTTTTAGCAATTTAGCAATCCGAAGAAAAGTTCTTGTTACCAGCGAAAGTATTGAGAGTATTAGAACCCCTTCCACTACCCTTCTAGCTTTAACATTATTACTTCTATAGATTATTTCCCTTTCTTTAAATCAATATTGTGATCCTTTTCCCAACTATGGTTTGCTACATCACTGTTACCAGCCATGATTCTACACGCTTCCTTATTTTCATTCTTATTATTATCATCATCATTGTTGTGAAAATAACAAAACGCCATCATACAACTAAACAAAATCAAAACAAATAACCAAAATATTAGAGTAGCGTATGACACATTATGAGGCAAATAATAATTTAGTTACAACAATAATGAGGCTTGGATTAAGGTGGCGAGGCTCTCCCTGTGACTCTTAATTAATTAAATAAAAGGAAAAATCAAATATCAAACAAAACTCCTGAAGACCAAGAACGCGGAGGACGAGCCAGGAATTATTTACACTTAGCAAACATGACTTGATGAGAAATATATTGACTCAGATGATGCAGAGTTAATCGATCAAACGTGTATATTCAATGAACAAATTCATATTTTAAAAATAGTCTGTAAACCAATATGGTTAAGATGAGGGTGAAACTGTAATGAATTATAATTATAATTCATTATAATGAATTAAACAATGAAATATATAATGAATTATGCAATGAATTATATAATGAATTATATAATGAAATATATAATGAATTATATAACGAATTATGTAGTGAATTATATAATGAAAGCATAAATAGTTATAATTAATTATAATTAAAGTCTAAGGATTCCACTAGCCATCTTTCATGGTCATCAATTTTTTCTTTTTTAAAGATGAAATTCGCAATATATACAAGAGTTCTTACATTTTTGTAAAGCCACTAGCACGCATAGCGTTTCATGTATTACCTTTTTAAGGCTTGCATTGTGTTGCATCTTGAGTATGGCGGCAGGGAGGTTTAAGAAGGTGGAGGCTTACATTGGTGCACCTCGCATCTTGGAACAAGAGTGGGAAAGAATGTCAGTCCACCTCAGCTGTCGATGCTCACCGTGAGGACTAGTTATGTGTTAAGCTTGGATGGTAGTGAATCTACATTTGTACAACGGGTTACTCAATGGTCTCACAAGGGCTCGAACCTCGGCCAGCGGGGAGGAAGACTGATGCAATACACAGTCTACCGACGATAGCGTCTGGAGTCTTGGAGGCTGGAGAGACATCCTCGTTACACTCGTTTCTCTAAGTTTCTGGATATTCGTTTTATGTATACTTTGTAATTCTTCCATTGTAAACTCTTACTTTTGTTATGTATACTTGGCCACAACTGCTGCAAGGCATTGTATAATCCTCCGCTATAATCTCACTGCTGTTATTTCTTCCTGTGAAGAATATACTGAGTGACTATTGTGTATGTTTTATACACAACACCATTATTATCTCTGTTACAATGTCAGAGATGTTTGTGTTTGTCCTGTGTGAACACGGAGCCCTTGTTCTCCTTCTGTCATTGTGTTATTTCCAAACTTCCACCTTGCTTGTTTCCTGTGTTTCCCGATGAAATATGGCAAGTATTTCAGCTTTAGCAAGTAGGTGATGTACGACACTTTTTTCAAGAAACTGCACATCCTCAAGGATCTGTGAAATAATCCGATTATTGCGCCTTTTTCACCTCATTATTGTGGCGATAGCAATATAAGACGAGATTATTTTCACAGGTTGATATTCTGAAGACGTTAAACTTGAGTTATCGCCTCTCCTTGTCAGTGTATCTGGTGATGGTTGGCAGACACCTCGCCACATGTAACAATTCGTAATGAAGACTGTTGTATATTAAACACCGTTGACCTGCAGCAGGTTGCAAGAATAGAGGATTTTTATATGATCCACCGGTTATTGACGCGGCAAGTTGTTACTGTGAAAAAAAGCGAACTTTAGGAATAATCAAATAAACTTTTGACTTAAAGAAAAAGAATATGGGTAGACAGCGGTACAACTTCCTGATGCTCCTTCGTCTGAATTATTGTATCCAAGCGTGAGACTTAACTTTAAAAAATTTACATAACTACTTAGGAAAAGATTCAGTTCAGCAGCAAAAGGCATCCCAGAGTCATCTCTCATACCAGGAACTGTTGAAGGACACACGACTTATAACGCCACAAACCACACATGATAGGGCTCATCTCACTGAGATCTTTAAAACACTTAACCAATTGATAGACATTAATCCCTACAATTTCTTTAAACCTTCACTTCTAACTCACACAAGGAGGTAATAAAAACATAGAACCACTGACTCCCCGAAGGTATAACCACTAAAACATTACAGATCAAAATGAAACTGGAAAAATCCTCAAGAATAAATGGGGTATTTTTAATCAGGCCACACTAGAGATGGTAGCCCTCAGGTAAATACATCTTCAACATAACAAAGCCATTTAACAAATGATTTTGGGGGAGCAATCCTGCTTCAAGAAATTCCACGAATTTGGGTCCAAAATGGCATAGCACCAATTGGAGAGCCTATTGCTATACTAAACTGTGAGTAACAGAATTGTGAATTGAAGCTCAAACAATGGTATGTCTGTGTAGGTGGCACAGAGACTAGCTATAGCTACTGATTCATATACATATATGATATGACCCTGTGGTCTACCTTGGTTGACCGTCTACCCTTGGTGACCGTCTACCCTGGCTGACCGTCTACCCTGGCTGACCATCTACCCGGGCTGACCGTCTACCCTGCCTGACCGTCTACCCTGGCTGACTGTCTACCCTGGCTGACCGTCTACCCTGGCTGACCGTCTACCCTTGGCTGACCGTCTACCCTGGTTGACCGTCTACCCTGGCTGACCATCTACCCTGGCTGACCGTCTACCCTGGCTGACCGTCTACCCTTGGCTGACCGTCTACCCTGGTTGACCGTCTACCCTGGCTGACCATCTACCCTGGCTGACCGTCTACCCTGGCTGACCGTCTACCCTGGCTGACCATCTACCCTTGGTGACCGTCTACCCTGGCTGACCGTCTACCCTGGCTGACCGTCTACCCTGGCTGACCGTCTACCCTGGCTGACCGTCTACCCTTGGCTGACCGTCTACCCTGGCTGACCGTCTACCCTTGGCTGACCGTCTACCCTGGTTGACCGTCTACCCTGGCTGACCATCTACCCTGGCTGACCGTCTACCCTGGCTGACCGTCTACCCTGGCTGACTGTCTACCCTGGCTGACCATCTACCCTGGCTGACTGTCTACCTTGGCTGACCATCTACCTTGGCTGACCATCTACCCTGGCTGACCGTCTACCCTGGCTGACCGTCTACCTTGGCTGACCATCTACCTTGGCTGACCATCTACTTTGGCTGACCATCTACCCTGGTTGACCGTCTTCCCTGGCTGACCGTGTACCTTGACTGACCATCTACCCTGGCTGACCGTCTACCCTGGCTGACTGTCTACTTTGGCTGACTGTCTACCTTGGCTGACTGTCTACCCTGGCTGACCGTCTACCTTGACTGACCGTCTACCTTGACTGACTGTCTACCTTGACTGACCGTCTACCTTGACTGACTGTCTACCTTGACTGACCGTCTACCTTGACTGACCGTCTACCTTGACTGACTGTCTACCTTGACTGACTGTCTACCTTGACTGATTGTCTACCTTGACTGACTGTCTACCTTGACTGACCGTCTACCCTTGGCTGACCATCTACCCTGGCTGACTTATCTCCGGCCACCTATCCAGCGTGAGGCCACATCAATCATTCCATGACATAACTGATCAAGCGATGAACACCGAGTTACATTGTTTAAATTATCACGCTAAAACACAACAAAATCCAATATTAAAAATATTCACAGTGCTATGTAGAATTTGTAAAAAAAAATTATGGCTCTTATAAACAAAAATGTGAAATAAAATTTATATAATAAAAAAACGCTGAAGTAATAGAAATCTTGTACTTAGTTGTATTTGCAGAGGATCGAGCTTCGCTCTCGTGTTTATAGAGGCGTACACGAGAGACTGATGTGTGTGGGGGGGGGAGGGAGGGGGTGCCAGCCTGTCATGCCAGACACAGGGTAAATGACTTCGTTCTCCAGTTATCATCGGGTCGGGAAATGAAGAGAGACACGCGAGATATGGCTCCAGAGGAAGATAGGCAGTGCACCTTACCTATTGAGTGTCTGCGAGGGAGTGAGGGAAAACTCTTTATTGTTGTACCTACTAGTTGGTCTACTGTCCTTGTTGTACCTACTAGTTCGTCTACTGTCCTTGTTGTACCTACTAGTTGGTCTACTGTCCTTGTTGTATCTACTAGTTGGTCTACTGTCCTTGTTGTACCTACTAGTTCGTCTACTGTCCTTGTTGTATCTACTAGTTGGTCTACTGTCCTTGTTGTACCTACTAGTTGGTCTACTGTCCTTGTTGTACCTACTAGTTCGTCTACTGTCCTTGTTGTACCTACTAGTTGGTCTACTGTCCTTGTTGTATCTACTAGTTGGTCTACTGTCCTTGTTGTACCTACTAGTTCGTCTACTGTCCTTGTTGTACCTACTAGTTCGTCTACTGTCCTTGTTGTACCTACTAGTTCGTCTACTGTCCTTGTTGTACCTACTAGTTCGTCTACTGTCCTTGTTGTATCTACTAGTTGGTCTACTGTCCTTGTTGTACCTACTAGTTGGTCTACTGTCCTTGTTGTACCTACTAGTTCGTCTACTGTCCTTGTTGTATCTACTAGTTGGTCTACTGTCCTTGTTGTATCTACTAGTTGGTCTACTGTCCTTGTTGTACCTACTAGTTCGTCTACTGTCCTTGTTGTATCTACTAGTTCGTCTACTGTCCTTGTTGTACCTACTAGTTGGTCTACTGTCCTTGTTGTACCTACTAGTTCGTCTACTGGACTTGTTGTACCTACTAGTTCGTCTACTGGACTTGTTATAGCTGCTGCGTTACAACTTGACTATTCTCACTATGAAATTCTTTGTCGAATCGGGCCTTAAAGTTGTGGTTGGAGATGGCTTGTTCAAGTTCCTCTTATAAAACATTCTACTTGTTAACTACCTCTAAAGGCTACGAGTACTTCCTTTCGTTTTATTAATTACGGTACCTTATGTGTTACACATACCTTGAGCACTGTTTATGTAGGACAGACGTAAATCGGTGTATTTATATATGTAGGTTAGGTTAGCATTTTAAAGCACTACAGTCACCTTTTGTGGTTGATTGTTCAATAAATCAGTGAATATATGTTTAACAGATCTTTAACCCTGTCCATGGAGGACAGAAGAAAAAGTATATATTCTGGTTAGCATTGTAAATGTGTGGCCACGTCTGTGGTAGGATAAAAAAAAACTCTAAGTCCCTTCGGCTCATTTGAGTTTCAGGCTTCCACCTGTGTCCTCTTGTCCTGCTTTCTCTCTGGCTGAATATGCTATCCTTGTCCACCTTATCTATTCTCCTCGTAATCTTGTATGCTGTGGTCATATTCCCTCTGTTCCTTCTATCCCCTTGGGTTGTAAGATTTAGTGCCATTAGCCTATGTTCGTAGCTAAATTCTCTTAGCTCTGGCACCAATCTTGTTGCAAACCTTTGTACTTGTTACAGTTTTGGCTTTATGCCTCACCAGGTGCGGATTCCATACCGGTGATGTATATTCCTGTTTATGTCAAGGAACAGGATTCCATCCTGTTCCTTGACATAAACAAGGAACAGGATGGGTCCTAGTACTGAACGTGCGGTACTCCACTGGTCCCTCTCTTTCTTTCTGATGGATCTCTTCCCATCTCTCTCTCCTTTCATATCTCCTCCCTTTTCAATATCGCCTCCCTTCCCCCTTTGTGCTCCATTTCCTATTTAAATATTCTTCCAGGTACTCCAGCTCGTCCCTAGAGTTTGGGTCACTATCAAAGGCCTTGTGGCAGGCTAGTAATATACAGTCAACCCACTCATCTCTCTTTTCTGTTTGACGTGTGGTAGTGTGTACTCACCTAGTTGTGTTTGCGGGGGTTGAGCTCTGGCTCTTTGGTCCCGCCTCTCAACCGTCAATCAACAGGTGTACAGTTTCCTGAGCCTACTGGGCTCTATCATATCTACACTTCAAACTGTGTATGGAGTCAGCCTCCACCACATCACTGCCTAATGCATTCCATTTGTCAACCACTCTGACACTTAAAAAGTTCTTTCTAATATCTGTGTGTGTGTGTGTATGTCTATACATGTATTTATATGCATGTTTGCGTGTACTTACCTAGTTGTGTTAGTGGAGAGCGAGCTGCAGCTCCTTGGCCACGCCACCTGACCATCACTCGGGTGGAGTGACAACTTCGCAAACTTGTGGGATTTGTTATTTTTATTGATGAATTCGCATGTGTTGTGAGTCTCCTTTAACTCCTCTCTTGATGCTTTAAACTTGCACACAAGTGAAGGAGTCTCGTCCAATACCTGTCTGGCTCGTGGGAGTGTTTAGTTTCCATTTGTGTCCTGATACCATTGTCCTGTACATGTCTGACGTATGTGATGGGAATCCTACTCCTCGCCTGTGTGTGTGTGTGTGTATGTTTGTGTGTGTGTGTGTGTGTGTGTGTGTGTGTGTGTGTGTGTGTGTGTGTGTGTGTGTGTGTGTGTGTGTGTGTGTGTGTACGTCAGGCTGCGAGCAGCCGCGTCCAACAGCCTGGTTGATCAGTCCAGCAACCAGGAGGCCTGGTCGATGACCGGGGACAGGTCTGGCGTGATATCGACCCCCAGGTCTTTCTCTCTCTCTGACTCTTGAAGTATTTCATCTCCCAAATGATACCTTGTATCTGGTCTCCTGCTTCCTACCCCTATCTTCATTACATTACATTTGCTTGGGTTAAACTCTAACAGCCATTTGTTCGACCATTCCTGCAGCTTGTCCAGGTCTTCTTGAAGCCTCAAGCTGTCCTCCTGTCTTAATCCTTCTCATAATTTTGGCGTCGTCAGCAAACATTGAGAGGAATGAGTCTATACCCTCTGGGAGATCATTTACGTATATCAGAAACAGGATAGGTCCAAGTACAGAGCCCTGTGGGACTCCACTGGTGACTTCACGCCAGTCTGATGTCTCACCCCTCACTGTAACTCTCTGCTTCCTATTGCTTAGGTACTCCCTTATCCACTGGAGCGCCCTACCAGTTACTCCTGCCTGTTTCTCCAGCTTATGCATCAACCTTTTATGGGGTACTGTGTCAAAGGCTTTCCGACAGTCCAAAAAAAATGCAGTCTCCGCCCACCCTTCTCTTTCTTGCTTAATTCTTGTCTTTGTGTGTGTATGTGTGTGTGTGTGTGTGTGTGTGTGTGTGTGTGTGTGTGTGTGTGTGTGTGTGTGTGTGTGTGTGTTCATGGAGTTACTGAAACACTCAGATATGAGGCCAAAGTTGGGATTGTCAACAGTTCGTGTTATGATCTGTGATATTGGAACCCAAGATGGGATGACTATGCCAGAGGGAAGATGATGGTGAGGGGGAGGAGAGTAGAGGGAGTAACGTGAGGGAGAAGGAGAGGAGAAACAGACCACAGAGGTGATGGAAGACATCACGAGGTAGAGGAGAAGAGAAAGGAGACACGAAGGGTGGGACGTGAATATGGAGGAACTATTTTTACTTCTTTGGAATATAAAAAAAAGTCTTTGAGGAAAATATATTTTTAATGTCATATTCAGTATTATTCAGTGTTATTGTAGTATTATTAGTAGTAGTAATTGTAGAAATAACAGCACTTTTAATGGTACTATTAATTACATTGCTGAAAATATTAATACTAGCAATAACAGCAATAATAGCAGTGATGCAAGCATAAACTATTTAACACTAGATCTGAGGTACCCGGCAGTGCTCGGGTCTCGTTCATCCCTTTCACCTAATTCCACCCTCCCCCTACCTTTCTTCACCCACTTTCCCAAACATTCTCGCCCTCTCTCTCTCTCTCTCTCTCTCTCTCTCTCTCTCTCTCTCTCTCTCTCTCTCTCTCTCTCTCTCTCTCTCTCTCTCTCTCTCTCTCTCTCTCCCCGCCTCTCACCCCACTCCTCTCTCCCTCTCTCAGAACAAACTTTGCATCACACTCAAAACATAACAACAGCACAATTTTGTAATTGTTATTTGATGCAACGTTGCAAAAATATAGTTAAATAACGTTGAGGTTACATTGTAAATTGGGACGTTCTAATCAGATGACGAACTGATGAAAACGAAACATTTCAACGAACTCATTTTTTTTTACTAGTTAATAATTCGATTTCACAGCCTGATTAATCATGTGAACTATTTTGCATAAATATTCATCAAAGGACAACACATGGCGTGGACAGAAAATTTTAATTGTCAGTTTGTGACTATTTTGCTCAGTGCTGCCGGAGGTTAAATTGCCTTGGCGAGTAGTTAACCAGCCATTCGTGCCGACGTAATTAATAGCCAAACGTAACGAGCGGGGGAATGGCAACATTACTGCCTGTAAATCAATGATAGTTAACGTGAACCTTAACAAAGAAAATCAATTGCAATTGTGATCAAGTTGATTGTTGTGTTGAGTACAGGTGACCAAGTTGATTGTGTGTTGAGTACAGGTGACCAAGTTGATTGTTGAGTACAGGTGACCAAGTTGGTTGTTGTGTTGAGTACAGGTGACCAAGTTGATTGTTGTGTTGAGTACAGGTGACCAAGTTGATTGTTGTGTTGAGTACAGGTGACCAAGTTGGTTGTTGTGTTGAGTACAGGTGACCAAGTTGATTGTTGTGTTGAGTACAGGTGACCAAGTTGATTGTTGAGTACAGGTGACCAAGTGGTTGTTGAGTACAGGTGACCAAGTTGATTGTTGAGTACAGGTGACCAAGTTGATTGTTGAGTTGAGTACAGGTGACCAAGTTGATTGTTGAGTTGAGTACAGGTGACCAATTGGTTGTTGAGTTGAGTACAGTGAACAAGCTGATGATGAGTTGAGTACAGGTGAACAAGCTGATTGTTGAGTACAGGTGACCAAGCTGATGACTGAGTTGAGTACATAAATTGCAAACTTTTATGCCATTTTAGTCCTGATAACAGTTTTAGACATCAAAGCTGGGCATATTTTTTTCCCATTATTCATTTTTATTTTTCTATTGATGCCGAACATTTCGACATAGATAAACTATTATTTTTTCTTCAACATTTACGCTCGCATGTTTGGGTTCAAAGTTTGGTACAATTTGCATTACTAATATTAAGATGAATCTAATCAAAGTTTTCTAATCTGTATTTCGGTATCTTTATGAGAGTAGTTTCAAGAAAAAAAAAATGTATTTAATGAGAATCGATTGATGTTATTATGACAAACTTAAACAGTGACTTAATGCCATCAACTCCACACAAGCTCGAACAACGACCCATCAGAAGGGAAAATCAGTAGGATCCACAATGAGGATTTGAACGTGCACACTTTGTACTCCCAAGCTCACGCCCTTGCCGAGTACACCACAACGTACTCCAAAGGCAATGTAACCCTGGGATTCCACTCAATGCTTTGTGGTTCCTGGATCATTCATTTGAAGAGGGCATTGGGGGATTGAACTCCTATACCTCACCAGAATGTACGCGGATAATGTGTGAAACTCTGAATTAGTATCAGCCGGAAGCCTCAGGAATCCCCCTAGATGATTCAGTTGACTCCCAAGTTGCATTACTTCTGAAACAGATTGTGGTCCAGTGGTTGAAGGTGTGTGCTTGGGAGTAGCCAGTGTGCACATTCGAATCCTCCTTCAGGCTCCTACTGATTATCTCAGTGAACACGATTTTTCTTTTTTGTGCAATGACCCGTCATCAATGCAACGCAACAGGCTCAAACAACGACCTGTCATCAACGCAACAGGCTCAAACAATGACCTGTCATCAACGCAACAGGCTCAAACAACGACCTGTCATCAACGCAACAGGCTCAAACAACGACCTGTCATCAACGCAACAGGCTCAAACAACGACCTGTCATCAACGCAACAAGGCTCAAACAACGACCTGTCATCAACGCAACAGGCTCAAACAATGACCTGTCATCAACGCAACAGGCTCAAACAACGACCTGTCATCACGCAACAGGCTCAAACAACGACCTGTCATCAACGCAACAGGCTCAAACAACGACCTGTCATCAACGCAACAGGCTCAAACAACGACCTGTCATCAACGCAACAAGGCTCAAACAACGACCTGTCATCAACGCAACAAGGCTCAAACAACGACCTGTCATCAACGCAACAGGCTCAAACAACGACCTGCTATCAACGCAACAGGCTCAAACAACGACCTGCCATCAACGCACCAGGCTCAAACAACGACCTGCCATCAACGCAACAGGCTCAAGGACCTGTCTTCAACTGAACAATCTCATACGACCTGTCGTGAATACAACACAAGCTCAAACAATGACTTGCAAGCAACACAACAGGAAGAAACAAACAACACCTTAGGCTACATAAGCAACAACAAGTAATCAATAACCTAATTTCCGCGTCCTCACATAAAAGAAAATCCTTTTCATGGCCTACAAGGTTTTAAAATCACCAGTTGACACTACCACACAAATTTCATACACTTTATATAACAAAATTTATATTTCCTAAATTCCTAACCTAACCCCCAGTGCAGTTTTGAAAATATCGGAAACATCGGAAATCTGACTCATGAGCATTATTTTGGAGACGAATTTCTGGCTCACTTCACATATTTGCAGTTTGAAATTACGATTTTTTTTATACCGAAAATATGCCAATTACTGAAAACGGCGATATAAACGGCGATAAAAAAAAATATACCAATGACGACAGGGAGAGAACAGTGATTTTTGTGTGGGTGTTTACAGTCATTAATTACCAGTGATCAAATAAAGGAATTTTTGCTTGCAGTCAAGAGCATGACTTGTGGGGCCGGATGGGAGTCCTGTAGAGTGACCTCTACGGTGACCACCGTTCCTGACCTCTTGTTATGCTGTCACGGCTCATTACGTGACATAATTACAGTTCTGTAATTACACACAATCATATGCACGCAGGTTGATGGGGCTCGGTGACTGGTTGACAATGAGGTGCAGTTGACTTACTTGGCTGCTATCAGAGAGAGAGAGAGAGAGAGAGAGAGAGAGAGACATGAAGGTGAAACAAATATAATGACTAATTTTCTGTCAGCAAAATTGTGTTAAAGCTTTGACACTGTCAAGGCATTAACAAATGAAGCTTCAGAATGCTAACTTGACTCACAATGAGTAGCGCATGAGTACAGTTAGATGGTCAGGCCTGTACGTAGGTTGTCGTCGTAGAGACGACTATGCTTCACCATACACAGTGGCACTGTCACCATACACGTCGACAGACACTGAGGACTTGGACTTAATGGATTGCCTCTCTATCCTTGGCAAGGAGGCCATCTGGGGCTGATCCTGTGGAGAAGACAGACAAATGCCTCGTCACGATCGCTGGTGTCATGCAAGACGGAACTTCCTCGAGTCTGTCCCTGCCTCGCTCTCCATCAGGCACACTTAAGATAATTAATCGCCAGAGTCTTTGGACCTCTTCGAGTTAAGTGATTGTTACAGCTCAATATAGCATCCTGAAGTGTATTGCAACTTTATACAGCGTTCTTAAGTACATTGCTGATTGATACCGCTCCAGTATGTATCTATTATACTTGTAAGTGAGAATATGTCTGTTCCAAATAAAAGGACAAACGTTTGGGGCTAGCCTACCAAAATTTGTTAGGGGAAATGATCTGGGGTACAGGACGGAGATTGGCAGATCCGGGAAGATCTATGTTGTCCCCTAACTCCCCTTGCCACTTGGGGGGGGGGGTATAGGGTGTTTATGTAGCTTCAGGACACCAATCCCCCAGCCACAGGGCATGGCCAGAAGGCACCCCTAAGCATAATTTTAAGTGCTTTAAGAAATATTAGCTATTATAACCCCCCCTCCCCAAGGCCATTCCATGGAGTCTTTCATGGGGTCAAGTGAGAAGTATGGAGTGTGTGAGTCAGTGGAAATAAAATGAAAAAGAAATAGAAAGGCAAGGAAAGTATCTGAAACCCGTATATTTGTTTCAGTCTTACTTGAGAATGAACGAAGGGCGGAGATAGATTTAGATCGAGAGATAGCTCGATAGATAGCAATATCGAGAGGTAATTAGAGAAATAGAGATGAAGATAGAGATAGAAAGAGAGAGAGAAGAGACAGACAGAAAGACAGACAGACCCGAGCAACGCCGTGTACACACACACACACACACACACATAAATATATATGTGTATATAATATATATATATATATATATATATATATATATATATATATATATTTATTATTATATATATATTTATATATTATATATATATTTAATATATATATATATATATATATATATATATATATATATATATATATATATATATATATATATTTATATATATGTATATATTCATAGCTCAGCCAGCGTAGGCGAGGTTATGAGTGAAACTTTGAGAAGTGGATCACTTTGCTCTCTAGGTTTCAATTTCACTAACGAAGGACCTTCCCTTCTTTCTTTTCCTCCTTTGCTTCTTTATTTTACACTTTTCCCTCCCCCCTCCCCTCCTCCTCTTCTCTCTTTCCTCCTCCCGTTTCCTTTCTTTCATTCTCCCCTTATTATATCATCTATTTTATTCCTGTCTTGTCTTTATTCCAACTCCTTTCCCCTCTTCTCCCGTTCTTTTTATCTTATCCCTTTCACCTCTTCCCCCCCCCCTGCTCGATCTTCCCGTCTCTCCCTTCCCCTCATTTCCTCTCTCCTCCCTTCACTTTCTCTCAACCCCTCTCCCGACACCTCCCCTCCTCTTCCCTCTCATCACTGGAAGCTCTTGAAAACAGACACAGTCATTTCTTCAAGAACGCTGCAGCTCACATTACCGTCGCTTGTGAGAGAGAGAGAGAGAGAGAGAGAGAGAGAGAGAGAGAGAGAGAGAGAGAGAGAGAGAGAGAGAGAGAGAGAGAGAGAGAGAGAGAGAGCGGGTTTTGGGAACGGTCTGAACACCAGAGCCTGCAACACCGTCGTGAGGTTGGTGGTCTTACTGTTATGTACAAGGACAACATTCTCAAGGTTCCGCACCTGGCCCAACTCCGTGGACTAACAGTAGTTGCCACCCGTAGCACTAGGCTCTCGACCTTCAACAGTCTCATGCTGGAAGTGCCATTCTCAAGACCATCACTCCATCAGCGACCATTTACTTAAGCTGACTCACATCTGGAACTTGTTCGCTCAACAGGTTGACACACGGAAGATCAGGTCAACTGATCACATGAAGGCTCTGGCACACAGTTGGCTACAGGCTCATCCTCTTCCTTCTTGTTACCTAATGTTGTTAATGAATAAAGGCTATTCCTACTGATGCATATAACAGGCTCATGAAATATATAGGCCTCTAGCAGTAGGTTTCAACTTAGCTGAGGAAGGATTACACCTCTTGCTTGCAGTTTCACCAGGTTCCTTATATGATAGTTCTCTTTGTGATGTTCAAAGTACATTCCCATGAAATAATGAGATTCTATGAGCAGGCTTCAGATGAGCTGAAGTAGGATATCAGCTCTTGCTTACAGTTTCACTAGTACGTCATTTGACTGCGCTTATGAACACTAGTCTTAGTTAGAAAACAAAACAAAACAAAGATAGTAAGAGAGAAAGAATGGGCCTGACTTTCCGGAGTGTTCTTATCAGACGTTGGCTGGGTGAGCGGTTATCTCTGAGCTGTGACCGATTTATTGGAGGGTTAGAAGACAGGCAGGCAGGCAGGCAGACAGCCAAGCAGACAGGCAGGCAGGCAGACAGCCAAGCAGACAGGCAGGCAGGCAGACAGCCAAGCAGACAGGCAGGCAGGCAGACAGCCAAGCAGACAGGCAGGCAGGCAGCCAAGCAGGCAGACAGCCAAGCAGGCATACAGATGACCAGGCAGCGAAGCAGGCAGGCAGCGAAGCAGGCAGGCAGCGAAGCAGGCAGGCAGACATCCAAGAAGGCAGCTAGGCAGGCAGACAGCCACGCATACAAATTTGCAATCGATTAAGGCAGCGTCTGGGATCCTCTCGGACGTGGGTTCGAACCCTCGTCACAGCCCTTGTGGATTTGTTCATTGATCCTTGTCCGTGTTGCATTTGACCTTATGAAGAAATCCTCCGGATCAACATCCTCCAAATTGTTCAGCATTTTAAAAGTTTCAATGAGATCCGCCCTGTCATGCCTGGTTCGAAGTGCTGTTAACTCTGTGTCCCTCAATCGTTGACATGCATATGCGTCAACTATGATGCCTATGCTGATATGCGAGTTGACTTATCCTGGAATGATTTTTTGTTGCCTAGTGTTGCAACTTTCTCCAGAACAGCTATGTCAGTCTGAAGACGAGGTCTCGATCGATGCTTGGATACAGTACTCAAAATGGGAGCGCACCAGATATTTATATAATTGAGTCACCACCTTATTTTCCTTGAAGTCTAAGGTACGTTTGATTATTGCAAGTGTTTAATTAGCTTTCTTGACTGCTGCTCCTACCTGTTGTGCAACTTTTAGCGGGTGGGGATTTTGATTCTAAGGTTAATTTTTAAGGTCAATCAATAAAAACGACAGATTTTAAGGTCCTTTTCTTCGTCAATCTGTNATGATTACATATTAGTTTTGTTATTTTGTTTTCAAGGAGTTGGGTCTGTGTCACTCTGTAGTTTCCGTTGGGCGTCGCGTCGCACGTCCTTGGATACCCCCCTAGCCCTGAATATCTTCAAAGGTCTTGTAGCTGTGGGTGTAGGGTATCTTCTGTACTGTTAATTCTCTTTAGGCAGAGGCCCAGAGAGAGTATGGCAGGGATTTCTTAAGTGCTCGTGGGCGATTGGAGTCAAACTTAGGATAGGTGTGCAGATTCGTGGGTTTGTAGTACGCTTTTGTTTGCAGTCTTCTGCTAAGTTGGTCAAAATATACTGTAGTGTCTAATAAATTATAGTAGAGTCGTCGTGATCCAGTGTGAATTTCAAATTGGCGTGAACTGTGTTCGCCCACTTGAAAAAGTTTTGTAGGTGCTGTTCGCCCATTGTCATAATCCCAAAAATGTCATCAATATACTTGTAGTATATTGGATAAAACGTTGTGCTTTTTCAAGGTGTTTCTCTTCTTTTGTGTTGTTTTGCCTGGTGGAGGTCTGCCTGGTGTGTCTGTAGGACCACTTGTATTATTTTGGTGGTCCTCCTCTAGGTCCCTGTGATTGCACACGTTGCAGGGGTTCAGCTTGCTTGCTTGTTTGGTAGCTCTGGGATAACCGGTTAGCAGTTATTTGCCTGGGCTTCCTTTAGCAGTTAGCCTAAGGGCCATGGAAAACCCCACTGGGCCTCATTGGTCCGATGGATGCGCCCTCTGAGTCCCATCTCACTTCGTGCGAGTTTGAAGGTTGCTCTGTCCCCTTGTCTCAGTGTAACACTCGCCATTTTTGCCTCCACCATGCTGCCTGTTGGCTCACTGACACCTTTGACCCGGAGTCCTTCGAGTGATGTTCCTTGCTTGTACTGCAGTTCACCTAGTCCACTGCTAGTGATATTTAGGTGCAGGCAGCTTCGGCCTTGCATGTGAGGTTTAGGTTGCTGCAACGCTCTAGGTTGGTTGTCTTTCCGGATGCCCTGAGGCTGCCACGTTTTGGTTATAGGGCTCCGGATTTGTGTGCATTAGTCACCACAACTTTGGTTTTGTCCGCACCCCCTTGTCCTTCCCCTGCTGTAGTTTATCCTGCTCCTGGCTCCCAAATGTCTGAGGGTTTCGAAGTTGTGATAGGGCTTTCTTCGTGGTGAGACTCAGGTGCTTTCAGGGACTGCCTCTTCCAGACTGAGAGGCTTTCGAGCCTGTTCCTCCTGCCGAGGTTTCCAAGTCGTGCCAGCTTTTCCCTTCGTCCCTGCTTTTCCGGTGGATTCTGCCTTTTCTCCAGAGGCAGAGGATTTGGAGGATGGCTCTGCCCTGGGTCCTGATGTGGAGGATCCTGGGGTTGGGAAGGAGTTGAATTGGGGGGCTTGGGCCTCATTTGACCCCACTTGGGTGTTGGTATCCTTGGCGCAGGGCTTGTTATTACAGGAGGAGGGGGCGGAGGTAACAACAAGCCCTATACAAGTTTGATATGAGTTTGGCTTCTCACCAGGTTCGGTTTTGGGTTCCCCTAGGTTTCTCAGTTCCATCTTTCCAAAGGTGTTCGACTTCCCGCATCTAACCTAGGGAGGTGCGGGAGTCCACTGCGGCTTACCTCCTGCACGACCCGGATTAGGCCTCGATAATGGATCCTTCGTCTTTTGAGTTTGGCTACTCTTTTTTTTCTTACTGGGTGCATTACGAGGTACCGGATTATTCCTGGCTTGCAGACTGCCCTTTCTTTTCGTTGGGGACGTGGCATGCGTTCTGCCGGACCTGCATGCTTGCATGGCAAGAGTTGACCAAGGTCATTCAAGTTTACCTTTGAGTTGGAGCACTTCAATGTGTGTTCTTGTTTGCCCCTGTGCTTCCTCCCAATGTCGGTCAGGTGCAGCTTCACGTGCAGGTTCTCTCCCTTTTGGCATCCCTGGTTGCTGAGGATTTGTGCGCCTGTGGGCATTTGGATTCGGTCTTGCACCTCATTTCCCTGCTGGAGCTGTCTTCGAACTGGCTCGTGGAGGATGTGGACTAGACATCAAGAAAATCCAGATGCCCAAGTCAATTGTGCCTCTAGTTGAATCAGTTATCCATCTGTAGGGATGGATGCATGATGTAGCCGTGTGCAACTTGTGGCGTCTTAGACCGCTACCAGTCGATTCCATTTGTATCACTTATTTGTCTATAATAGTGTGTGATGATTATCCAACACTTCTTAAACTCCTAGGTGTAATTAAATAACCTTATAACAACTATTTAATAGTTGTAGACTGGCAAAGCATATAAAGATCTGTAACTCTAGGAGTTGAAGTTCTGTAGTCATCCATTGTGGTGAGAGTAGCAACACAGCATTGAAAAGAATGGCATCCCCTTCTCTATACAGTACTCAACCGAGAGTTTATTGGAACATTGGCTTAATTTCAGTATTAATTTAGTAATAATATACTGTACTTATTACTTGTAATTCTAATTAACACCCTAATACTAAGCTAAGGTATATTTAATAGTAATAATTAATATTACTAATACTGATTATCAAGTCTGCACAGGACTTGATAATGGTTCAGGACGGACTGAAACGTAGTTGTTTCTCCATCTTCTGATGTGTGGTTGGTCATCTTACTACTAATAATTATTCTCATTCATGCATGAGAATCAGTATTAGCTGATTCATGTTGGTCCATGCATGTAGCTCGCTCTTATGGTGTCTATAAGAGATGCTTAGGAGTTGTATGGAGTTTACTTTTGGTAAATTCCATATCAATTATTAATAACATTGTACTATGGATATTTTTGACAAGTGTTGCATTGCTCTGCTGTAAAAGTTATATCATTGTGGAAAACTGAATTAAGCTACACTTTCTAGCAATCAGATCATATACAAGTAAAATATTTTTTTTCCAGAAATTATTAAAGGCAAAGTGGACGATGAAGAGCGAAGCTGATGTACAGAGACACGACCGTGCAGTTGCGGCTCGCTGGAAGCGGCACATGAAAGGCAAACTGGGTAGCGCTACGCTCTTACAACAGACACTTAATATCACGTTAGTATCTGGTCCTGTTCTCTTTCATTTACAGTCTTAGTCATGCATTTCTTTATATTGTTTAAAGACTTGCCCACTATTATTTAAGAGTAAAGAAAGTACAGGACTTTGTAATTACTGAATTGAATAGGAAAAACAGCTGCCTTTCACCGGTCAATTAGCTGAATTCTGACATTAGTTATCAGTAAAATACTGTTCTTAAATCTTTCCTGTATCCAATTTAGACTATGATTATGACCATGTGAATGAAATATCTACTGTGAAACTGTAATTGTGTAGTGGTAATCATCAGCTTCCTGAATATATATAAATTAAATCAAGATAAAATTTGAAGCATAAAGTGGGAGATTCCATGCTTCATGTGCTGCTTGCTGTACTTTACTCAATAATGTTTTATTGAAGCCTGAAAGACAACTTATCAAATTGTCCTCTCTTTTTTTTTCTGTTGATCAGCAATTCCATTAATTAAAACATTCCTTAAGAGAAAGTTGTTTAAATCAAGGATCTATCTTGATCTATAAGAGGAAATGTCTGTCTTTCCAAGGTTGAATGCCAGATGTTTGTAGTTATCCTCACCCAGCTTTGCAGGGGGGGGAATTGGTCTAGGGGTACGGAATGGACATAGGCTTGTTGGGATTGCCAGTTGCCAAAATTCAAGAGGGAACAGTGTGTCACAGTCACGTACTGATCCCCCATGACTTATTTTGGCACTGCCTGCCAGCTATATCCGGATCCTGGTTACGGAATAAGTACCATATTCCCTTTTGCCACTGATCCCCAGGCAACTTCTATTTGTTTGTCTGCTCATGGCGTATCTTGGCTTCTTGCAGTTATGGTGGTGCAATAGGAGGAGGGGCAGGCACAATCGGCCCTGGTCGTTGTCCTCCTCCCATTTCCTCATATGTGTAAGTTTGGCTCACATTGGCCGTTGCCACTAGGCCTTAGAATCAGGCCTTAGCCTTGGGCTTAGGAGCGACTAACCCATGTCCAACTGATGTTCACATTGAACCCTTCCCCACTTTGGTCTTCAAGGGAGTCTCTCTCTCGAGTATTTGCTACTACCACCAAGATCTGCACCAGTGGCGGCTCCAGGCTGGCTCGTGCCGGATCCCTTCAGTGCTCACAACTGTGACCCTCATACTCGCCGGGGAATTTGAGATCTGTGCTCTTTGTCGCTGGCCCGCTAGTGCTCTGGCGGTTGAGTGTCTGGAGAATGCTTGAGTGTTATACCATTTTAAGGCTTGTTGTTTCGGCAGGCGAGTTGTTACTCACTCCTTAGCGGATTCCAACTTCCATGGCCACCGTCCTGCTGTCTTTAGCAACCAACACCTTGCAATGGGGTCTGAATGAGCATTCATTTAGGCCCCTTAATTCGACGTTTGGTTCATCTCATAGCGCCAGTTTTGTTTACAAAAATGGCCCACTAGATACTCAGATTAGTCGCCAAAGCTTCAGCGTTTAAGCAAGCTCGGCATCTCACCCATTTAAAGTTTGAGAATAGGTTGAGGACATTTCGTCCCCAAGGCCTCTAATCATTCACTTTACCAGATGAAATTCATCCCATGAGTTTCAGCTATCTTGAGGGAAACTTAGGAGGGAACCAGCTACTAGATGGTTCGAATAGTCTTTCACCCCTACACCCAGCTCCGACGATCAGTTTGCACCTCAGAACGGCTATGGACCTCCACCAAAGTTTCCTCTGGCTTCATGCTGGCCAGGCATAGTTCACCATCTTTCGTGGTCGCAGCATGTCTGCTCATGGTACTTGGCAACTGCACGCATGACCCGCTGATCGGCCCTGGAGCCTTACAGCAAAGTGACAGTCTCATAGCATCCCAGCAAGTCACGAGCCTGTGCCCCCTTGTGACAGCAGGCTCTTTTTTATAGACAACATTGCACCCCGCCTCCCCAGAGTCCCGCAGCATTGGCCGGGGAAAATAGCTCACCTGGCTTACCGAGACACGGGAGAGAGGCGAGGGCAACCAGTGAGGGATCGGCCCCTAGTCTGGCTGTCACACGAGGCGATAGCTGAACCTGTGTCACTTTCATTACGCCTCTCTGTTTAGTGCAGCTGACTCGCACACATGTTAGACTCCTTGGTCCATGTTTCAAGATGGGTCGAGTGGATCACCGACCTTTTGCATGCCGCAAGAACCACTCCCACGAAGGGGAGGGCTCGTCTCTACGACCTCATCCTCTACGACCTCACGAAAGCCCCACCTCGACTAGCAGAAGCAGGAACCCCAGCAAGACCACAAAACCCGTGCCAAGCCCCAAGAAGAAGAGCAGTGTGCAAGCCAGGAAGACCCAGGAACCCCAGAACGCACCCAATATGGAAACAAGGACTGGAACGCAAAAGCGGCCGGGATATAATAGAGGTAAATTCCGGATTGCACAGGAGGTAACAACCAACCCGAACCTCCACAGAGGAAACCAGAGAGGAAGAAAACCTCCGGAACAAAACCAAAGAACCCAAAGGAACCCGGAGATGAACCTGTGGAGGGGGGGAGCCCTAATCACCACATTTGCTGGTGGAAAATGCACCACGGAAATGAAAAACTTCAATAGGCAGCCAGAAAAAAACTAAAAGGCAGGGCAAGACATATGAACCTGACAAAACCCCTAGCTAAAACAGCCAGAAAAGAGGGGGAAGAGCTGCGTGGACAAGTGGCACGACGACAGTGGATGACGTTTGCTTGTTTTCTTATGGGGAGTTCTGTTTCTCTGTTCGGTCTTGGGTTTTTTGCAATTTCCTACCAAGTGGAGTTTGTTTTTTAAATGCCTACCTCTCTGGGTGCCTAACACTGGTTGATGACACATGTGGGATACCCCCAAATATATGGGGGTTTTCATTGGGCCATTGCACCCTGCGCCTCTCTGAGGGGGCCAGGTTCTGGCCGTGGTCCCCGGTAGGCAGAACTCCATTGACTGGAGCCCCCAGACTAATATAGCATATATCAGTCCAATAGCTCTAGGGAGCCTCTGGAGCTCACCTAGAAAATGGCGTTTCATTACATTCAATGCTGTTTTTTTTTTATTTTTATTTAATATTTCAGGAACAAGGGCACTCAACTTGAGCCTACTATTGGTGTAGATGAGATGCTTTCCACATTAGAGTCACTTGAGTTTCATAGTGATGAGAAGCCTCACGGTAAGTTCAAATTAATCTACCTTTTTTATTTCTACTACTGTATATCTTTGTTTCTGTTGCTTGATTCTCCCTAAGAAACTCTATCTAAAGCAGTTATCAATATATTCAAGTTTCTCATCCTCTTAATTGAATTGTGCTCATTTTAAACCCTCTAAGATCTTATTATTACATTTTCTTCCACTTTCTTCTTTAACCACTGTGATGCGCCGAGTTTATTGTGACATTCCCCCCGTGCACGTGAAATCAAGTACAGTATTACCAAAAAATTACTTTTTTATATGTAAAATGATAAATTCCCTTCCCTGATCATGTCTATGTAAAAATAAATACCAAATTCCACTTACTTTGGCTGTTCAAAATTTGTTCACAATAGAATTCCCTACAGGGGTATATGTATATAAGGTCCAGTAGCCCCCCCCCCCAGAAACGCAGAAAGTCAGCCAAGAGTTACCCCGTCACCGAGCACCCATTGGCACACCTGCAACACCTGGCACACAAATGTGTCTACTCTTTTCAGTTTGATAACATCAATTTTCGCGTTACGTCGTTCAATTTAGTATCAAATTGTTCACAATATAAAGGCGCGCATTTTAGAACTAGTATCATAATAATAGAACAATAAGTGGAATTTTAACAAATATTTTAGTTCTGGACGCTCATCACCACACTAGTATTTATAATCTTTCCAGTGTTGTGACCTCAATTGTCGTGCTGTGCCATTCATTATGGTATCAAAGTGTTTGCAATCTTCAAGCACACATTTTAGAACTAGTCCCATAATAATTGAACAATAAATGGAATTTTAAAAAATATTTTAATTTCGGACGCAAAAAGCGTCCCTGCCGGACATCTGTGAGATTATTAATGGACGCAAACTGCGTCGCCGCCAGACAAAAGTCACTCCCCATTATGTCACTGCCAGACACTGCTCATATTATGCATCTGCAAAAAAAAAAATCAAATTTTTAATCTTCATTTTTAAGTGCAATCAAATTTATTCCGAAAACTGTATTTTTTAACCTTTTCCTATTGTGATGTTGAATTTGTTAAGAGTCAAGAACATGGCTAGTCCCCTGTTGCAAACTATAAACAAACACCTACAAATGTATACGATTCAGCTTTGACCACACGATTAATCTTATCATAGAATAATAAAATATTAAAGTAAACAAATAATGAGTTACAATATGTAAAACAACATTTGTGATATATATTTTATATGTTAGGCCTAGCATAGTTCCAATTTCTGTTTTTCTTTTTTCAAAATTCAATAACTCAAAATGGTGCTGGTAGGGTGGTGCGTCTTTAATGCTGGGAAAAGTAGTCCATAAGTTTTGAGGTTTGCTGTGTCCTCTATATATCTTACTATCATAACAATCCTCTAAATATGATAAAAACCTATAGGTACTGTGGATGGAATGTGCAAAGTATAGATTGTTGTATACAAAAAAGTTCACATTTCGTACTATTGGGTATTAGAATTTTAAAGGGCATGAACAAATTCAAACCAGAAACTTGACCTTACCTGTTTCTAAGCATAAACATACATAAGTTCAGGCCTAATTTAGTACATGTGTATTATACTATGCCTAGAAGCTTGATTTAGTTGTCGATTTCTTTTACATGCCCTTTACAAATTTTATAGTAAAAAACATTGACTTTATTTTGGATGTGATGTCCATATTTTGTAGTACCATCCTCAAGAACTCTCATTTTGGATGACAGGTTGTTACTTGTGCTTTTATATAGATTTATTGTTTAGAGTATTTTATTAATTTCAGAGAAATGAAAAATCTCTTGAAGAGTATTAGGTCCTTACAATAGTTTTTGACTTTCAGTTGCTGAGGCTCTTAAGCCCAAAAACAAACTTCCAAAGGTGAAGAAGATGAAGGGTGGATCATTTTCTAGCATAATAAAAGATTATGAATCACAAGTGTCAGAGCTACATAAAGTGTACCAGGAACCACAGGACCCAAGCCCATCCTCTCCTTCCCGGTGCCTTGATATAGGAGAAATTACTCCAGCAACACCCACTTATGATGGCACATACTCTCACGTTGCATACCCAGCGGATAATAGACGTAAACGTTTTACAAAAGTCAAAAAAAGAGAAGAGATGCTGACCTTCAGTGAATTCATGAAGAAGAAAAAGCTGTAGTCATCTTATTTTTGTTGAAAATTTTTGTATTCCATGTGTGCATTGTAGTTTTTACTCTTTGCTGATAAAATCTGTACATTATTTGGCTAAATAAATCCTATAATGCAATATTTCAATTACTTTGTTTATTTTTGTATGTAGAGAAGTACCAAAGTGAGAGTAGACTATTTGTAGATGGCATTTTGTCTTTTATCACATTTATTAAGTTTTGTTCTTTCCAATTCTTTGCTTTTTCATGATGTAATGATGCTGTTGATGACTTGCAGGCACTGGTTATTTTTGTTACACTGATCAGGATAATCAGAATGTGAGATGAACTCCTGTGACATTTTCGTGCATATGGGAATGTGAGTATTCATCTATACAGTAAACTCACCTAAACCCATGATCTGTGCGACTATATAAAAAGTATTAAAAAGTATAAAAGTATTAAAAGCAACTACAGTAGAACCTCGGTTGATGACCGTCTCCCTTCGAATTTTTAGGGTTATGATCTCGATTTCTTCACATGCCCACTGGGGATTGTCACCTTCATTGGCGCCTTTACATGCCCTCTTGAGAATTGTCAGCCCCAACAAACTCTGTATATAGGCAAAACAACAACGTCGCTCTCTAGGCAATTAACAATGCACAAACAACAGGGCTTCATCAAGGAACATATAATTGCCATACACAACGAGACGATCACCAGGGATATTTTGACGAGCAACACTGAAATAATTGATAGATTCATTGACAGTATAAGATTGATTAGACACCAGTCAAGCACTGCTTATCAAGAAATCTAGACCAGCAATCAATTAACAGTTAAAACAAAATTACACTCTATCCACTTTCAAGACCCCAGGCCAACGCAGAAACTGGACCGAATGACCCCTGCAACAGAAATGGAAGCAACAAGAACACATAAGCTGCCAACATGTCACACTCTGGTTGATACATTTATTACCTTTATATATATATATGTGTACCTAGTAGCCAGAATGCAGTTCTTGGCTTACTATGGAAGGCCCAATTTTCCAAATAAGCCAAGTTTTCCAGAATTCATATTTTCTAATTTTTTCTTATGAAATGATAAAGCTATTCATTTCATTATGAGCTAATTTTTTTTAGTTTTAATTAAAACTAACGTAGATATATGACCAAACCTAACCAACCCCTACCTAACCTAACCTATCTTAACCTAAACTGACATAAACTAAATCAATAATTTATGTTCTTAATATAATATAAAAATATTTAAAATAAACCAATAGGAAACAATTTATTGAAAATAAAATCACTCGGCCTATTAAGCAAATCGGGCCTTGCATAGTAGGCCGAGAGTGTGTTCTGGCTAATAGGTACAACATATATATATATATAAAGGTATATATATATATATATAAAGGTATATATATATAATATAAAGATTTCACTTTTCTTTTGATGAAGTCTTCAACATAACTGTTAGAGAAGCCATTATTGACTAGGACCTGTCTTACTCTATAGAGTTCTTTGTCGACCTGCTTCCAACCAGAGCTGTGAGTGAGCTCGGTCGATGTAAGCATCAACCGAGCTTGTACTTGTACCTTCTTTAACACTTGTACCTGTCTGGGCAGTCACTGTTGGCATTAAGACATTCTATGTTCGTTTCCTTAGTGTAGACTGCATTGTGGAAGCCACCATACCTCTGATTATGAAATCTAGAAAAGGCAGCCTCCCATCACTCTCCATCTTGCAAGTGAAACTTGACACCGAATTTTGCTCGAATGCGTCCTACAGCTGCTGCAAACGTCTGACATCAAGTACCTGCATAAAAATGTCATCAACGTACCTGCAGTATATGGAGGGTTTCAAGTCCATGTCAACCAAGACCCTCTGCTCTATGGTACCCCTGTTGAAGTTCGCAAACAGGACATCTAGGGGAGAACCCATGGCAACCCCATGTACTTATATATGTTCCCATTGGGACTCGAGAAGGGTGCTTCTTTAGTGCGGGCTTCTAGTAACTTTCTCAGTATGCTCTCTTGTATGTCAAGAGGGATAGACTGTCCTTCATCCTGATTGTTTCGTCCACAGGCACGTTGGTAAACAGCAACTCTACATCCAAAGAGACTTACTCCTGTGACCCGTGCTCCTGCAGTAAGTCAACAAATTCCTTTGGAGACTTCAGGCTAAAAGCACATAAGGAGTCACCAGGCAGTCTAGTTGCTTAGCAAATCTGGCCAAGTCTGGCCTGGCCCACCTACATACAGAACGGGCCACACACACAACCTGTTCTCACACTAGGTGTTTAAAGCAGTGGCCATCCTCCCCAAACGATTTAAAAATTTTAAACATGTATTAAAAATGGGTTTGTTCATATATAATTAATATTATTATACATAAAATTCGATGTATAGTAGGCATAGGTTAGCAGTAGGTTTTAGTTGGTGATTATTTGTATTGAAGAACATGGGTGAACATTTATAGAATTGTGGTTTGAACGCAGGATGTGTATAATAATTATGTGTAATATATATATATATATATAATATATATAATATATATATATATATATATATATATATATATATTATATATTATATTATATATATATAAAATAGTGAAGGTGTAAATATATTGGTAAAAGGAATGGTCTTGCTTTTCATCCCCCCCTCCTCTTATTTATGCATTGCACTACTGTTTCGAGCAAGTTTCTTGAAAGCTTACTACTGACTTGGGGTCAGATATAGTAAGAGGTCATAACATCTAGAACATGGCTCATAAGTGGCAGTAACACCAACAAAACCTAAACCACGTAACCTGTGTCTATATATGCACAATATGCTAATATATTATAATCTTTATTTATATTTGATAAAATTCCCACTATGAATGAACACCATGTATGAATGTGTCTGTGGGGTCGACTGCTGGATGTAATAGACTTAAGTCGAGGACGGGTTGTGAAAGTCATCAGCAAAGCACTTGTTCGATAAGTGTTCGAACGTCATCAGTTGAGTCAACCCATTCTCGCATACAAAGATCCAACTTATTAATCAACCTGCTAACCCCTTGTTTATGAATGAAAAGTGGTTTACACACGACTCGCAACTGATGACGTCCGAACACTTCAGGAACAAGTGCTTTGCTCAC
>WNGS01164858.1:31943098-31957972 GCA_020271785.1 Procambarus virginalis
TAAGGATACCAATACGAGAACAAAAGCCCATAAGGCAAACAATATCAAGTAATTATCAATAGAAAGCACCAAACCGGGAAGGCTATGTAGCACCATCAAATGTGCGGGATAATCAGAGGGCGCTAAATATCACCAAGGATGCCAATACGAGAACAGAAACTCATAAGGCGAACGATATCAAAAGTATCTGAGTCGCCAAGGAATTCTATCTCGAGGCACAAGCGACCACAAGACACACGCTCGTCCTGGAAGTCAGGACATTCAACAAGGATATGCACGACCGTAAGAGGGACAATGCAATTTGGACAATAAGGAGCAGGGCGGCGCTCCATTAAGTGACCGTGAGTTAAACGGGTATGGCCAATACGTAACCTAGCCAGAGCCGTTTCCCACCGCCGGTTACGGTGGCAGGAGGAAGGCCACTGGGACACACGACTCTTAAGAGTACGCAGTTTGTTACCAATAACAGAAGACCAACAACTCTGCCAGCGGGCAAGGATGGAGGCATGAATAACTGGGTAAAAGTCGGAATAAGGAATACTTTTACGGGAGATGGGACAAGTGCGGATAGCTTCCTTAGCGGCAGCATCCGCACGCTCATTTAAAGAGACACCAACATGGCTGGGAACCCAGCAAAATGCAACCGACTTAAATTTACTGGAGATAAGAAACAGCCAATGTTGAATCTCGATGACCACCGGGTGGACCGGATTAAAGGACCCTAAAGCCATGAGGGCACTACGAGAGTCAACTACCACCACAAAGGAGGATTGACACCGGGAAAGCAGGAGACGAAGAGCATAGAGAATAGCATAAAGTTCTGCTGTGAAGATGCTAGCCTCCGGAGGAAGGCGACACATATAAGTGTGGTCAGGAAAAACAACAGAGTAGCCCACACCGTCAGCAGACTTAGACCCATCGGTGAAGATAGGAACAGAGTGGGAGTGAGAAGAAAAGTGCTCAAGGAAGAGGTGTTTCAGAACTGTAGGAGGGGTAAAAGCTTTAGTGATGCAGTCAGAAGTACAAAATTTGGGAAGGGGGACCCTCCACGGGGGCAAGGATGGAACAATACGAGGAGAAACATTGGTAATATGAACCGAAAGAGAATCTTGTCAGCGAGTCAAACGGACAGAAAGAGGGAGGTGGTGAAGAGGAACAGGAACTACAGGAGGGGTAAAAGTCAAAGCACGATAGAGGCGAGAGTGAGGATGCTGTAAGGATCGCGCAAGATAGCGAAGACTGTAGCGATCACGGCGATCCTGGAGAGACAGAAAGCCAGTGTCAGCGTACAAGCTGAGGGTAGGAGTTGAACGAAAAGCACCAGAGCTGAGGCGCAACCCAGTATGGTGCAAAGGATCAAGACGGCGAAGAGTAGAAGGAGAAGCAGAAGAGTATGCAGGGCAACCATAATCGAGTTTAGACAGGACGAGAGAGGAATGCAAATAGAGGAGCGTGCGCCTATCCGCTCCCCAAGAAGTATGGGACAAAACCTTAAGTAGGTTAAGGGCCTTAGAGCATTCAACACGGAGGTAAGAGACATGGGGCGACCAAGACAAACGAGTGTCAAAGAATAACCCCAAAAGCTTCGGAATCTTTGTACTCAAGGGGATGACCATAAAGTGACAAAGAGGGACGAAGAACGACCCGCTTCCGAGTAAAAGTCATGGCACAAGTCTTAGTAGTAGAGAACTTGAAGCCATGATTGGTGGCCCAAGATGACACGGCATCAATCGCAAGTTGAAGCCGCCGTTGAAAGAGAGGCGAATCATCACCCCGACAGCAAAGAGTAAGATGGTCAACATAAAGAGCGGAGAAGATACCAGAAGGAAGGGAGGAAAGAAGACCATTAAGGGCAACCAGAAAAAGAGTAGTACTCAGAACACTACCCTGGGGCACACCTTCATACTGCCGAAAAGAGGCAGAGAGAGTGGCACCAAGCCTGACTCGAAAGGTACGACGAGAGAGAAAGCTTTGAAGGAAGAGAGGGAGATTACCACGAAGGCCAAAAGAACGAAGTTGGGACAGAATATGGTATCTCCAAGTCGTGTCATAAGCCTTTTCCAGGTCAAAAAGGACAGCAACAACGGAGGTCTTCGCAGCAAAAGCAGTACGAATATAGACCTCCAAGTTCACCAGGACATCAGTCGTGCTGCGGCACTTGCGAAAACCAAATTGAGAAGGAGAAAGGTGGTGATGGTGTTCCAAGAACCACATCAAACGGACATTTACCATACGCTCAAAGAGCATGCAGACACAACTCGTGAGAGCAATAGGGCGGAAGTCCTTATGGGACGTACTGAGAGACCCTGGTTTCCGAAAAGGGAATACAACGGCATCGAGCCAGTCCTCAGGGACGGACGACGACTCCCAGACCTGGTTATACAGACTCAGTAAATACTGAGACGTGCACGGAGGGAGATGGCGAAGCATCTCATAATGAACGTCATCCGAGCCCGCTGCCGTAGATCCGCAGAGGGCCAGGGCAGACTGAAGTTCAGAAAGAGAGAAAGGATCGTTATAGGGAAGGCGGAGATGAGTGTGGAAATCTAAAGGATAAGATTCAAGAACAGGCTTACGAAGAAGGAAGGATTGAGGAAGATGAGAACCAGAGCTAACAGAAGAAAAGTGGGAACCCAGTTCGGTCGCGACCTTCACTGGATCCGCCACAAGAGTACCACGGAGGTGGAGAACCGGCGAGACATCTGGAACGAACTTGCCCGCAATCTTGCGGATCTTCTTCCAGATCTGCGGCAGAGGAGTATCGGACGTAATGGTGGAAACATAAGATTTCCAACTCTCACGTTTAGCTGTACGGATGGTCCTACGGGCCACCGCACTTGCCTTCCGAAACAGAATAAAAGAATCAGCCGTCTGCCGGCGGCGGTGTTTCTTCCAGGCTGCACGCTTACAGCGGACAGCCCGAGCACAGTCCGCATTCCACCAGGGAACGCACTTCCGTGTGCCCCGGGAGGAAGAGCGAGGAATAGAGCGGAGGGCAGCGTTGAAGACAGTGTCATAAAAAAGGAGGGCGCGAGGAAGAGGCAGAGAGGAGAGGTCAGAGAGAGTAGCACGGAGGGTGAATAGGCACCAGTCAGCCTTGGCAAACTGCCACCTAGGGAAGGAGAGGGGAGGGTGGAAAGAGAAAAAGGAAACGAGGATGGGGAAATGATCACTGTTATGGAGGTCATCAAGAACCTGCCACGTGAAATCTAAGTAAAGGGACGACGAGCAGAGAGAAAGATCAAGACAGGAAAGGGTGCGAGTTCGAGAGTCCACATGAGTGGGCTCACCAGAATTCAGAAGAGATAGAGAAGAAGCGAGGACGAACGGTTCGAGAAGACGGCCTCGGGTGTTTGTCAGAACATCACCCCAGAGGGAATGTCGACAGTTGAAATCACCCAAAAGGAGCACCGGCTCTGGCAAGGAGTCCAGGAGGTGCTTAAGATCAGGAAGGGAAAGAGGGACATTTGGAGGGAGATAAATGGAACAGACTGTATACCATTTACCCACAAAAACACGGGCAGCAGAACAATGGATAGGTGACGGAAGAAGTAGGGGGACGAAGGGAATATCAGAACGAATTAAGAGAGCAGTAGAGTTATGGGCCCCAGCAAGAGCTGGGGGGGGGGAGAAAGAAAGGAATAACCACGAAAGTGACCAGGACGAGCACCAAGCATTGGTTCCTGGAGACAAACACAAAGTGGTGAAAACTGTGTAATTAGAAGTTGGAGTTCATGGAAGTTGGCATAAAATCCACGAATATTCCACTGAAGAATAGACATTATCAAAGAGAAAGGACAGTAACAGAGAACAAGAAAGAAATAAAGGTAAAGAGAACACAGTTTATTAAAGAATCTCAGGATCAGGAGCAGGGTCGGCAAAATCAGGGTTAGGGGGCATGGGTAAACTTAGTAAGGAGAGAGGGAAGGGAGCGAGAGAACAGACCAGAGGCGGACTGACGGGGTCTGGAGGAGGGGACAACTGAGAGGGGCAGGCAAGGACAGTTGGAGGAGGGGGGGGGGCAGAAATCAGGGAGTGCAGCTCAGGAAGGGCAGCAACAGAGAGGGAATTGGGGGCGGAAGAAACCTCCATATCAGAGACAGGGGGTTCGACCACTGAAATGGGAGGGGATGGAGTGACAGAGTCAGAGGGAGGGGGTGAGGAAGAAAGCGAAACCTTCTTACCCGCCGGAGAGGAAGAAGGAGAGGAGGCAGGCTTACGTTTCTGACTTGAAGAGACAGGCGTTCCAGTAACAACGTACCGGGCGACAGACTCAATGGTCTCACAGGAGAAGAGGAACGAGAGCAAACACCACGAAGATTGCAGGGAGGATGATGGATATCAGCCTGGACAGACAGGTGGCATGGAGGGTCAAGAGACTGGGGGGAGGGTCGGGAAGAAAGAGTGGGGGGAGATGGGGAAGAAGACAAAGGAGATCCCAGATGGAGAACCAGGAGGAAGACTATCCGGGACAGGAGGCAAAGGAATAGGGGAGGAGGTGGTGGGTGTGGTCGGGTTTAAGGCCTGGAAACGGTTGTGAGACTGAGGAAGACGGGAAGGATGAGGAGAGGTAGAACGCAACACGCGAGCGTAGGAGACGCCCGCGAAAGGGGTGAGACGACGAACTTGGCGTCTCGCTTCAGGAAAAGACAGATGATCACGGTGCTTCAAGTTGAGGACGGCTTCCTTGAGTTTGTAGTGCATACACGAGCGTGAGAAGGTAGGGTGGGCTTCACCGCAATTGAGGCAGCGAGCCTGGGGAGAAGTGCACTCGGACTTAGAATGACTATCGTCCCCACACAAGGGGCATAGATACACAGTACTGGTGCATTTGAGGACACCGTGCCCGAACTTCCAACACTTATTGCAAAGTCTAGGAGAGGGAATGTACTCCTGAACGGAGCATCTGGCACCAGCAAGAATAATAGAGGGCGGAAGGGCCCTACTATCAAAGTTGATTTTTACAACTCGAAGGGGCTGACGGCGACGACCACGAGGGGGTCAAGTGAACGTGTCCACCTGGAGGACAGAATGGCCTTGGGCTTCGAGGATATGTTTGATATCCTCATGGCAATCTTTGAGGTCCCGAACACCAGTTGCAACATGGTGTGGGAGGAGAACAGTGCCAACACTGGCATTTAACCGAGCGTTTTTGGAGACCCGAACAGGGGTCTCTCCAATGCAGGACAAAGCAGCTAAGCGAGTAGCTGCATCCTGAGAAGGAGCAGCGACGACACGCGTACCATAACTGATGGAGTTAAAAGTAACAGAGGCATCTACTGAATCAACAAGGTGTTTATGGAGGGAGAAATCGTCAGGAGGAGTAGAATCCAGATGGTGGAGATCAAAGTATTTAGCCCACATAGCGGGGCCAAACAAGGCGTTGTAAGTACTATTTCGGGAAGGGATCGTGCGAGTGCAGCCGTGGTGGGGACGACGTTGAGAACCCAGAGAGAGAGGGGGTAAAAGGTGCAGTAGTCACAATGAGAGACGAAGCCGCGCCAGGGGACGAGGTGGTCACCACTGAGGGCTGGGGACTCAACTCTACCACAGAGGAGGGAGGGGAGCTGGGGGCAGGAGTCAGGTTGTCGGGGCCCAGTGCAGCGGGGGCTATAGGGCCTGGTCTTCCAACACAGTCCGACTCGGGGGCTTGGTCGCCCACCCCACGAGCCTGAGAAGGAACAAGGGAAACATTATCTGCCATGAAAACGAGGAAAAACTTTCATTCACGAATGTGCCCCCACACCCACCATGGAGCCACAATTAGAGGCAGGACACCCAACAAGAAGCTATCGCCGATCTTGCCGGGGCTGTCGTGAGTATACGCCCCACAAACACCACCTTAAGAACCGTGAGTCCGTCGAGAGCGGGTTCAGTGACGAAAGGAGGATTGACAATAAAAGGTTCCCCTCGCTCACGACGTTGGGTACTACAGTTCTACGGGTGCAAGAGTATGCCTCCTCAAACACCCGGGCGTCAAAATAGAAGAAGTCCAAAGGAATAATCAAAACAAGCAAAAGGTCGGCAGGAAATGACAAGCAGATAGGAGAAGAGGGGGGAGAAAAACGAAACAGAAGGAAAAGGAAAAGGCGTCCAGCAAAATTCGTGAGGACAGCAGCAGGAGCACAAGGCTACAAAAGGACAGGGGACCGCCCTAAGGAGCATCACACTCCGGCAGCCGCCCACCAAGCCCCTCCATGGCAGCAACGAGCTGGACAGGGAGGGGGTGAACAAATATAAGAAAAGCACCTGTTTGATACCAGCTTGATGGGGTTCTTGGAGTTCTTCAACTCCCCGTGATTTGTGAGAGTTTGGTCCACTAGGCTATTGCTTGGAGCGGCCCGCAGGCCCACATATCCACCACAGCCCGGTTGGTCTGGCACTCCTTGGAGAAAATGATCTAGTTTTCTCTTGAAGATGTACACGGTTGTTCCAGCAATATTTCTTATGCTCGCTGGGAGGATGTTTCAAATGCTTCCTCGGCCGGTCTTTGACATCGTCTAAGACTATAGTTTGGACAAAGAAAACGGCATACAGATATGATATAATCTTAGCTGGGATTCATCAAGCTTAAGAGCTTACTTACGAAACATGTACATCTTTCTTCAACCATCGCGGCTTAAGACTACTTTTATTAAATCTCTTTTACGAAGTTCGAACTTTCTCACACAGGATTATTTTTGTTATATACGAACCCGTAGTGCTTCGGGTCTCAGAGACCGTTCAATCAACGTAATCAAAACTGACATAATAGAGGAAGGATGTACAGATATCGTAAGTGTAACGTAAGTGTTCGATACATCTTGGCCCTGATCTAAAGAGGCAGCATTTATTGCTTATTTTTATTTTTAAGAATCTTACAAATAATTTTTGTTAGAATCTTAAAAATAACACTTAATATACATTGCACGGAATAAAAATAATATAATGGGCGCCCTGACAACATGAACTTAATAATTCATCACAGATGATTTTGGTAATTAATGTTTGCAATAAATGAACACTTATGAAGATATGGCAAATGGCAAAATAGCGCTAAGATAATGCAATGCACAAAATACAGATCATTAGCTCTGATATGCTTGAACGATATGTTGATACATGGTGTTGGCTCATAGTGTTGATCAACATGCAGGCATGTTGGCTCATGATGTTGATCAACATGTTGATCAGGTAGAGAATACCTGTACGTTGATCAAGTGGGAGGAAATAGAGGACAAAACAGTGTAGAGATAGCTATTATTGGCCGCGTGTGGTAGTTAGCGCCTGGAGGCTGTGGTGTAGTTTCACAGACGTGTCTCCGAGACGCTGTTGAAGGCGTGCTACAGACGCAACAAAAGCGAGACCATGAAAGAAATATATATATACATGGCGTCCCCGCCGGACCAACACGAGCCTACGTCACAGTGGAAGCGCTGTGCTCACTTCAGATTAAACAATGCTTTATAACCGGTCTAGTTGCATCAGGAGTAAGACAAGTTAAAGGGGATGGCTGGGTTGGTTGGTAAAGGAGCAGTATGAATGTCGGCTAATGAGCGCAAGGTGGACAGGAAGCCACGTTGGACAGAATCCCATGGAATCCTGAAATGCAGGTGTTGTGCCCAGAGGGGTCCTGAGCGGCACAAGACCGTTGTTTACTACTGAGCATCCTCCGCGTCAGCTAGCCTCGTTCCTTCCATCTTGGATAATGATCATTACAAAAATAACAACGTTTTCTACAATGCTTTTCCTACGGCACTATATCACAATTTACAGGCTTCTTATCTCTGGGATAATGACATGCTAGTCAACTAGTGTTTTCAGGGAAGATAACTCGATATGATCTCGCTATTAAAAGTGAGCTGTTGAAAGGCTTCTGAGGGAATACCTGGCACTGGTGCCAAATGGATCAGCCAGCGTACCACTAATGGTGAAGATGGAGCATCGGGGAGCCTTCGGGTAGACGGAGTTGGCTCTGTGGTGGTCGGCCTCGGGTTCAGGGAGAGTGGAGTGGTACTCAGATTGTTCCCCACGGAGGCTAGGATAAGTCGCGTCTGTATCAGTCGAGACTGGAGGCTGGAACGTGGGACTGGAGGTGTCGGTGGCAGAGTAACCATTAGAGTCGCTGTTGACGGCCAAATATTGGGTTGAAGACTCTTCGTAACGACTCCAGGAGTCGAAGTTTGGAGATTCAAGACGATCACAGGAGGAATTGAGCTGGTATGGTGAGGGCATTTCTGTGAGAGATGACGAGCTCATCTCGTCCTCGAAGCATCTCGACTCTGGAATACTGGAGGACGACATGTAGTTACCGTGCACGTCAGTCTCCCGTCGACCGGAGCGCAGTATGGCGTTGAGTCGTATCTGAAGTTCATCCCCGACGGTGGTGCGCGTGTCAAGCCTCGTGCTGGGGGACGAGACGCCTCTGAGGGCGAGGCCTTCCTCGCGAGACCTGACGAAGGAGTGAGAGGCAGCCAGGTTCTCCTCGACCCTCTTAGGACAGCGCAGGAAGATGGGTTCAACGGACTTCATCTGGGAAGATGGCGCCGGCGGCGTCGCCTGAGTTGCCACGTCACTCCCGGGCCCCGTGGCACTCAACTCCTCGTCCTCGGCACTTGGAGAGCCAAGTTGGCACTCACTCCTCCCTCCCTCTTTCACCTCGCACGTAGAGGAGGTGGAGGACGGCGAGGAGAACAAGGAAGAGGGCGAAGAAGAGGGAGAGGAGGCCACAGAGGGAGAAGCATCCATGGCGGGAACATCTGCGAGGCCGCCATTGTTGTTGGCGGCCGTGATGATGGCCACCTTGGACACCGACGACGACGACGATGACGACGAGGACGAGGAAGAACTGGAGGAGGAGGAGCGGGTCCGGTCATCACGCAGGGACACCGACAGCCTCTGGCGTGATACACGGGCCCTGGGGAGAAGAATAGTTATGGCAATTATCTGGTCTCACACAGCTCAGGTAGCTATCACTGACGTCCTGCCACGCCAAGTTAAACACCAAAGAGAACATGGACATTATGAGTGCGTGTTTCTCTCTCTCTCTTTTCGTGTTCATGCATGTTTGTGTTCGTTGCTATGTTCTTGTCCTTTTACTACTGGAAGACATGTAAAACAAAAAGTAGTAAGTGAGTAATTATCAAAAGAAGGCACCAAACCGGGAAGGTGTAAAACAAAAAACTAGTTAGCATTTAGGTGCGATTGTGCAAATCAGATTTAACCCAGTACACGGCCCCATTTTGGGAAGGAAATCTCCCCCTCAAACAAAATACATAAATCCCTAAGCAACATCGTATCCCCCCTCCCTCCGCCCTCATGATGTTCACATACGGGATTCCTGGAAGTAATCCACTGAAAGCTCATTACCCTTAGCATATGAAGCCGCTAATCTCCGAGGCTTTGACCAAAGTTATGGCAGGAAGCGCGCGCTTAGTATCCAGGGCACCGCGCGTGTGCGCACTTTGTTCCGAGGCAGAGGTCCTTAAAAGAGGACGGAAGAAATTGTGAAAAAAAACTTTGTAGGTAAAGCGCCTTGATANTAGACTAGGCAACCCGTTCTCACATACAAAGATCCAAGCTCTTTAATCCAGCCGCCAAACCCCCTGTTTATGAATGAAAAGTGGTTTACACACGACTCACAACTGATGACGTCCGAACACTTCCGGAACAAGTGCTTCGCTCACGTCCTCTGTTCAAACCACAATTCTATAAATGCTTCACCCACGAACTTATAAATACAAATAATTACCAACGGAACCTAAACACCTAACCTAACCTAACCTACGCCAAACTATACATACAATTTTTATGTATAAAAATATTAATTTATATATGAGAACAAATAAATTTTTAATGCACAGTATGTTAAAACTGATGAATGCGTCTGGAGAGGACGGCCGCTGCTTAAAACACCCTGGTGTGAGAACGGGTTGGACTAGGCTAGTCCAACTGGCGGCCAGACCTAACGGTTCATTTATTTCTTTTAACGTATTGTGTATTAAAAATCGGTGTTTTGCCTATTAAAATAATATTATTAAATATTTAAAACCTAGAAGGGTACCACCTCTAGTGCAGGTGTAGGGACCCATAGCCTCGGAGAAGAAAATAAAGAGTACTCAGAGAAGACCTTTTAGATCCTCACGGAACACTGATATTTTCTTCTCCTACCACCCCTATTCTTTTGGTATGTGTATATATATATATATATATATATATATATATATATATATATATATATATATATATATATATATATATATATATATGTACATATATATATATATATATATATATATATATATATATATATATATATATATATATACATATATATATATATATATATAATATATACATATATATATATATCTTTATTTGAAAATTTAATTAAAATTTATTTATTTGTTAAATATTATATGTTGGAAATTATTTGCATTTGCGGTACGTGAATAAAACATTCAGATGTGAGATTCGAATAAAGTCAGCAAATTACTGTACGAGAAAAACTCGAACGTCATCAGTTGTAAGTCGAGTGTAAAGTGTTTTCATCAGCAAGTCCTCATCAACAAAGGACAAATGCTTGTTAATCCATCCGCCAAACCCCGTTAATGAATGAAAAATTATTTACACACGACACAAACTGACGATGTTCGAACATTTATTTGCTGACAATCTCTGTTCATACCGCATTTTCATAAATGCGTCATCCACGTACTTTAAATGCAAATAATTTCCAACAGAATCTAAATGGCTAATTTAAGCCTAACTATACATAGAACTCTAATACTGTATACAATAATATTAATTTATATGAGAAAAATTCATTTTTAATACAATTTGTTAAAATTAACGAATTCGTTACACACACAAGTCACAATAGCGTGATGCATCAATGAACAAATCCACAAGGGCCGTGACGGGGATTCGAATCTACGTCCATCCTGTGGATCCTACAGGATCCAAGTAAGTTCAATAGAACTTCTGGTTTCAACTCTTTTTGACCATGTTGTAGCTCAGTCGATTAAGGCAGCGTTTGGGATGCTCTCAGTCGTAGGTTCGAATCCTCGTCACGGCCCTTGTGGATTTGTTCATTGACGAATGCGTCTTGGATGGGCAGCTGCCGCTTAAACGAGCCTAGCCTGAGGGCAGGTTTTTTTAAATTTATAAATGGTGAGGTGGCGGCTGCATCAACGGTTGTTGTTGTTAAAGATTCGCTACCTGGAACAAAATGTTTAAACACGGGCTATGGTGAGCACATAGTGCCTTTGCATCAACGGGCATTTGGCCAGTATATATAAGGACTGACTGATGAGTTAGTCTTGTCGTTACGGTTACCTTTATTCTTATGTTATAATACCATCTGTGACACTTTGAAACCTGTGAGCCCACATTTATACGAACTGCATCTTTGATTACAAAATTCTCATCTACCACAGATAGCCACTTTAATGTTCTTAATTGCATATTGCAACAACCTTATTTCAAGGGGGGATATGATTAGCTGGGAATTCCAAGAAACAAAGTCTCCTGGAGAGTACTAAGAGGTTGTTGAGAATTAAACACCTTCAGATATAAAACTATTTACTGCTGAACACAAACAATATAAAATATCTATACCATCTTTACGCAAAAATGTCACGAGAAAACTTTAAAAATACTTCCTATACAAAAATCGCTTTAAGGCTAACAATGCTAGTCGTTCTAGGTCTCTTAACTAATGCATCGTTGACATTAACAAATGCATCGTTGACATTAACAAATGCATCGTTGACATTAACAAATGCTTCGTTCATATTAACAAATGCATCGTTCATATTAACAAATGCATCGTTTATATTAACAAATGCATCGTTCATATTAGCAAATGCATCGTTCACATTACCAAATGTATAGTTCACATTACAAATGTGTCGTTTACATTAACAAATGCATCTTTCTCATTAGCATTTTCTTACATGCTACAAAAATATGTCTAGGCTGCGACCAACATCCTTTCTAAATACTATGTAACTTTCACTATCACGGCTACCGTAAGAGCCTAGCGGTCCGTTATTGGCCGCTATCATAAAAGCAATGGTTATCACCCCAGGGGGCGGGAATCCCGCCACAGAACACCTCTGTATAAACCCCATGCAGCAGGGCCCATACAAACCTCTTTCTCAGGGGTATTGACCCATAAATCACAGCACATATGTTTGATACATGTGACTATCCCGGGCAGTATGTAATTACTGCTCATATATGCACTTTATCTTGTGACTGTCGCGGAGTACTGACCAATAATAGCTCACCTTCTCTTTACATGTGCACTTGACGCTAGGTACTGACCATTCCAATGCGTCTCTCAAAAGGGCACTGACCAGTCACATGCGTCCGTTAAAGGGCGACGACCAATCATCACGCATGAGGAACACCAGAGCCTCTGGTCCTTTGTACCTAAGCCGGTCACGGGACAATCAGCACAGATCGGATTTCAAACGTTATTTCACAAATCCATCCCTCAGAAACTCGCATAAATCAGGATTGCAAGAAGTATGGACACCGGAGTACACACACACACCAAGCTGAGTGTATATATGGTCTGTGCAATAATAACTATGAGGGTAATTGACATTTGACAAGCCGCCGGCTCCCTGTCCCAGTCAATGTCGCTAGTGGTAGTGGCCCTCGGGTAAAAATAAAACAGGTAAAAATTACAGTTGAATATTATAAAATATGTGATGTAATAATCCATATAAACTTAATATAAAAAATAATTTAAAAAATAATTAAAACTCTATTTTAACACAAATATGATTGACTCGAGAACCTGGCAACGGCGCTGTCTTGCCTCTCAATGTAAGATAATGTTTAGTACTGAGCTTCTAGTGTGAAGCCTACACTGATGATGGGTAACTTGTAGTTTATGCCATCTAAAGCAACTCTCAACCCGTCATCAGTTAGGGACACAAACAAAACGTTTAAAATTTTTCCTGTGCTTGGTCAGGGCCTTGTATGACGCATTAGCCTTTATCCGACCTCGACTGTGACTGGTCTGAGCCTTATATGACGCATTAGCCTTTATCAGACTTCGGCTGTGATTGGCCAACGTTTTGTGGAGGCTAATTACCCTTCATACGACCTTGATTGAAGATTTGTCAGTAACCTAGAAAAAAGTGAATCTCCGTATAATCGTTGATTGGCTGTGTACTAACTAGAATGGTGCTACAGAGGGGGAACCGACACGGATGCTAAATGACAGTGGAATGTATTTATGGTAACCCCGGGCGCTAGGCTTTCCTCTCCCATTGTGCTTATGATTCCAGCCTGAGCTTCCGGCGTAAGCATACAAACATCTCAAAATATCATCCAACACAGTTTGAGAAGTCCGAATTTTATAAGATACCATCGAAAAAAATCCTGTAAAAATATGAGATAGTAAAAAATTTATGTTAGGATTAAAAACAATTATTTTATATAAAACAGCTAATATAAATTATTGATAGAACGTTTACCTGGGAAGAGAAGTGTTGTGGAAGGGGATGGTTAGTCAGGGTAGAGTAGACTCAGACAGGAGAGGTACAGGCTGGGGTAGCCTTAGACAGGACAGGTACAAGCTGGGTTAGAATCGGTCAAGTCAGGTACAGGCTGGGGTAGACTAAGTCAGGACAGGTACAAGCTGAGTAAGAATCAGTCAAGACATGTACAGGCTAGGGTAGACTAAGACAGGACAGGTACAGGCTGGGTTAGAATCAGTTAGGACAGGAACAGGCTGGAGTAGAATAAGATAAAATAGGTACAGGCTGAAAGCTGGAGAGGTATTATGGCCGATATCACAAAGTCACTCACATAATTAATTTTCCATAACAACCAGACACAGTCTTACCCACCGGCACCATAGCCCTGTAGGTCTTCATGACCACAAAGATATGGAACACAACGCTTATGTTCTTCCCAGGTTCCTTTCAGTTTCAGGAGAATGACATCATCGACCTGTGTTGCCACCTCATAGGAATGTGTGACCTCGGCCACTGCCGTTAATCATTACGCAAGAAGCAAAGCATTGGTAATAGCGATTTGAAAGAGGTTATTAATCCTTACACTGAAACAATCTTGGTTACCCTTACACTGATACAATCTTGTTAACCCTTACACTGCTACAATCGTTATCTGCAATTTCCTACTGTGCTCCAAACTATTTTAAGTCAGGACCCATTGACATAGTACTTTTAAATAGCTGCACAGTTTAAGGGTTAAGAGCTATTAGGAAATCTGATTGTCTATGATGTGTTTAGTTGGGTTCTTACAAGGCATATTACTAATATTAAAGGGAAGTTAGCGACGACAGTATTAGTAATTTAAGGAGATCAAGGGTGCAAAAGTCACGAACGCTTGAAATGATCACCAGCGTCTGAAGATGGTCATGATGATCTAAATCTGCTCACTAAGACTTAAAAGCTGTAGGAGAAAGTGGGAGGGGAGGACGAAAAGAAAAAGAAGGAAGAGGAGGAGAAGAGGAAGAAGGAAGCGAGGTACAATGAACATAATTGACTCGAGCAATGGTGGCACCAACAACAAACTCACACCCACCTTGACATGCTAGCTAGGGGTCCATTAGAAACATATTTATATATGTAAACATTATACATTTTTACAAAATCAAAACATTCAATATGCCTTAGAATTATTATACATTATACAGAGAGATCTACTGAGAAAAATACTTGACCATAGACTTATGGACAAGTTACACAGTGGGAAGTTACACTAACGGACACACAGTGTACGCAGTCAATTGTCTTAAAACAAAGCTGCATCTCATGAAGAAGATAAAATACACCTGTCCACACATCTCTGTGTGGGAGAAAGTTTGAGTTTACTACAATCGTAGACTATGTCGTGAAATATACCAGT
>WNGS01164858.1:31987966-31992966 GCA_020271785.1 Procambarus virginalis
GCAGCCCATATCAAGAGGATAACTCAGCGGCATATGCCAGGCTGGCCAACATAAGAACGGCATTTAGAAACTTGTGTAAGGAATCATTCAGAACTTTGTATACCACATATGTCAGACCATCCTGGAGTATGCAGCCCCAGCATGGAGTCCATATCTAGTTAAGGATAAGACTAAACTGGAAAAGGTTCAAAGGATTGCCACCAGACTAGTACCCGAGCTGAGAGGTACGAGCTACGAGGAGAGACTACGGGAATTAAACCTCACTTCGCTGGAAGAAAGAAGAGTTAGGGGGGGACATGATCACCACATTCAAGATTCTCAAGGGAATTAATAGGGTAGATAAAGACAGGCTATTTAACACAAGGGGCACACACACTAGGGGACACAGGTGGAAACTGAGTGCCCAAATGAGCCACAGAGATATTAGAAAAGAACTTGTTTAATGTCAGAGTGGTTGACAAATGGAATGCATTAGGAAGTGATGTGGTGGAGGCTGACTCCATACACAGTTTCAAGTATAGATATGATAGAGCCCATTAGGCTCAGGAATCTGTACACCTGTTGATTGACGGTTGAGAGGCGGGACCAAAGAGCCAGAGCTCAACCCCCGCAAACACAACTAGGTGAGTACAACTAGGTGAGTACACACACACACACACACACACACACACACACACACATTAATAGAATTAAGCTTCGTGTCATTGGACGACAGAAAGAAGGGTTACATGATACATTATTACCATGTACAAAATTCTCATGAAGTTTGATAGGACGTCAGCGACAGGTCCTCTGGACCTTTGGTGGTTCATGCGGGTGCCAACTTAACTCCCAAATGACCCCTACACTCATTAGAAATAATGTTGTCAATGTTAGACATTATCACAGTAGTGATCAAATGAAATGTAATAAGAAAGGAAGCAGTGGAGATCACATATATTAAAAAATATATATGATAGAACTTAATGACATTCAGTAATACATTCCACATTCCCTTAAATTTATTATTATTGTATTTATTTATATATTCAAGAGTTCTTACATTGTTGAAAAGTCATTAGCACGCATCAGCCTGTCTGTCCTCTTACGTTTCAGGCAGGTCCTTAATCCTAATTTCCCCTCGGAATACGACCCGCCAAATCGTTTAACAATCAAGTACCCAATCACTGCTGGGTGAACAGAGGCTACAATTAAGGATTGGCGCTCCGTCAATCCTCCCCGGCCTGTCCCGAATAAATAAATGATAATAAAATAATGAACCCAGGCCAAAGAGCTCGCGAAGCGCCACGGAGGACTGCTTAAATCCAAAACAAACAAAAATGGCTGATAATTCCTTGGATTAATTTGCCCACCTTTTCCATACACATTTGGGTAAAGTTACATACATTCTCTAGTACGATGACCAAAAACTGAGCTATATAATTCCCCCCAAAAGGGGGTTAGAGGGAGCAAACGATCATATATAGCGCTGTATATCTCAACTGATTTACGCGACCCGCCCGAGGCTGACATGAGACGCCTAGTCAACCGCCAGTGTCCGCAACCATCAACGTGGATTCGAATCACTGATAATTCAAACAAAACATTTCCCTTATTCTTCTCGAGTTATTCAACGAAACAAAACTGATTCTTCGTTAACATCAACAAACAAAATGCTTGATTTGTTATATAACTCTGAGAATTTATATACTGTTCAGTTTCCGGTGCGAATTCTGTAGAGAAAGACATAGTCAGTACAGGGGATCGAACGCGGGATTAAAATGAACAGGTAATGTGTGGCGTTGGATGTCGTGGCCCGTGTGCCCTGATGGGATGAGTTTTACACGCAGGTGGGAATGGGATGAGGAGAGGAGGAATAGGGGAGAGAGGATGGAGCAAGGGAATGGGGTGAGGAGAGGAGGAATAGGGGAGAGAGAATAGGGTGAGGGAGAGAGAGAGGATGGAGCAAGGTTAGTTAAAACAGGTGAGAAATGAGTGGAAATGAGTCACGGGGAATGAGAATGGATGAGAGCTTGAGAAACAATAACAACCCATGTCAAATGGATTTCCTCTCACTACAGTGACAACCTTGTTGCTTTTTGCAACACCGGCGTTCGATCCCCCACGGTCCATAAGTGGTTTCCTCCGTCCTACCCCGCCTCCTTGTCCTCATATTCCTTCCATATATGTGAACCTGGCTTAGTGCTTTCTCCTCATAGCTACCTGCTACGGTCCGGGTGACCACTTGACACTTGCGGAAGTGGGAGAAGGAAGGCAGACGGACTTGGACTTGGATAAGTGGACTTGATCACAGTTTGATAAATGCTCTTGTGGAGTGTAAACAAAGAACTGGTAATGTGGTAAGAGATTTCCACATTCATTACGAAAGCATTCCAAAGAATAACTAAATCAAGTACACTTTGGGAGGAGATAAAATCCTAGCGCCTTGTGCTACTGTCCTCACACCAATACTCTAAGTCAATACATATGTGACATAGGCTACCTTGCCAGGATTTCAGGTTCAGCGTCCCCCGCGCCCGGTCCTCGACCAGGCCTCCTGAACACAGACCATACACGTCTTCGCTACAAAACACTGTAATCCTACACATCCATATCATGAACAACTTCCAGTAGAAAAAAGAAAGTTAACCCGTTGTCTCAAATATTACATCGCATTTTGACGTACGCGCCCCACGTCAAAATATGTTGTACTCTAAATCACAGCAGCTCACAAATTGGCGGGCTGTTACGTTTTCTCTGCGTGGGTCTTCGGTTAGGTTAGGTTCGGGCAAGCTAGTCCATCGCTTTTATGGAACTGGACAAGATCCAAGGGAAGTACAGGTAGATGCCAGGAATTTGGAAGAGTTGAGAGTGATGAGATAGATATAAGTAGGACAAGGGAGCGTGGAAAGTTTGACCATTTGGTCACCATTTGGTCCGGGAGACATCTCCCGTCACGCAGGGTGCAGTCGCACCTCCACAGATCTCCAGTATCATCTCTCGATACTGTTAATGGCTCATAAGGCCACCACTTACGGGCTATTCATGCCCGTGCCACCTCTTGGGTGGCTTAATCTTTATCATCATCAATCAGTGGAAAGTTTCAGCACCACTCCTGTGCCAGGTAAGTCCACTACGGGCTCACCATAGTCCGTGCTACTTGGAACTTTTAATTCCCATTAGATGAATCTTAACAACAACAGAGAGGCGTGTGAGCTTAGGAGAGATGAACGGTGTTACGACCCTGGTGTTCATATTGGAAACCAGAGGTCAAATTAAATCTAAATAGTTAGGTAAGAAGAATATTAGTTAACCATATGCAGGTTATATGAATAGGGGAGAGAGAATAGGGAGTGACTCATATGCATATGAGTCACAATAACGTGGCTAAAGTATGTTGACCAGAACCATACACTAGAAGGTGAAGGGACGACGACGTTTCGGTCCGTCCTGGACCATTCACAATCGACTTGAGAATGGTCCAGGACGGACCAAAACGTCGTCGTCCCTTCACCTTCTAGTGTGTGGTCTGGTCAACGTATTTAGTTAACAATAATGTTTATACTTGGGGCTTTTCATACCGTGATTCCGTCTTCCTTGCCAGACATAAGATGAACCTTGTTACTCACAGATTATTCAGACTCTGAGCTTGTTGATTATTTAATGGAATATTGAACTAGTTGTTAACTATTCTTAGAACTGTTACGTAACGAGTATTGAATGTCGTGAAGACTTGTAATGTTTATGGCTGTACGATAAGACCTTACCTTTAAAGAACACAATAAAGTGGCCGTCACAACTGCACGAAAAATGACGGTTGGATAACAAGAACTTTTCACACTAGAGATGCTATACCGATGATGATACTTTTTCAAAACGCTGGTCCTCTCTAGAGTGGAGTACTGCTGCACAATGACAGCCCCTTTCAAAGCTGGAGAAATTGCTGACCTGGAGAGCGTGCAGAGATCCTTTACTGCTAGAATCCACTCGGTAAAACATCAAACTATTGGGACCGACTAAAGAGCCTAAATCTGTACTCCCTTGAGCGCAGGCGGGAGAGATACATAATAATTTACACATGGAAAATATTAGAGGGGCTGGTCCCAAACCTGCACACAGAAATAACATCACATGCGACCAGAAGACATGGCAGGATGTGCAGAATACCCCCGTTGAAAAACAGAGGTGCAACTGGTACTCTGAGAGAGAACTCTATCAACATCAGGGGCCCGAGACTGTTCAACACGGTCCCGCTACACATAAGGGGCATAACTGGCAAACCCCTCACAGTGTTCAAGAGAGAACTGGATAAGCACCTCCAAAGGATACCTGATCAACCAGGCTGTGACTCATACGTCAGGCTGCGAGCAGCCGCGTCCAACAGCCTGGTTGATTAGTCCGGCAACCAGGAGGCCTGGTCGATGACCGGGCCGCGGGGACGCTAAGCCCCGGAAGCACCTCAAGGTAACCTCAAGGTAAGGTAACGATCAGCTAGGTATCTTCCGGCAGCATCTTGAGAGAGCTCGGACACTGGGCTCTTCCTCGCTCTTGTCTAGATTGCTGTGCTGGTGTCAACACTCTCCCTTGAGTGTTCTGTTTCTTCTCCTCCTTCTCTTTTCCCTTAACTTATTCGGGGTGTACTTTATAAGTTAAGTAACCGTCCGTGTATTTACTGTGCTACTAGCTAAGTGTGTGTTTTGTTTATAGGTATTTTAAGGCAGTGTTTTATTTATTTATTTATTTATTTATTTATTTATTTATTTATTTATTTATTTATATACAAGAAGGTAAATTGGGTTTGTGAGGATACATAGCATAATATTTACAATCTTGTAAAGCCACTAGTACGCACAGCGTTTCGGGTTTTAGCATCACTAAGTGTACTCCATTGCGACTAGGGTATTTCACGTGGGTCGTAGCTACTCAGGCTGCTTCAAGCCTTACAAGTGCTGTTCTCTAAGTAGACTTTACCCTAGTATTGTAATTGTAAACCTTGCATCCTGTCTATATGGACCAAGGTG
>WNGS01164858.1:31997966-32009263 GCA_020271785.1 Procambarus virginalis
AGGGCAAACCCGTCTCCAGTCTAAGTGTTTCAAGCTTGCATTCATCCCTTTCATTTACCCAATTTATACCCATTGATCCGTGTTCTGTCTTGTGTTGAAAGTTTGTTCACCTCATCCAAAACTGTCGCAACATATCACCTCACCCAAATGCGAGTATATAAGACAAACTCTTTAAAACGTTAGCTGACCATTTGGTCACCATTTGGTCCGGGAGACATCTCCCGTCACGCAGGGTGCAGTCGCACCTCCACAGATCTCCAGTATCAGCTCTTGATACTGGTAATGGCTCAAAAGGGCCACCACTTACGGGCTATTCATGCCCGTGCCACCTTTTGGGTGGCTTAATCTTTATCAATCAATCATCAAACGTTAGCAAACAGAGCCACTCTCCTGGTCAACAAAGGTGTCCAGCAGCTGGACACCCTCATAAAGACTGTGAAGCAGTATCCTCCCCCGCGATAACAGCTCGATGATTAAATGCAATCTCAGAATAATGAAAAGAATTACGGAGAAAAAAAAAATTGTACCACTTACGGGCTATTCATGCCCGTGCCACCTCTTGGGTGGCTTAATCTTTATCAATCAATCAATCAAACGTTAGCATAGCAAAACTCTGTTTAGTGTTTTCAGTTTATAGTTGTGTGTGTAAAACTAAAGTCTTTGAAAATGTAATAAGTTATTACGAAACGCGTTCAAGCGTCGCGTCAGACTAGAAACAAAAATGAATTTTGGAGAATTGATTTTTCAATTACCATCGACAGTAAAAAGAAACATAAGAAATATTGAGAAAATTCGTGTTAGAATTATTAATCTTACTTTTTCGGTCATATTTAACATTATATATATATATATATATATATATATATATATATATATATATATATATATATATATATATGTATATATATATATATAATATATATATATATATATATATATATATAATATATATATATATATATAATATAAATATGTGATTTTATACTACAGTCTATAATACAGATTGTATTATATTGGAACGTCCGGCGGCTTTATGAGCCAAACATGCTCCTGTCCCCAATATCCCAACCCATTGTCCTGTTTACATAATAATTTTTGTAACTCTGTGCACCGTAGTACAAAGATTGCCTTTCTAAGCAATTAGATAGTAGAACTTTGTACTATTCACCTTATAGAGTGGGAAAAAAATGAAGCTAAAAAACAAACTTAAATATTCCTAGGCCTAGTATAGCACACATATGTACTATATTAGGCCTCAGACATCGTGTATTAGGCCTTTGGAAGATTAGGTTAGTTTATTTTGTCTTTGCAACAGAAGTTGAAACTAGTTTTCCGGTTTGTCCAACTCAATAGTGCCGATTTCTACTTTGTAATTTCGTTGTACGTCGGTATATGTACTATGGTCCTCATCGTCACTATAAGTACTACCACAACAGGAGGATGGGCTGTAATATATGTCTCGTAGCCATAGAATCCATAATATTTCGTCTTAATGTTACCCTGTATCAATAGGACGCTCAGAGTCACAATATGCAGAGATAGAAACGACAAGTTATTGGAATATCCACTTATTTTAGAATCCTACAGCGTTATCACTCTTAAACCCAATATATTGATGAAACCATACATCAGTTTCGTTACCATACAAACATGCAACCAGTTATCGAGTCAATTATTCAATTCAACAACCTGCAATTTAGTGAAAAACATTTAGGCTGGTCAGTTCATCTAACTACTCTCATAGGTTGAGCAATTAGTCCCACAATAAAGTTGCTTGTAACTCATTCTCTCGTCAACAGCTGACTCACTGAAGTAAACATACGAGTCATAAATACTCTTACACCGTCAAAGTAATACAGAAACGAGAAACGAGTAACAGTGGGCCAGCCAGAGGTTTAGGGCCCGCGCAAGGACCCTGAAAAAAGTTTATTGCTATTTACAAGTCTCTTGTTTTCAAAATTTGTGAGCTGTATGCTCAAACTCGTAGTATGGTGCCGTGAAAGCTCACTGTAGCTTCCTCTCACAGTTTGTGTTTATTCCTTATCCAAGACCTCAGTGCTAAGCTATCTGGTACATCAGTGTCATATTATCTCCTGGAATGAATTTCCATCCGATGTTTTCTCTGACTTATTTGATCTTATTTAGAACCCCTGTCCTCACACTTAACACTATTGCAGACGAGGAGTCACAATAACGTGGCTGAAATATGTTGACCAAACCACACCTAGAAAGTGAAGGGACGACGACGTTTCGGTCCGTCCTGGACTATTCTCAAGTCGATTGTGAGAATGGTCCAGGACGGACCGCAACATCGTCGTCCCTTCACCTTCTAGTATGTGGTTTGGTCAACTCAATGCTATTGACCACAGCGTCAAAACATTGTTGGTTTAGAAGAACTTAAACCACTTTTATAATCATTCTTCGGATTAATGAGCACAGATCTCGTTATGTTGAATGCATTGCCTGAATTCTTACGATTCTCTTCTTAGCCTCAACCACTTTTATTTGATTATTTGACGCTTGGCAACTCTAATGAACAGTCTGGGGAGGTTTTGTTTATTATGCAAAACGATTTGTTTTCCTTTGCTAAGATTCTTCAGTAATCAGTGAGCTTTTTGCCTTTGCACTGACTAATTGTAAACAAATATTACAATGTTATAAAAAAGTTAATGTTACTAAATAAATAAGTTACTTAATGGGTTACTAAATAACTACCCGCCAAACACACACCAAAACTACGACGTTGGTACAACGTTCGAACAAGTTTTAACACTTCCTAACCAGTTATAACAACCAATATAGCAAGTTGTAACAACGTTCTAATACGTCATAAACACGTTAAGCCAAGATGTAACAACAAAATAGAGACAGTTTCGGTTTGTGTTTCCAGGGTAATTAATTGGTTACTAAATCAATGTTACTTAATTGGTTACTAAATCAATTAATCAATACAACAATCAGTTAATTTGCTGTATCAATTATTGCGGCAGGCCATTAACCAATCAGATATCGAATCAACTGACGATCAATTTATATATTCAGTATTTCAATAAAAAAAAATTAGCGAAAAATTAATCAACTCTGTGACTCAATTAGTAAAATTACAACTCGACCAAATTAAAATCCGTTAACTATTAAACCAAGTACTTAGTAAAGTATTACCAAAAAAATAGTCAAATTATCAATCAAATTTCGAATATGTTAACGGAATTATCAATTATTCAAACTATCCATCTTTTAAGGTAATCGGTCACTAATTTGGTGCAGAACCAACAGTAGCCTACCAGCTAGGTGGCACCCATCAGCTACGAGCTAGGCACCTCCCAGCTACGAGCTAGGCACCTCCCAGCTACGAGCTAGGCACCTCCCAGCTACGAGCTAGGCACCTCCCAGCTACGAGCTAGGCACCTCCCAGCTACGAGCTAGGCACCTCCCAGCTACGAGCTAGGCACCTCCCAGCTACGAGCTAGGCACCTCCCAGCTACGAGCTAGGCACCTCCCAGCTACGAGCTAGGCACCTCCCAGCTACGAGCTAGGCACCTCCCAGCTACGAGCTAGGCACCTCCCAGCTACGAGCTAGGCACCTCCCAGCTACGAGCTAGGCACCTCCCAGCTACGAGCTAGGCACCTCCCAGCTACGAGCCAGGCACCTCCCAGCTACGAGCTAGGCACCTCCCAGCTACGAGCCAGGCACCTCCCAGCTACGAGCTAGGCACCTCCCAGCTACGAGCCAGGCACCTCCCAGCTACGAGCTAGGCACCTCCCAGCTACGAGCTAGGCACCTCCCAGCTACGAGCTAGGCACCTCCCAGCTACGAGCTAGGCACCTCCCAGCTACGAGCCAGGCACCTCCCAGCTACGAGCTAGGCACCTCCCAGCTACGAGCTAGGCACCTCCCAGCTACGAGCCAGGCACCTCCCAGCTACGAGCTAGGCACCTCCCAGCTACGAGCCAGGCACCTCCCAGCTACGAGCTAGGCACCTCCCAGCTACGAGCCAGGCACCTCCCAGCTACGAGCTAGGCACCTCCCAGCTACGAGCCAGGCACCTCCCAGCTACGAGCTAGGCACCTCCCAGCTACGAGCTAGGCACCTCCCAGCTACGAGCTAGGCACCTCCTAGCTACGAGCTAGGCACCTCCCAGCTACGAGCCAGGCACCTCCTAGCTACGAGCTAGGTACCTCCCAGCTAGGTGGAGAAAAAGTGATAACCAATGTTACCATTCGCTAATTACCCCAAAGTGGAACACCTCAGCCGTGTTAACTGCTAAAGTTTACCTCACACACACACACACAACTGCAATTATAACTGTTCTTCTCGCTTCATAATACACGCTACCACTAAAGTGTACCCTCCTCCAGTAAACCATCACTGGTTTACCTCTTCACACTGCCGATATCATCAGAGGTGAACCACATCCAACACTAGAATTATTTAAGAGCCAATTAGCCCCACTTTTACGTTAGTTCACCGCTTAATTCTGCTGCCACGGTCCAGTACAATAAGATAACAAGTCAAACATATCAAACGAGATAAACACCACTATCCACACACCGGATAAATCGCTTAAATCCCCCCCCAAAAATACAAATAAACAATATATCTTCGCCAGAATTCGTCGACGCGTTTACACAAAACTTGTGTGATTTGGGGGTTGTAAATTTGTACAAAAAATCATTTACTTACGTCGAGAAGGAGCAAGGAGGAGTGGTCTTCCTTCCCCCCTTCCTAGTCGTTCACAGCACCGTCTTAGTTAGCTAGTTAGTTAGTTAATCCCAGCTGGAAACCATCGTTCTTGGATCAGAGTTAACCATCGTCAATATAATTGTGGCACTGTCATTGGCTCGTAAATAACGCGCCAGTTTGCGCTAGACGCATATATGTCCTTCATAAGTATTGTTTTCAGAGTCCCCCCGCGAAGTATGAGAGCACCGTACACGCTGGTTGAGCACCATTTAAGAGCACTGTTTGAGCACCGTTCAGGAGCACGTGGTCCTCCGCCGCCTCTGTTGTGGTCTCTGGCCCCCGGCGGGGTAACACCTTATCATTTGAGTGTTGCTTCGGTAAACACACAATAATATATATAATATGTTAATTTGTATTTAAATTCTTAACAAGATATAATATTGAGGGTTGCAACTGCAAGCGAAAATAACATTTATGAGTCTCGGAAATCATAATGGCTATATATATATATATGGGCGTATATGATATACGTCTTTCGCAAGATGTCATTAATTTATGTGCAGCAGGTGTTTTGGTGGAGTTAAAATTATGCGTTCGCTAACTACACATTTTTATATGGCCTTATAGAGTCCATAATAATGAAAATAATTCATTATATTTCATTTTAGATTTTCAATGGTTAAATATCTTGCAAAATTTTAGCATGGACTTATGTTTTGTAGTTCGGAGTTAAACGACATGAAATTGGACCAGGAGCGAAGCCTAATCCTCGAAGACGTATATAAGGTCAAATATACAGCTAACTACCACTTCCCAGTAATATAAACTTTAATCTCATATATTAACAAACAAATTATTTGTTAGTGTCATGTATTCCTGTATTGCTTTTATTTCTGTATTAATATTTACATCACACGTATCATTATTAGATCTGAGTTACGTATCGGTGTTGTCATTTATGTATTTTTTGTATTTTGCATTAATATAATTATTAATATTACTTTATAATTATTATTTTAAATCCTTAAATAATAATGTTTTGTTATTATTTATATTCGTAACACTACTATTATTGTAGACAATAAGTTACAATAACTTAGCTGAAAATATGACTCTACCACAGCTTAGCTACAAACACACCACCACAGCCTAGCTACAAACACTCCACCACAGCCTAGCTACAAACACTCCACCACAGCCTAGCTACAAACACACCACCACAGCTTAGCTACAAACACTCCACCACAGCCTAGCTACAAACACTCTACCACAGTCTAGCTACAAACACTCCACCACAGCCTAGCTACAAACACTCTACCACAGTCTAGCTACAAACACACCACCACAGTCTAGCTACAAACACTCCACCACAGTCTAGCTACAAACACTCCACCACAGTCTAGCTACAAACACTCCACCACAGTCTAGCTACAAACACTCCACCACAGCCTAGCTACAAACACACCACCACAGCCTAGCTACAAACACACCACCACAGTCTAGCTACAAACACTCCACCACAGTCTAGCTACAAACACTCCACCACAGTCTAGCTACAAACACTCCACCACAGTCTAGCTACAAACACTCCACCACAGCCTAGCTACAAACACACCACCACAGTCTAGCTACAAACACACTCCACCACAGCCTAGCTACAAACACTCCACCACAGTCTAGCTACAAACACTCCACCACAGCCTAGCTACAAACACACCACCACAGCCTAGCTACAAACACACCACCACAGTCTAGCTACAAACACTCCACCACAGTCTAGCTACAAACACTCCACCACAGTCTAGCTACAAACACTCCACCACAGTCTAGCTACAAACACTCCACCACAGCCTAGCTACAAACACTCCACCACAGTCTAGCTACAAACACTCCACCACAGCCCAGCTACAAACACACCACCACAGTCTAGCTACAAACACACTCCACCACAGCCTAGCTACAAACACACTCCACCACAAAACAACTCTTCTCTCCCTTCCCTCTCTCTCTCTCTCTCTCTCTCTCTCTCTCTCTCTCTCTCTCTCTCTCTCTCTCTCTCTCTCTCTCTCTCTCTCTCTCTCTCTCTCTCTCTCTCTCTCCCTCTCTCTCTCCCATTTCTTTCCTCTTCCCGCTCGCCTATTGGGTATTATTTCCTCTAATTTAGTTAGCTGTTATACGCCAAGCTTCTCGCCTTGCTACCACACTCTCCAACGGTATAAATTGTCTTTCTCCATCACTCGTCTCTTACGGGCTATTCATGCCCGTGCCACCTCTTGGGTAGCTTAATCTTCATCAATCATCTATCATTCTTTCTCATTACACAACTTGAATATGGTCCACGACGGACCAAAACGTCCTCAGGTCCATTATTTGAAATGTTGGAGTTGGGTTTCTCATGACAAGCGTTGATTGTTATTGTTGTTAAAATAATATTTTGTTAAAAATTGCGTTATTGTTAAAATTGTATTATTTTTTTATTTTGCATTATTGTTAGATTTTTATGTTGTTATTATTTCTATTGCCGTTACCCCGTCTAGAACTGTTAAACAACAACACCTTTGATACAAGAGCTATAATAATTCAACCAAAAACTTTATTCATGAATTATTGTGCATTTATGACTCATTTTTCAAAATGTCAATTACATAATTCAATACAAAAATATTTATGTTTTCTAAATATAGCCTAGTACTGGTCATTAAAATGATGCATTATATCAATATAGATATAGAAGATAATGTTTGTCCGTCCTTGGTTTGAGATCAGATGCTCGGTGCTAGCCGCACTCAACTTTGCAAGGTGACTATTGAGGGGCTGGTGACCAACATGGGTGGGTCGGGGTCAGCCCCATAGCTCCAGTTAAAATAGTGGAACAGCTCCCCTGGTGCAACTTTTTAGTGCCTAGGCCGACCCATTATGACTTGATATGGAATAACTGAAAGATATACAGCCCAGCCCCTCCCTTCATTACCTCCAGATTGCACTAATACCAATCCCTCAGCTAATAAATTTGTGTAGTATACTTTTTTCACCCACACCACCACCACTCCACCTGCTCCACCTCGCATCACCTCCACACACTCCACCCCATCAATCCACACCCTCCAGCCCCACCAACAACCAAACCTGCAGGCAGGCCTCCTCCCTCTCCCTCCAGCCCGTCCCTTCGTCAGGAGGCGCTCAGGGCCCGAGGGTCGCCACCCGGAACATTTTACAGATTTCTTCAGGGTGGGTACACAGGGGCCCCCTGTGGGAGGCGTTGTAGAGGGGGCCCTCTGTAGTGTGTGGCCCAGGGTGACTCTCTCTCTCTCTCTCTCTTCTCTCCTCTCTCTCTCTCTCTCTCTCTCTCTCTCTCTCTCTTTCTCTCTCTCTCTCCCGTACTTACCGACCCTCTTCCTTGCCGACAATTAAGGTCGGGTAGATAAAGCACTTGTTAACTACTGGAGGTGCACTTTGACCGTCCCTGGCTGCTTGCCTGTTATAGCAAGCCCCTTGGCCCAGATTTTGGTCTGAGGACATGCTGGTTCCTTGCTGTTATCCATTCTTATTTCTTCAATTCCGTTTTCTCTGTCTTTTTCACAAGAGTTTCCCCACTCTCCTATTTTGTCATCACATTTTCTGTTTAAGATCTCTCTTGTTGCTATTTACAGTATTCATTTCCTCCGTAAAACAATAATGGAAGTGAAAGAGACAAAAAGGAAGGGAGAATTGGAATAAGAAAGGGAAGGAGAGAGAGAGGAAACATGAAGGAAAGGTTAACTAGAGAGAGGAGCACGGAGAGTAGGAAACGTTAAAAGGAATGGGGAAAGAGGAAGGGAAAAGAGGGAGGGGTAAAGAGGGAGAGGGAAGAAGAAGGAAGAGGAAGGGAAAAAGAGAGAAATCCCTCCCAACATTAATGTTGGTGTCTGCTTGGAGGGCCTTCATTAGTCTTCTCTGATTGGTCGACGCTGTTGGCTCTGTTGCTCTCCGCTGATTGGCTATTACGCCCCGAACAGCCTAATCTTTCCTCTCCACCAATAGATTACGAGAGCTGGGACCCACATTTTAAATGTTTTCACTTAATGATGAAACAAAAGCATAACTTTCACGAGGGTAAACAATTATCAACTGGGTGGTGTGATGTCGGCTCAATCATATGTCAAGCAAATGGTTGCAGGAATGAGAACTATTATCCAGTTTTGTAAATGAGATTAAATGCAGCTTTTGTAGACACACACACGCGGGCGCGCACACACACACACACACACACACACACACACACACACACACACACACACACATCTGTACACCAGTTGATTGACAGTTGAGAGGCGGGACCAAAGAGCCAAAGCTCAACCCCCGCAAGCACAAATAGGTGAGTACAAATAGGTGAGTACACACATACCACACACACACACACACACACACACACACACACACACACACCACACACACACACACACACACACACACACACACACACATTAATGGAATTAAGCTTCATGTCATTGGACGACAGAAAGAAGGGTTAGATGATACATGATTACCATGTACAAAATTCTCATGAAGTTTGATAGGACGTGAGCGACAGGTCCTCTGGACCCTTGGTGGTTCATACAGGTGCCAACTTAACTCCCAAATGACCCCTACACTCATTAGAAATAATGTTGTCAATGTTAGACATTATCACAGTAGTGATCAAATGAAATGTAATAAGAAATGAAGTAGTCGAGACCACATATATTAAAAAATATATATGATAGAACTTAATGACATTCAGTAATACATTCCACATTCCCTTAAATTTATTATTATTGTATTTATTTATATATTCAAGAGTTCTTACATTGTTGAAAAGCCATTAGCACGCATCAGCCTGTCTGTCCTCTTACATTTCAGGCAGGTCCTTAATCCTAATTTCCCCCGGAATACGACCCGCCAAATCGTTTAACAATCAAGTACCCAATCACTGCTGGGTGAACAGAGGCTACAATTAAGGATTGGCGCTCCGTCAATCCTCCCCGGCCTGTCCCGAATAAATAAATGATAATAAAATAATGAACCCAGGCCAAAGAGCTCGCGAAGCGCCACGGAGGACTGCTTAAATCCAAAACAAACAAAAATGGCTGATAATTCCTTGGATTAATTTGCCCTCCTTTTCCATACACATTTGGGTAAAGTTACATACATTCTCTAGTACGATGACCAAAAACTGAGCTATATAATCCCCCCAAAAGGGGGTTAGAAGGAGGAAACGATCATATATAGCGCTGTATATCTCAACTGATTTACGCGACCCGCCCGAGGCTGACATGAGACGCCTAGTCAACCGCCAGTGTCCGCAACCATCAACGTGGATTCGAATCACTGATAATTCAAACAAAACATTTCCCTTATTCTTCTCGAGTTATTCAACGAAACAAAACTGATTCTTCGTTAACATCAACAAATAAAATGCTTGATTTGTTATATAACTCTGAGAATTTATATACTGTTCAGTTTCCGGTGCGAATACTGTAGAGAAAGACATAGTCAGTAAAGGGATCGAACGCGGGATTAAAATGAACAGGTAATGTGTGGCGTTGGATGTCGTGGCCCGTGTGCCCTGATGGGATGAGTTTTACACGCAGGTGGGAATGGGATGAGGAGAGGAGGAATAGGGGAGAGAGAATAGGGTGAGGGAGAGAGGATGGAGCAAGGGAATGGGGTGAGGAGACGAGGAATAGGGGAGAGAGAATAGGGTGAGAGAGAGAGAGAGGATGGAGCAAGGTTAGTTAAAACAGGTGAGAAATGAGTGGAAATGAGTCACGGGGAATGAGAATGGATGAGAGCTTGAGAAACAATAACAACCCATGTCAAATGGGTTTCCTCTCACTACAGTGACAACCTTGTTGCTTTTTGCAACACCGGCGTTCGATCCCCCACGGTCCATCAGTGGTTTCCTCCGTCCTACCCCACCTCCTTGTCCTCATATTCCTTCCATATATGTGAACCTGGCTTAGTGCTTTCTCCTCATAGCTACCTGCTACGGCCCAGGTGACCACTTGACACTTGCGGAAGTGGGAGAAGGAAGGCAGACGGACTTGGACTTGGATAAGTGGACTTGATCACAGTTTGATAAATGCTCTGGTGGAGTGTAAACAAAGAACTGGTAATGTGGTAGAGATTTCCACATTCATTACGAAAGCATTCCAAAGAATAACTAAATCAAGTACACTTTGGGAGGAGATAAAATCCTAGCGCCTTGTGCTACTGTCCTCACACCAATACTCTAAGTCAATATATATGTGACATAGGCTACCTTGCCAGGATTTCAGGGTTCCGCGTCCCCGCGGCCCGGTCCTCGACCAGGCCTCCTGAAACACAGACCATACACGTCTTCGCTACAAAACACTGTAATCCTACACATCCATATCATGAACAACTTCCAGTAGAAAGGAAAGTTAACCCGTTGTCTCGAATATTACATCGCATTTTGACGTACGCGCCCCAACGTCAAAATATGTTGTACTCTAAATCACAGCAGCTCACAAAATTGCGGGCTGTTACGTTTTCTCTGCGTGGGTCTTCGGTTAGGTTAGGTTCGGGCAAGCTAGTCCATCGCGTTTTATGGAAACTGGACAAGATCCAAGGGA
>WNGS01164858.1:32032297-32047732 GCA_020271785.1 Procambarus virginalis
AAGGGAAACTATTATGTTAAGTATGTCACCTATGCACGCAACTAATAAGTCAATTTTGACTTATTAAATTTGCGAGGACGGGTAAAAGCAATAAAGGAAACAAAAACGAACAAAAAGTCAAATCATTGCATCAATCACAGAGCAAAAAGTACACAAAAAGCATGACACACACAAAGACAAAAAGGCACTTGGCACCAGTAGCAATAATATGTATTTTTCTCTTCGTAAGCGGAGACCCGGATGGTCACTAGCCATGTGCTACCTCAATATAGAGACACTACCTTCAAATAACCAGACACCTTGATATAATAACCGACATGCTGATGTTAGGAGCTGCGCCTCGGTGTAACGAACGGCACCTCGATGTGAAGAACAGCACCTCGATGTTGATGACAGCACCTCGATGTAACGAACAGCACCTCGATGTAACAAACGGTATCTCGAAGTAACGAACAGCACCTCGATGTTGATGACGGCACCTTGATGTAACGAACAGCACCTCGATGTTGATGACGGCACCTTGATGTAACGAACAGCACCTCGATGTTGATAACGGCACCTCGATGTAACGAATGACACCTCGATGTAACGAACAGCACCTCGATGTTGATGACAGCACCTCGATGTTGATGACGGCACCTTGATGTAACGAACAGCACCTCGATGTTGATAACAGCACCTCGATGTTGATGACGGCACCTTGATGTAACGAACAGCACCTCGATGTTGATAACGGCACCTCGATGTAACGAATGACACCTCGATGTAACGAAGAGCACCTCGATGTTGATGACAGCACCTCGATGTTGATGACAGCACCTCGATGTTGATAAAAGTACCTTGATGTTGATAATGGCACCTCGATGTAACGAATAGCACCCGTATGTTAGAAAGGGCATTTCGATGTAAGGAATGGAACAGAATGTCCTATTACTAGCTATAAACGTCCCTGTATATTGTGCTGGACGATGGCAACCAGAGGATACACCTGGCTAGGATGGGGAGGAAGAGACACAAGAGTAAATAAGATCAGTATTTGATGTTTTGATGAATGTAAACACTATTATAGCAAACCTTCCGCCACCCACCTCCTCCCCTCTTTCCCTCTCTGTGCGTGTCTCTTGCTTTCACTCTCTCTTTTGTTTTGCATTGCTCTCTTCTAAAGTGGATGCAATGCTCTCTACTGTCATGTTAGGGATTCTAATCAACCTATTGTTTGGTTTTCTACTAAAATAATCTTTCCTGCTTCTACTCTTTACAGACACCGTCTTGTCGAATCGGCTCTGATACACAACCTATCCAACGTGAACCTTAGTCCTGGCTTTGTTGCTCTTAGACTCTTTCCTTTCACAGTACATACTCAAACGTTCTAACCTAACAAACGTAGGCTAACATAAGCCTACCCATCCTTTTAATCTTTCTTATACTTTTCTTTCTCTTCTTATTCCTTGTTGTTATATAATCAGCTACTCGGAACAGAAAGTTCCAAGTAACACGGGCTATGGTGAGCCCATAAGTGGAGGCTCTTAGGAGCCATTATCTGTATCAATAGCTGCCACTGGAGCTCTGGGGATGGGGACCGTGGACGCGCCAATGTAAGACCATAAGGTTGGTCTGACCGGTGAGTTGATGGGGTACACACGTTGCTGACAGCTGAGTGCCACGGGAGTCAGCAGGGCTGTCAGCGGCTGGCCACAGTCGGCCGGTCTAGGGGGACATGTCCGGGTGTTACAAGAGGATTAGTTTCCTTATCCCAGTTCCCCGAAGTTGGTAGTCTGGTCGAATTTCCTTCTTCAAGGTGTCGTAGTCGCAGAGGTGGTCGAGGCGTTCTTGAGAGACGACCATGCGAAGGATCCATCCCTGTACTGGTATTCCCAATACTCGTTATGGATTATGGAGTTATGTTGTCTGTCCTCCTTGGATGGTACTCAGCCACATCGGATATACCCGAAGGAGGCAGCATGGGAGCCTGTCAGTCTGGTTGGTGCCGGTGTGGGATTTCGAGAGGAAGATGGTGCCCGCATGAGAGGGCGGGAGAGCCAGTGACATCGACTCAAGCATGGGACTCGGGAATCCGGGACGGTAAGACCAGAAATTCCAACGGGAGTGGGTTAGCTGGTCGAGGTATGGTGGTGGAGGAAACGGTTATTGTCATCTTTTGGATTTCTTTCTGCTGGAGGTGACAGTCAGGAGAGACCGCATAGTGTGGACCATTCAGAGCAGGCAGCGTCAGTGGGGAAGATGTGCAGTCCATGTAGTGGTGCTACTGGGCGCAGAGGCTGCATCTCTGCATTCGCTCGGTGCACTTCCTGGTGTGGTGGGAGTACAGGTAGCACTTGAAGCACTGCCGGAGCTCCGTGAAGCATTCCTTGGTCACTTGGGAGGGTGGTATGGTGATTCCTGCACACCGAAGACCTTAGTCCGTGGCGTGGGTCCCTGCGATGGCCGTGGTAAAGGTCACCTTCAATGTTGGTTTGTGGTTGACTTCGGCGTTGGAGATGGTCTAGCTACCGCTGTCAGCGTCGGTTTCTGGTCGCTGATGCTGGCGAAGCTGTCGTCGTCGTCGCGGTCGGTGATCCATGTGCAAATATTCCTGGCGAACACTGTGCTGTCTGCCAGGTAGCGTCGTGGTGGCGTGAGGGTGATGCTGACGTCTTGCAGGGCCGTCATGGTGGTGATGGTGAATGTCTTCTCAAGGTCCGAATCCCTGGAGAAGAGCAGGTGAACAACCTTTCTTGTCTCCAGGATGTCGGCCGGTGAGACGTTGGCGGAGATTTCTGCTAAAATCTCTGCGGTGGAGAGAACGAGGTCCTCCCGGAGGCGAACTTTGACCCTATTCAACATGGTGCAGGTGGGCCCTGGACCATATGAGCTTGGGTCGGCAGCAAAGACGGATGTTTGGAGTGAATGTGACAGGGAATTGCCTGTGTCACATTCAAGCCAAATGTCTGTTGTCGTGTCAGGTGGGAGGTCTATAATGTGAGTCCTCTTATTCTTACGTTCCCATTCTTATACCCATCATTACCCCGCTTCTTACACCCATCCCATCCGTTCCTTTTGCCTTGCTCTTATCTTCCTCTAGCAATTTCCTCCTCCTCATCTCTCTCCACCTCTAAAACCAGTGCGCTAAAACAGAAGAGAAAAAGAAGCGGGAGAAAAGGAAGAGACCCCCCCCCAACCTCCATTTAAATCTTTAACCCAAATATCACAGTAACAAGATTATCGCTAATAACCGAACTCAATTACGGGCTCACCATAGCCCGTGCTACATTGCCATTTCGTTCTGAGTAGCTAAATCTAAAACAACAACAACCTCGGTCCCACAGTTACAGACCCGCTCCTGTGCCAGGAAAGTCCACTACGGGCTCACCATAGCCAGTGCTACTTGGAACTTTTTTTTATCAGTAACTGAATCTCAAACAACAACTTCGCTCCCATCACAATCGACCTGATAATGATCAAGGGAGGACCGAAATGTCGTTTCCTCATCTTCTGGTGTGTGGTTCAGTCTTCTGGTTCCTTCTCCCTTTTTCCTCTCATCTCTTTCTCTCTTCCACTCTCCCCCGAGGTTCTCTTCTCAAAGGCTAAACCATGAATGATTTTCCTTTGATCGCTTTTGTTACGTTATCCGCCCATCTGTGTGTGTGTGTGTGTCTCTCGCCTCGTGGATTAATTATCGAATGTTTCGCCGTTCCCGCATTACCCAGCCTGATAATACCTCCATGAATTACTCGACACTTGGAACGATGGTTCCAGTCGGTGGTATTTTAGAGCCCTTTCAAGGATAAACACACACACACACATATGTACCTAACTCAAGGTGAGGCATGTTGCAAACAGTCCACCAGCAGTCTTTCTTGTAAACATATGTTGTTGAATATAACCGCAAGGGTAAGATTAATGATTCTAACACGAATCTTCTCAAAATTTCTAATGTTTTTCTTTACTGTCGAGGGAAGTTGAAAAAATTAACTCTCCAAAGTTTATTTTAACACTTTATTTATGGTCTGACGCCTAGAAGCGTTTTGCAAAAATACTTCTTACATTTTCAAAGACAATTTTACATACTCAGATCGTGCTAATATTCGCTTTTGGGTGAGGTGACAAGACACAAATCAATGGGAAAAGACAGAACACGAAACAATGGGTATATACAATGGATATATAACAATGGGTATACATTTATCTACTTGCTTCTGTGCTGATTCGGGGTCTTGAAGTGGGTAGAATGTAATTATGTGTTAATTGGCTGTTGATTGCTGGTTTTGACTTTTTGATATGTAGTGCCTCGCTGATATCGAGTCTCCTGTTATCGTTGTATCTGTCGATAATTTCTGTGTTGCTTGTTAAGATTTCTCTGGTGATGGTCTGGTTGTGAGAGGAGATTATATGCCCCCTTGATGGAGCCCTGTTGTTTGTGCATTGTTAGTCGCCTAGAAAGAGACGTTGTTGTCTTGCATATATACTGAGATCTTTGGGGCTTACAGTGCCCAAGTGGGCATGTGAAGGCATAGACGACGTTGGTTTCTTGAAAGAAACCAACGTCGTCTATGCCTTCACATGCCCACTTGGGGACTGTCAGCCCCAAAGATCTCAGCATATAAGCACGACAAGAACCATATCAACACTTTCGGCAGCCTCCTCCATGGGAAGAATCAAGTTAAAAAATAATAACCGAAGTATTACCAGTTAAAAAAATCAGCATGCGACTCGCAGAGGCTTAAAGCAGTCATAGAACAACAAACGGAAACCATCTCAAGACCGACAACGACTCACATCTTCACAGACGGATCAGTTGATCAAGAAAGAGGTTGTGCTGGGGCAGCAGTTTACACTACCAACCATGAAGCTTACTGGAGCATGAATAGTGGGTGCTCAACATTGCAAACAGAATTATATGCCCTGAAGGAGGCCATAAGTTATACAATTGAGAACAATTTACAAGATTTCATCATTCATACCGACTCTAAATCCTCGCTCCAGGCATTGTTATCCAGTCAGCACAGAGAAAATACACAACTCCTCACAGAAATCCTACATATAGGAAAAGAAGCCCATAATCTAGGGTTATCAATCACCCTAAATTGAATACCAAGTCGCATTGGCATAGATGGTAATGAAAAGACAGACTCACTAGCAAAAACGGTCACTGCTCTACCTGTTGTACAGGTTCAAATACCTCCAAGTTTTTCACAGATTAAGGAGCAAATCAAGAAGAAAGTACTCCCAACTATCAAAAGTCGTCACAGAGCCAAAGTAGAGGAAGGAAGATCCACTGCGATATGGTACGAACAAGCCACTGGGTACTCCTCTTTCAAGCCTGGCAAAAAGATATCCAGAGACATTGCAGTAGCCATACACAGACTCAGACTTTGTTACAAGTGCTGCTGGGAGGTAATAAACCCAATAGTTAAAGAGTGTCACATCTGTGGAACAGAAGCAGAGGCGCCACTATTGCACTATTTACTGGAATGTGAAGCTACTGAAGCCATGCACATCAAACTCAAAATTAATCCAACGACAGCAGCTGCATTAGATGCAAAATCCACCGCGACTACAATGATTAGAAAAGCAGTTGAAGAATGGGACACACTAGTGAACATTGTGCCTCTACATCCGCCACCAAGATAACGTTATTTAAACAAGATTAAAACCAGTGCGCTAAAACAGAAGCGGAAAGGAAACGGAGGAAAGGAGGAAACCCCACCTTCATTTAAAACTCTGATCCAAGTATCACAGTAATAAGGTTATCGCAAATAACCAAACTCAATTACGGGCTCATCATAGCCTGTGCTACATGAACATTTCGGTCTGAGTAGTTAAATCTAAAACAACAACAACTGACTGTTCACAGGGAATGGAAGTCGTCAGACCTTTAACCCAACACCCGACAGCACTCGGTAGTCAATTTTTGGGACAGATATTTCATCGAATCACTTCACATTCACTTCACACTTCACTTCACATGGGGGCAACATAACACAAATGTGAACAAGCTTGAATGGTCCCCAAGCCAATATGCAACCGAAAACTCTTCACCCCTGATGGATTTGAACTCAGACAGTGAGGGGCTCCGCATGCACCTTAAAGGTGAGGCGTTTTCAAATTACGTTGTTCTTCGGTATTAATACTATGGTCCTCATCGCTACCATAAGTACTACCAAAACAGGAGGATGGGCTGTGATCATCGGGCCCTAAGTATTGGTGTTGCTCTGCGCCTTGCCGCCCCTATCTCCACCGAGCACCGGTGTATTTGCGGCCAGGCACGGGCAGACCAATACGGCAGCCATGGTCTCATCTGTCGTAAGACACAGGGAAAGATTGCTAGACACGAGGCAGTCAATGACATCATCAAGAGAAGTTTGGCTACAGCTGGGTGTCCAGCACAAAGGGAACCCCAGTTGTGCAGACCTGACAACAGCCAAAAACGCCCAGATGGAGTCACCCTGCAGCCATGGAGGGAAGGTAAACAGGTCGTATGGGATTACACCTGTGCATCTACATTGGCTGATACCTATTTACGTTACAGCTCAGCGGAGGGAGGTGGGGCAGCCACCTTCAGGGAGACCCAGAAAATCCACAAGTACAGAGACCTAGAACGTTGTTACAGGTTCGTGCCGATAGGCTCAGAGACTCTGGGCGCCTGGGGTAAATGTGCACTAAAGTTTTTAAAGGAGGTTGGTGAGGAACTCATTGGGAAAACTAGAGACCCACGAGCAGCCAGTTTCCTATTCCAGCGCCTCAGTGTCGCAGTACAGAGGGGAAATGCGTGCTGTATCCTGGGTACGCACCCAACCTCCGAGGAGCTGGACGAGGTCTTCGAACGCTGATTGTTTAATTGTTATATATTTGTGTGTGTGTGTGTGTTCTCTGTAAACTGTAGCATTGCAATAAAATAAAACAAAACATACAAAAAAATAATAGGGGTGGTAGGAGAAGAAAAGAATTAAGTATTCGGTGAGAATCCACAAGATCTTCTCTGAATGCTCTTTGTTTTCTTCTTCGAGGATGTGGGTCCCTGCAATTGCACCAGAGGTGGTACACCTAATATATATATATATATATATATATATATATATATATATATATATATATATATATATATATATATATATATATATTATATATTATTAAATATGACCGAAAAAGTAAGATTAATAATTCTAACACGAATTTTCTCGATTTCCTTATGTTTCTTTTTACTGGTGATAGATACAGCGACAGCAGGCGGCTTGACATCAGCGAGGCACTACACATCAAGAAGTCAACACCAGCAATCAACAGCCAATTAACGCACAACTATATTCTACCCACTTCAAGACTCCGCTCCAATATAGAAACATCAAGAAATATGGGCCAATAGGCCTTCTGCAGTTCTATTTGTACCCAACTTCTATACCCCGTTCTGTGTTTTGTTGAAAGTTTGTTTTTCACCCCACTATTGTATTACATCACCTCACCCAAATGCAGGTATAAGAGCCAATATTGTTTCAGTCATAAGTTGTGTGTTGATAAACTAAAGTCTTTGAAAATGTAATAAGTTTTACAAAACGCGCTCAAGTGTCGCGTGAGACTAGAAATAAAAATGAATTTTGGAGAATTGATTTTTCATTTACCGCCACCAGTAAAATGAAACATAAGGAAAATCGAGAAAATTCGTGTTAGAATTATTAATCTTACTTTTTCGGTCATATTTAATAATATATGTCTACAGGAAAGACTGCTATCAAAATATACCAATATATACACATATATATATATATATATATATATATATATATATATATATATATATATATATATATATGCAGAGCTTGATTGGTCTATAAGCAAAGAATCACTTAAACTCTATGACCCTTTAGGTTTCGAACCCAGGCCGTCGCGGGTCTTCCCACCAACAAAGATGTTAGAAAGTTTTCTTTCAGCATAAGGGAAGTGTGTAAATGGAACGATCTAAAGCAGCAGTTGTTTGGGCAAACTCCAGTCACAACTACTAATGCACGAATGATGGGTAAGGTTAAGAGTCATTGCATTAGACATCCAAGGCTAGAAAAGCGAAGGCCAAGAGCTGGAGCTCCATCCGGCAGGCACAAATAGGTGAAGGGGGAAGGGAACTATCAGGAGAAGGCGTCAAGCCATTACGACTATATAGCACTGGGAAGGGGTCAGGATAAGGGTTTGGGATGGGACGGGTGGGCAGGAATGGTGCCCAACCACTTGTTGGACGCTCGGGGATTGAACGCCGACCCGCATGAAGCGAGACCGTCGCTTTATCGTCCAGCCCAAGTGGCTGGACTACAAATAGTCCAGCCACACACACACACACACACACACACACACACACACACACACACACACACACACACACACACACACACACACACACACACGCACCTCAAGGATCGGTGCTGGGACCAATCCTCTTTCTAATTTACGTAAATGACATGTTTACAGGAGTGGAGTCATACATGTCAATGTTTGCGGATGACGCAAAATTAATGAGAAGAGTTGTGACAGACGAGGATTGTAGGATCCTCCAAGAGGACTTAAACAGGTTGCAGAGATGGTCAGGGAAATGGCTACTGGAGTTTAACACCAGTAAATGTAAAGTTATGGAAATGGGATCAGGTGATAGGAGACCAAAGGGACAGTACACAATGAAGGGGAACAGCCTACCTGTAACGAGTCGAGAAAGAGATCTGGGAGTGGATGTGACACCTAATCTAACTCATGAGGCACATATAAATAGGATAACGACAGCAGCGTACTCTACACTGGCGAAAATTAGAACTTCATTCAGAAACCTAAATGAGGAGGCTTTTAGGGCGCTTTACACTGCATACGTGAGACCCGTCTTAGAGTATGCCGCGCCATCATGGAGCCCCCACCTGAAGAAACACATAAGGAAACTGGAGAAGGTTCAGAGGTTTGCGACGAGGCTTGTCCCAGAGTTACGAGGGAAGGGATATGAAGAGCGACTGAAGGAACTGAACCTTACGACACTAGAGAAAAGAAGGGAGAGAGGAGATATGATAGGGACATATAAAATACTCAGGGGATTTGACAAAGTGGAAATAGATGAAATGTTCACACGTAATAATAACAGAACGAGGGGACATGGGTGGAAACTGGAAACTCAGATGAGTCACAGAGATGTTAGGAAGTTTTCTTTTAGCGTGAGAGTAGTGGAAAAATGGAATGCACTTGGGGAACAGGTTGTGGAAGCAAATACTATTCATATTTTAAGACTAGGTATGATAGGGAAATGGGACAGGAGTCATTGCTGTAAACAACCGATAGCTGGAAAGGCGGGATCCAAGAGCCAATGCTCGATCCTGCAAGCACAAATAGGTAAGTACAAATAGGTAAGTACACACACACACAGCCACCTAAGAACTAACCCAGAGCTAAGAGGCAATAGTTACGAGGAAAGGCTGCATGAACTGCACCTCACGTCGCTGGAAGAGAGAAGAATTCGGGGAGACATGATCACCACATACAGAATCCTCAGAGGAATTGACAGGGTAGACAAGAAGGTAGTGTTGAACACGGGGGGTACTCGTACAAGGGGGACACAGGTGGAGACTGAGTACCCAAATGAGCCACAGGGACGTTAGAAAGAACTTTTTCAGTGTCAGAGTAGTTAACAAGTGGAATGCATTAGGAAGTGATGTGGTGGAGGCTGACTCCATACACAGTTTCAAATGTAGATATGATAGAGCCCAATAGGCTCAAGAACCTGTACACCAGTTGATTGACTGTTGAGAGGCGGGACCAAAGAGCCAGAGCTCAATCCCCGCAAGCACAACTAGGTGAGTATAACTAGGTGAGTACACACTTTTGTTAAGTATTATGTACGTTAAGCTTGAGCCAGTATCCCTGTGATCCTGGGTGTAAAGATCCTATCATCCCGGGATAAATAGGATGTGTACCCAATCCAGCTTTGGTGTCAGTGCCTTTCTCCTCTATCCTACCTTCCTCTTGAAACCTTTACTCTCTGTTTCTGCTGCCTTGTGTCACCCTAACTAGAGAATCTAATCCGCCAGCATCCAACACCCTACTTCAAGCTGTCGAGCACCCGGCATCACATCACCAGAATCACTTCCCTCTCACCCTGTCGGAGCCGGTTGGCCAAGCGGACAGCACGCTGGTCTTGTGATCCTGTGGTCCTGGGTTCGATCCCAGGCGCCGGTGAGAAACAATGGGCAGAGTTTCTTTCACCCTATGCCCCTGTTACCTAGCAGTAAAATAGGTACCTGGGTGTTAGTCAGCTGTCACGGGCTGCCTCCTGGGGGGTGGAGGCCTGGTCGAAGACCGGGCCGCGGGGACACTAAAAGCCCCGAAATCATCTCACGATAACCTCAAGATAACCCTAGACATGTCCTCATTACCTCGTGCAACACAAACCCATTCTCAATCTAATCCTTTTATCGTGTTTACATTCTTGCACAATCGCTGTGTTCCAGGAGCGGCGCCTCTCACGTCACTTGACCAATCTTTGCCCACTGTGTCCTTGTGTTTTATCTCCCTTGTCTTCTTGCCAAGCCTCCTGTGTATTCGCCTAGTTGTACTCACCTAGTTGTGCTTGCGGGGGTTAAGCTCTGGCTCTTTGGTTCCCGCCTCTCAACCGTAACTGTGTGCTATCCTTCATCGGTCACCGCTTTACCCCAAGGTGCTGTCAAGGACACTACTTACCCTTCACCCTGCTTACCTTGCCCACCCTTGCCATCCCACCTTTCACCACACCCTGCTATCCCAGCCTCCCCTGCTATCCCACCCCTGTTTCCCTGCTATCCCAATGTGCTTGACAAACTTGGGTAATTTCTAAGACAGGGTTAAAAAAATAAGAAGGGAAAAGATCTGCTATGTTTTCCTCTTATTTTTTTCTGTATTTTATGTATTTTACTGTATTTTCTGTATAGACTGTATTTTTCCATGATTGTCAAAAAACCTTTGTCACTGTTGCTCAAGAAAGGCTGGTGAACAAGATGGAGAAGTAACATAACTTAGAAAACACTGGATTGAGCAAGAGAGAGAGACTACCTGAAGGACAGGAAACAAAGAATAATAGTGAGAGCTGTAGGAAGGTGACAAATTGGGTTCCACAAGGCTCGGTCCTGGGACCGCTGCTGTTATTATGTGAACGACCTACCCGAGGGAGTGAGCTCTTTCATGTTGCAAAGCTGATGAGAATGTAAAAACAGAGGAGGCCTGCAGGAAGTTACAGGAGAACCTTGACAAACTCCAGGAGTTATTAAATAAATGATTGCTGGAATTCAATCCCAACAAGAATAGGGAAATGAAAATGGGAGAGTGAGAAAGGAGACCAGGAGCAATGTAAGACAACTACAGAAATCGGAAAGAGAGAAAGATTTGGGCATGTATATAATTCCAACACTAACACCAAAGATCCCAGAAGCCTATCAACCAGTGGCACACATACACAAGCGCACACTGGCAGCATGTGGGATGCTGGCAAACATTAGAACATCATTCAGAAATCTAATTTAGGACTCGTTCAAGGCAACCAACACATCATTGTTTTAGACCAATACTGGAATATACAGCACCGCCACGGAGTCCTCATCTTGTGAAGCATAAAACTAAAACTTAAAAAGTACAAAGATTTGGAACAAGATTTGGAGCCAGAGCTAAGAGGGTTAAACTATACGGACATAAGAACATAAGAACAAAGGTAACTGCAGAAGGCCTATTGGCCCATACGAGGCAGCTCCTATCTATAACCACCCAATCCCACTCATATACATGTCCAACCCACGCTTGAAACAATCGAGGGATCCCACCTCCAGGGACAGGCTAATGAAATTAGATCTCACAATCCTAGAGGATAGAAGAAAGAGGGGGGGGATATGGTAACAATATATAAGATACTGATGGGAGTAGATAAGGTGGGTAAGGACAGCCTCATCAAATTGAGAGTAGGAGAAGAAAACATGAATGGAAGCTAAAATCGCATATGAAACAAGGCAATGTAAGAAAGTAGTCATACCCAGTACAGGAGGTCAACAATTGGAATGCATTTAAGGAAGAAGTTATGGAAGCCACCTCCACCCACAACTTTAAAGCCAGATCAGACAAGGAAGTCGAACATTAGGAGAGTTAAATTATAGCAGGTACAACAAGACTAGTAGACGGGGCATATAGACCTAAACCTCGCTTCACCATAGTCAAATATAGATATAAGCACCACAATTACCACCACCATCACCACCCCTACCACCCTATCCGCCATCACCACCACCACTACCACCCCTCAGCGAAGCTACTTGTATCTCATCAACTCTTGGATCCCTGCCACACCGACCCACTTCTGCTAACCTCGACCCCAATACTGGCAATATTTAGTTCGTAGGTTCCCTGACGTTCCTTCGCCCTCTCTTAGTAAACACCGCTAATGACGCCTCGCGCCATCATTGGTAACTTAGGTAACGAGCCTTGTACACACTCGCTTGCAATTTGCTTTACAAGTTCTAAATAGTGGCAATATAGGTTTCAAGATACATAAATATCAGAAGAAAGCGTCAAGTCAGTATCACTATATAACATATGGAAAGGAGTTGTGGACAATGATCTGGGATAGGTTGGGTCAGGGAACGAACGCCGGGCTGCATGAAGCGAGGCCATCGCTCTACCGACCAGTCCAAGTGCCTGAACATCACTATAGTTATTATCAGTGTGGTCTTAGCATGGCCTTTATCATTGTATCCTCATTGTTGTCATTGTTAGGGTCATTTAAGTCATTATAATCGAAATCAGTAGGAATATAATGATGACTATTCCCCTTATAATGATCGGTATTCTCCTACAGTCCGGTATTACATGTAGTTCATACTGAAGTGTAACCATTGTCATTGTAATCATTACACCGCTCCTCACCCTAATCATTACAGCACAAAATCAGTTGTAACATTACGTACAATCATTACTTTAGAATCATTACTACCTAAATACATAGATTACTTCACATGACACACCTACACGAACGTAACCAAGAGATTGTTGCAATGTTGCAGTAGACTAACGACAGTAAACAACCAGTGTTGTAGCTGCCTCGCGTGTGTTTACTTCCAACACTGCCCGAGTCTTGGGGTTATGGTCTTCCCCAAACCCCGCTCGCAATACTAGTATATACTTAGCTGTTCTAACTTATATATCTATATCTATCCCAGAGTACTCTTTGGTTCTATCGTGGAGCATCGGTCGGTGTTATCTATCCTAAGGCATTCTCCGTGTTCCTTCAGCTTGATTCGTAGTAGCGCGGAGGCTTTCACGCGGTCCATCCATTACATAGCTTAGGTTATGTGTTCCAGACTGCCCAATGAAGGCGCTCACGCCCCCCCCCCCCCCCTCTCTCTCTCTCTCTCTCTCTCTCTCTCTCTCTCTCTCTCTCTCTCTCTCTCTCTCTCTCTCTCTCTCTCTCTCTCGGGGTGGCCGTAAAGGGGGGCGCATGGAACACGGCCGCTCCTCGTTTGGCCCGGTTTAGTCTACTGTCAGGCTGAACAAATGAGCGTAATTGAGACAAAACGCGTCGTGAGGATGCTGCAAGTTACGCCCGTGTGTGTGTGTGTGTGTGTGTGTGTGTGTGTGTGTGTGTGTGTGTGTGTGTGTGTGTGTGTGTGTGTGTGTGTGTGTGTGTGACGAGGGGGAAGCCTTCGGCGGGAACTGAGATGTAGACGAAGATGAGGGAGATGAATCATACTCACTGGATCAGGTAACGAAGGTGAGGGAGACGAGTCACACTCACTAGGTCGTCACCTCACACACGTCTCTACCACCGTTACCTTGCCAACAGGAATATGACTCTACCTCAGGTAGATTAAGGTAGACTACAGCTCAGCCTCACTAGTCTCACTGGCAATTTGTAATTTCCATCTCTCTCTTACAGTGCGGTGACCAATCCGGCTTCAGAAAAGGTGCTGCTCTGATCCCGGTGCAGGCGATGAGTCACAATAACGTGGCTAAAGTATGTTGACCAGACCACACACTAGAAGGTGATGGGACGACGACGTTTCGGCCCGTCCTGGACCATTCTCAAGGTGAAGGGACGACGACGTTTCGGTCCGTCCTGGACCATTCTCAAGTCGATCAAGTCGCCACAATCGACTTGAGAATGGTCCAGGACGGACCGAAACGTCGTCGTCCTTTCACCTTCTAGTGTGTGGTCTGGTCAACATACTCTGATCCACCTCTCTACAACGTGGCATCCGTCACAGGATCTTCTTGAGGTTATCTTGAGATGATTTCGGGGCTTTAGTGTCCCCGCGGCCCGGTCCTTGACCAGGCCTCCAGGATATAAACAATATCAGATGTTGCACTGCACTTGCAGGCACCTCGTGACGCATCAACCACTACAGTGCCACATTCCTGGCACTGTTCAACAGCTAGTGAGTACTGCCAATAACGAACTCCAGAGGGCAGTAGTACTTGACGGCGCAGTCTGAGTGCCACTCATTTGTTTCAAGGGCATCGCAAGGTAGTGTGTGTGTTTTGCCCCTTGTTTGGGAATACTGACTTCAGCGAAGTACTTCGAGCTCATCCCACCGACCCAAGTGTGTGCTCTTGAGTGCACTCTAACCGTTATTAAACACGAATGACAACTACTGCGAGGTTAATTAGCCACAATGCAGCAATATCTGTCAGAGGGTGATTAATGGAGTTGTTAGGCTGGCTGGAGTGAGGGGGGGGGAGTACTGTTTGCCTGGGGAAGTCCTGTGGGTCAACTAATCCACAAGGGCCGTGATGAGGATTCGAACCTACGTCCGGAATGATCCCAGACGCGCCTTAGTCGACTACTGTGAGGGCAGTAGCAATCCAGGTTGCAATTCTTTTTGACCATGTCATGCCGCAGTCGACTAAGGCGCGTCTGGGATCATCCCGGACGTAGGTTCGAATCCTCATCGCGGCCTTTGTGGATTTGTTCATTTGATGTATCACGCTATTGTGATTTCTTGTGTGTATTGTGTGAGTGCTAGACTGGGTACGGTCCGATAGGCTGGGGAGGAGCTGCTGCGGTATCTATTCTAGTACAACCTACTCGCTAGGTAAGATTTCTAAATATCTAAGAACATCGTCAAATTACCATATGATAGCCAGCTCACTGATATCCCTTGACCGTTAAATATATTTTTATATGTGATGAATTCAGACCCAAAGCCAAACACTGGGGTTAAGAGAAAATTAGCCCCTGTTAAAACAAGTTTATTTAACAAACAAACTCTCCTTTTCTTCCGGTCACTATGTCCAGCCCAAAAAGATCCTTTAAGGCTGCAGTTCAGAGCTGGGACCAAGAGCTCGAGTTCAAACCCCTATGCAAGCATAACTAGGCGAGGACACTTGGGTGACAATTCCCAGATGAAATCTCCAAAGTCCAGCAGCAGCGTTCAGTCGCCGGAAAAATCAAAGTTACCTTCCTCT
>WNGS01164858.1:32057624-32071112 GCA_020271785.1 Procambarus virginalis
CACACACACACACACACACACACACACACACCTCCCCAGAAAGCAGCTCCGCAGCAGCTGTCTAACTCCCAGGTACCTATTTACTGCTACGTGATAATGTAAAGTTTACGCGAGAACACTCTGCTATGGAGTTTTCAATGGGTGTCATTGGACAAGGAGCCAGGCATGACTTGTCATTGGCCTAGGAGCCACGGCCACCTAGACCTGGTTTCAGCTGATTGGGTGGAGGCCTAGAGAGGAGGCGGAGTTCTAGAGCAGGACACCCTGAGGGGGGAGGAGCCAGGACTCCACCTTGAAGCATACGAAACAAAAGGATAGTTAGTGTGATCTTGGGAGTGCTTGGGGAGAGTGTGAGGAGATGAACCACGAGGCCACCAACACAGGCTGAGAAGCAGTATGAAGTTTCCCTTCATACTGTTCATATTGAAGCAGTCTGTTTGAGTTCCTTGTACAATTTGGAGTCCATTACCCATGCCTGTAGGATAGGATGTCACTAGCTTAGGGGATTAATAATTGTTGAATTATTAAATCAAGTTACTGTGAGTTATCTTCTTTGTATTTTATATTGTTTTCCCTTAATTAATTCTCAGTCTTAGATCTTGAATTGCTTTGGACTTCACCTGTGATCTGTTGAGCATTGGTCGGAGTAAATATTTTTGCTTTGTAATTCATGAACTAAATTTAAAAGTAATTCCATTCATCCAATAATTATAAAAATGTTACATTTCCTCACACTCACTATTAGTTGACTGGTCGCCTCCCGAGTCAAAAAGGCACTACGGGCTCGCCATAGCCCGTGCTACTTGGAACTTTGTTCCAGATAGCGAATCTTTAACAACAAGAAACTCCCGAGTCAATTAGTCTAATATTCAAAGTTCGAGGAGGGGTGGGTGGCGGCATTATTGGTTTATGAGTAACCTGGTCTGTAAGAATTGTAAAGATATTTTTAACATCTTGGTCATTTCTCCCAATCTCCCCCTGATAACTGGTTTGAGGATATTCTGCTGCAAGGACGAACTCTTCCCAGTTCTTTGGGGTTACATGCAGTTATTACAGCCTACAGGGTTACCAGTTACAGCAACCATTACAGTGTTACCATAGTTGTACAATAACAGCAGTACTAGAGGGCCATAAATGATTACAATGGTGACGTTATTAGTGCAGGCGATGAGTCACAATAACGTGGCTGAAGTACGTTGACCAGACCACACACTAGAAGGTGAAGGGACGACGACGTTTCGGTCGTCCTGGACCATTCTCAAGTCGATCCTATCACTCAAGTCTCATTCTCAAGTCTCAATAAGACGTCCATTAGCCCATGGTTTCACACTCAGTGCCGGGGGGGGGGGGGCAAAGAGAAGAAAAAAAATATGGAAGAAACACAGAAAGTAAAGAAGAATAGGAAATAACAATGTATATGAAAGGATATAGAACAAATACAGAGAAGAGTGGTCGAGCACCATGAGGCAAATGACACAGAATCCAAAGCTAAGGACCAGCTACTATGACTGTTCCAGAGTCATATAAGGAGGAAGATGACTTTGAACCACCAGATGATGACCAAGCTAAACAAAGGGGGAGGAGCCACAGGAGCCACACATTAGTATGTGTCGAACGTATCAAAAGCGTCCATGATTTTCTTAAAGTAGAACGTGAGGGGGGCCCTATCTTGAGGTTATCTTGAGATGATTTCGGGGCTTTTTATTGTCACCCGCGGCCCGGTCCTCGACCAGGCCTCCACCCCCAAGAAGCAGCCCGTGACAGCTGACTAACACCCAGGTACCTATTTTACTGCTAGGTAACAGGGGCATAGGGTGACAGAAACCCTATGTTTCTTTCACTCTAAAACATTCCTAAAACACCCTAAAACATTCTCGGTGTTTCTCGCCGGCGCCTGGGATCGAACCCAGGACCACAGGATCACAAGTCCAGCGTGCTGTCCGCTCGGCCGACCGACTCCCTAAGAGCCAAGAGCCGTCATACAGCGGACACCTCCACACGAAACACTGACATAGTAGTGACACCAGAAGACGTAACACCATGACTACAAAAGCTACTTGAAAATTGCTAATGTGATACCAACATACAAAATAAGGGAGACGACAAGAATCGCTAAACTACCAAGACCAGCATCACTAACAAGCTAAGCTCCTGCAGGGTGCTAGAGACTCTTCCGAAGCAGGCTAGTCAAACACTCACAATAGCTACATGTCGTCTCAAAACACCAGAATGGATTTATTAAAGAAAAATCAAGTTTGACAAAATTGGAGTTCAGGACAAAGATTTATCGCTTTCCAGATTGCATTTCAAACTGGAAGAATGGTTATATCGGTAGGGAAAAACTTTTTATGAAGGAACTAAAGGATTGCACTGAAAGTGGAGATATCAGAGAGGAGAAAGATATCGTGTGGAATTCAACAAGGCGGTCTGGACTAAAGGAATCATATGTCTAATACTAGCCAAAGACCTGACAGGAAATTGCCTACTCTATATGTTTACAGAGAAGGAGAAGGAAAAATAGACAAACATTAAGATACCTTGCACAATGACCTTGATACACCTCTGAAGTGGCCTGAAGCCACTTCTGAGGTGGCTGCTAGAATTAAACTTGTTATAAATGCAAGGTTATGAGGACAACAACAGAAGTGAGAAGACAACAGTAAAGGATCAAAAGGAGACGCATCAGAAGAAATATCCATGAGTTGCCATAACACAAAAACTAATGCCAGACGGACACATGAGCACAACAATGTCAATAGCATATATTAAAATGCCTAATGTCCTTGTAGCCTTCCGAAACTTGAATAAAGAAGCATTTTGGCTTTATACACAACCTATGCGAGACCACACCTGAATATGCAGCCCCCAGAAAGGAAGCCCCATCAGAAATAAACACAAAGGAAATAAACACAAGTCTAGAAAAGGTCAAAAGATAGGAAACAAGGTTCATGTATGAGCCTTGCATCACCATGCAAGATAACGGAGAAGATCGTGAGAAAAACCTAGCAGCACATCTGGAGAGAAGGGACTTCGTGACAACCCACCAACATGGGTTCAGGGATGGTAAATCTTGCCTCACAGGTTTAATAGAATTCTACGGTCAGGTGACTAAGATTAAGCATGAAAGAGAAAGTTAGGCAGACTGAATTTTCTTGGACTGTCAGAAAGCCTTTGACATAGTACCCCATACGAGGTTGGTGCATAAGTTGGAAAAACAGGCAGGCGTAACTGGTAGGGTGCTCAAGTTGATAAGGGAGTACCTAAGCAATAGGAAACAGAGTTACTATGAGGGGTGAGGTTTCAGTATGGCGTGATATCACCAGCAAAGTCTCAAAGACGGTGGTACGGATACACATTTAAGACGGGGACACATGCACAAAGGGGACACAGGTGAAACTGAGTACTCAAATGAGCCACAGAGACATTAGAATATTTTTTCAGTGTCAGAGTAGTTGACAAACGAAATACATTAGGCAGTGATGTGGTGGAGGCTGACTCCTATACACAGTTTCAAATGTAGATATGATAGAGCCCAGTAATCTCAGGAACCTGTACACCAGTTGGCTGACAGTCAAGAGACTGGACCAAAGTGCAGAAGCTCACCCCCCCGCAAGCGCAAGTTGATGAGTTCAACTAGGTGAGCACATACGCAACATTAAACCGTTTTTTAATCTTTGGAGGAAGGCAATTTACAGCCAGCATCTGACCAGTGGAAAGTGGCAATATTACCGAGGACAGAGCGCCAATGCCGACCTTGACAGACAGACCCCCAACAGAACAGCGGAGCGCTTGCCAGCTATAGGCTGTGTGTCATTATTCCCCCCTCCCCTCAGGCCCCGCCTCCCCCCCCCCCCCCATGGAATCCCAGACAACGTTCCTCTTCAGTTTTCTGTGCTGATGAGGGGTTAGGTTTCAGTTCTTGGGACCTGCCTTGTAAATTTCCGTTGATTGATGTTCTTGCTCGCCAAACCTCCCGCGTTTTATCGCATCAACTTTTCTTCAGATTCTTGCACGGAGTGACTCCACTACACGACTACCTTATTGTGGGCTGTGTGCTTGGGTAAGGGTAGAGGAGGGGGGGGAGAGGGAGGGGAGAGGGAGAGAGAGAGAGAGAGAGAGAGAGAGAGAGAGAGAGAGAGAGAGAGAGAGAGAGAGAGAGAGAGAGAGAGAGAGAGGAGAGAGAGAGAGAGAGAGAGAGATAGACAGAGAGACAGAGAGAGACGGAGACATTTCATGGTGTCTCATCAGACACCATGAACTCTTCAGATTAAGGACAGCTACAGTCATCCCTAGACTACAGACATGTAGGCTACATGTCCCTAATCTACATATATCCCTAGGGCTACAATCCCCAACCAGTTCCGTTTTAATACACAACTGAAAACTGGGTATATACAGTGTTCTCATCCTCAATCATCCCCCCCCCCCCTACGGAGGCACTCATCCTCCTACCCCTCCCCCCCCCTCTTCCAGTCTTTTTTTTTTGCAAGCCATTCATATTATGCATTAATTTTGCATATTCATAATCCTCACTGGTTAATGCAAATATGATTTTTTCTTCATCTTGTAATTGGAAATTATTAGTTTTCAATCTTTTCCTTTAGAGAAGAGAGGCTTATATAAATTGAATTAATTTTTTTTTTTTTTTTTAACATATATCTATTTTTTCTTTTAATTTTTGTTGTTGAAGAAACAATTGACATAAATGATTTCGAAAGATAAATTTCCACTCAATTTTGTAATTAAAAATTATTTGCCTTATTTCACAGGCAATTTAGATAAAAAAGAAATACGTGTCATTTTCAGTGTTCTTTCAATAAAACTATTAGGAATTTTATATTCAATAATATTTAAGTAAACATGCCCTAATAAACACCACTGGAAACATTGAATTCATTTAACCAAAATAACTGAAACAATCACTTTTCCATCAGCAAAAACATGCTTACATTACCTTTCTATAAAATGTAAACCTGTAATTTTTCTTTCTCAGGAAATCAGTTGTTAATTTTCTCAAGAAACCAATTGTTCAGTACAATTTCTCCCGACTGAAGGATCCTGTGCTAAGGATCGCTCACCTGTATTCACCTAAATGTGCTTGCGGGGGTTGTGCTCTGGCTCTTTGGTCCCGCCTCTCAACCGTCAATCAACAGGTGTACAGTTTCCTGAGCCTATTGGGCTCTATCATATCTACACTTGAAACTGTGTATGGAGTCAGCCTCCACCACATCACTTCCTAATGCATTCCATTTGTCAACCACTCTGACACTAAAAAAGTTCTTTCTAATATCTCTGTGGCTCATTTGGGCACTCAGTTTCCACCTGTGTTCCCTTGTGCGTGTGCCCCTTGTGTTAAATAGCCTGTCTTTATCAACCCTGTCGATTCCCTTGAGAATCTTGAATGTGGTGATCATGTCCCCCCTAACTCTTCTGTCTTCCAACGAAGTGAGGTTTAATTCCCGTAGTCTCTCCTCGTAGCTCATACCTCTCAGCTCGGGTACTAGTCTGGTGGCAAACCTTTGAACCTTTTCCAGTTTAGTCTTATGCTTGACTAGATATGGACACCACGCTGGAGCCGCATACTCCAGGATTGGTCTGACATATGTGGTATATAATGTTCTGAAAGATTCCTTACACAAGTTTCCAAAGGCCGTTCTTATGTTAGCCAACCTGGCATATGCTGCTGATGTTATCTTCTTGATATGAGCTTCAGGGGACAGGTCTGGCGTGATATCAACCCCCAGGTCTTTCTCTCTGATTCTTGAAGTATTTCATCTCCGAAATGGTACCTTGTATCTGGTCTCCTGCTTCCTGTGTGTGTGTGTGTGTGTGGTGTTTGTGTGTGTGTGGGTGTGTGTTGTGTGTGTGTGTGTGTGTGTGTGGTGTTGTGTGTGTGTGTGTGGCCATCCGTTCAAGAGCGTGCACAAAAACGAACACCCACCAGTTGAGAATAAACTATCAAAGTGGAGAAGGCGACCCGCTGACAAGAGCGTCTATGTGTTNAGAAGATAACCAGGTGAGAGTAATATCAATCCCCCTTTTGCTACAAGGTAACAAAGCATCTCTCCACGTACAGGGAAGTGAAGCACCTCTCCCACGTACAGGGAAGTGAAGCACCTCTCCCACGTACAGGGAAGTGAAGCACCTCTCCCACGTTCAGGGAGTGTGAAGCACCTCTCCCACGTACAGGGGAGTGAAGCACCTCTCCCACGTACAGGGGAGTGAAGCACCTCTCCCACGTACAGGGAGTGAAGCACCTCTCCCACGTACAGGGGAGTGAAGCACCTCTCCCACGTACAGGGGGAGTGAAGCACCTCTCCCACGTACAGGGGGAGTGAAGCATCTCTCCCACGTACAGGGGGAGTGAAGCATCTCTCCCACGTACAGGGAGTGAAGCACCTCTCCCACGTACAGGGGAGTGAAGCACCTCTCCCACGTACAGGGAAGTGAAGCACCTCTCCCACGTACAGGGGAGTGAAGCACCTCTCCCACGTACAGGGGAGTGAAGCACCTCTCCACGTACAGGGGAAGTGAAGCACCTCTCCCACGTACAGGGAGTGAAGCACCTCTCCCACGTACAGGGAAGTGAAGCACCTCTCCCACGTACAGGGGAAGTGAAGCACCTCTCCCACGTACAGGGGAGTGAAGCACCTCTCCACGTACAGGGGAGTGAAGCACCTCTCCCACGTACAAGGGGAGTGAAGCACCTCTCCCACGTACAGGGGAGTGAAGCACCTCTCCCACGTACAGGGGAGTGAAGCACCTCTCCCACGTACAGGGAAGTGAAGCACCTCTCCCACGTACAGGGAGTGAAGCACCTCTCCCACGTACAGGGGAGTGAAGCACCTCTCCCACGTACAGGTAGTGAAGCACCTCTCCCACGTACAGGGGAGTCAAGCACCTCTCCCACGTACAGGGGAGTGAAGCACCTCCCCACGTACAGGGGGAGTCAAGCACCTCTCCCACGTACAGGGGAGTGAAGCACCTCTCCCACGTACAGGGGAGTGAAGCACCTCTCCCACGTACAGGGGAGTGAAGCACCTCTCCCACGTACAGGGGAGTGAAGCACCTCTCCCACGTACAGGGAAGTGAAGCACCTCTCCCACGTACTGGGGAGTGAAGCACCTCTCCCACGTACAGGGAAGTGAAGCACCTCTCCCACGTACAGGGGAGTGAAGCACCTCTCCCACGTACAGGGTAGTGAAGCACCTCTCCCACGTACAGGGAAGTGAAGCACCTCTCCCACGTACAGGGGAGTGAAGCACCTCTCCCAGCAGGGGTGTGGTGGTGGTATGTAAAGAGCGTCGTACAGGCAAGTGGAGGTCTTCACGGCCCTCTTGACACGTGTAATCATCGCATACTGAGAGTCGCGTTTACACCTCTTGAGTAGTTGCCTTGTGACCTAGTTTATTGTCTACAGTTGAGTGGGGGGGGAGGGAGAGGGGTGGTTACTCACCCACCACCTACCACCACCCACCACCACCCACTCTCACACCACCAGCCGTTAACCAGAGCCCACCTGAACATACCTTGAGACCAACCTAAGGTTTGAGTTTGAGATCAAACCTGTCTCCTGGCGCCCCACATACACGGGATAACGTGAGCGGCGTATGCAAGGCTGGCTGATACGAGAGCAGGGTGAAGCTGGAGAGGATTGTAAGGTATGCCACCTGACTACTTCTCAGAACTACGAGGTTTGATTTGCTAGGAAAGGCTACGTGAATTGAACCTCATTTCACTGGAAAACAGAGGAGTTAAGGCGGCACATGATTACCACCTACAAAATTATCAAGTGAATTGATAGGGCAGATAAAGACTGACTATTTTACACGAATGGTACTATCATAAGGGGACACAGATTGAAACTAAGTTCCTAATGAACATAGAGACATTATAATTTTGTTCAGTGTCTGAGTAGTTAATAATTGGAATGCATTAGGCAGTGATGTGGTGGAGGCTGACTCCATACACAGTTTCAAGTGTAGATATGATAGAGCCCAGTAGGCTCAGGAACCAATACATCAGCTGATTGACAAATTAACTCTCCAAAGTTCTTTTACACTTCTTTTCCACGCTCATAAAACGGAGGAAAGAGTCCTGAAAGATATTATTGAAAGGAACGTTATCCCCCCCCCCCCCACAGACACCAATCATAAGATACAATTAACAATTTACAACAAAAACAAGAAGATCGCCAACTTGCTAATGAAAAACTCTCCAGACACCAAGCAAAACGTCTTAAGAAAGACCAACGTCGTCTATACCTTCACATGTCCACTTGGGGACTGTCAGCCCTAACGATCTCAGTATATGGGCAAGACAACAACGTCTCTCTCTCTAGGTGATTAACAATGCACAAACAACAGGACTCCATCAAGGAACATATAATCTCCACACACAACCAGACCATCACCAGAGACATCTTGACAAACAACACTGAAATAATCGACAGGTATAACAACAGCAGGAGACTCGACATCAGCGAGGCACTACATATTAAGAAGTCCAGACCAGTAATCAACAACCAGCTAACACATAATTACATTCTACCCATTCCAAGACCCCGAGCCATCGCAGAGACAGCATCCAATAAATCTTCCTAAGGATACATTCAATACCTAATTAATCCCCCTATGTTATGCCATTCACCCACTTGCTCTTTACCACCTCACTCCAAGAGAATACAATCCGATGTTAAACATGGTAAAATTGTTTCTGAAAATGTAAGGTGAACCTTGCGAAACGCATCCCCAGGCGTCAGACCATAATAAAGTGTGAAAATGAACTTTGGAGAGTTAATTTTTCAACTTCCCTTGCCAGTGAAGAAAAACAAGAAATATTGAGAATATTCGTGTTAGAATCAGCAATCTTACCCTTTCGGTCATATTCAACAACATAAGTTTGCAAGAAAAACTGCTACCAACATTATTATATATATATACACTCTTGTTTAATTGATAAAATATTTAAATACATTATTCATTCATACATGAAATATATATATATATAATATAATATATCTATATATATAAAATATATATAATATATATATATATATATATATATATATATATATATATATATATATATATGTAAAGACAATATGTTTGATGTAAATGTTATTTTACCAAGAAAGATTATGTTTCAAAAACGTCTAAAAGTAACCAAGGTGAGGTTAGTGTTGGTCGTGTTGGCAACTCCCACACCATCGCTGGCGACGCAGAACCTTCCAGAAATCACAAAATGCCTTCTGGCCTACAAATGGTATTCTAACGATAGGGAAAGTTCAATAAAAAGTCACCAGTTTACTGGGCATAAATATATATATATATATATATATATATATATATATATATATATATATATTATATATATATATATATTATATATGTCGTACCTATTAGCCAGAACGCACTTCTCAGCCTACTATGCAAGGCCCGATTTGCCTAATAAGCCAAGTTTTCCTGAATTAATATATTTTCTCTAACTTTTTTTCTTATGAAATGATAAACCTACCAATTTCATTATGTATGAGGTCAATTTATTTTTATTGGAGTTGAAATTAACGTAGATATATGACCGAACATAACCAACCTACCTAACTAACCTAACCTATCTTTATAGGTTAGGTTAGGTTAGGTAGCCGAAAAGTTAGGTTAGGTTAGGTTAGTAGGTTAGGTAGTCGAAAAACATTAATTCATGAAAACTTGGCTTATTAGGCAAATCGGGTCTTGCATAGTAGGCTGAGAAGTGCGTTCTGGCTAATAGGTACGACATATATATATATATATATATATATATATATATATATATATATATAATATATATATATATATATATGTCGTACCTAGTAGCCAGAACTCACTTTTTGGCCTACTATGCAAGGCCAGATTTGCTTAATAAGCCAAGTTTTCCTGAATTAATATTTTCTCTAATTTTTTTCTTATGAAATGATAAAGCTACCCATTTCATTATGTATGAGGTAAATTTATTTTTATTGGAGTTAAAATTAACGTAGATATATGACCGAACCTAACAACCTACCTAACCTAACCTAACCTATCTTTATAGGCTAGGTTAGGTTAGGTAGCCGAAAAAGTCAGGTTAGGTTAGGTTAGGTAGGTTAGGTTGTCGAAAAACAATAATTCATTAAAACTTGGCTTATTAGGCAAATCGGGCCTTGCATAGTAGGCTGAGAAGTGCGTTCTGGCTACTAGGTACGACATATATATATATATATATATATATATATATATATATAATATATATATATATATATATATATAATATATATATATATTTATGCCCCAGTAAACTGGTGACTTTTTATTGAACTTTCCCTATCGTAGACATACCATTTGTAGGCCAGAAGGCATTTTGTGATTTCTGGAAGGTTCTGCGTCGCCAGCGATGGTGTGGGAGTTGCCAACACGACCAACACTAACCTCACCTTGGTTACTTTTAGACGTTTTTGAAACATAATCTTTCTTGGTAAAATAACATTTACATCAAACATATTGTCTTTACAAAGGCATTGAAGGACTTTGTGAGAGCATCCTCCTACGTACTCCTCCACATGAAAGATATTTTATCCAATAAGAATTATCCCTCATGACATATTAATGTTTTGAGTAAATTGGCTGATATATCACACTGTTGGATGCGAACGGCCAGCGAGTATATCTTCTCCTGGAGCACAGAATGACGCCACCACGCTAGAGCTTTTATCAAAATTGGTTTTGGATTCCTTGTAGTTTCTCCCCCCCCCCCCCATGTGTGCCTGTCAACCCCTGGTGTGTTCCCCATACACCAACACCTCGAGTGTTTCATTACGGACCAACACCTGAAGTGTCCCCCCATACAACACCTGGAGTGTCCTCCACACAACACCTAGAGTGTCTCCCACACAACACCTGAAGTGTCCCCCACACAACACCTGAAGTGTCCCCCACACAACACCTGAAGTGTCCCCCACACAACACCTGGAGTGTCCCCCACACAACACCTGAAGTGTCCCCCACACAACACCTGGAGTGTCCCCCACACAACACCTGGAGTGTCCTCCACACAACACCTGTAGTGTCCCCCACACAACACCTAGAGTGTTCCCCACACAACACCTGGAGTGTCCCCCACACAACACCTTGAGTGTCCCCACACAACACCTGGAGTGTCCCCCACACAACACCTGAAGTGTCCCACACACAACACCTGAAGTGTCCTCCACACAACACTGAAGTGTCCCCCACACAACACCTGAAGTGTCCCCACACAACACCTGGAGTGTCCCCACACAACACCTGAAGTGTCCCCCACACAACACCTGAAGTGTCCCCCACACAACACCTAGAGTGTCCCCCACACAACACCTGGAGTGTCCCCCACACAACACCTGTAGTGTCCTCCACACAACACCTGTAGTGTCCCCCACACAACACCTGGAGTGTCCTCCACACAACACCTAGAGTGTCTCCCACACAACACCTGAAGTGTCCCCCACACAACACCTAGAGTGTCCCCCACACAACACCTGAAGTGTCCCCCACACAACACCTGAAGTGTCCCCCACACAACACCTAGAGTGTCCCCCACACAACACCTGGAGTGTCCCCTACACAACACCTGGAGTGTCCCCCACACAACACCTGAAGTGTCCCCCACACAACACCTGAAGTGTCCCCCACACAACACCTGGAGTGTCCCCCACACACCAGTACCGTGGAAGGTGGATAGCTTCCACTCCTCAACCTAACCTAACCTAACCTAACCTAACCTTCCACTATGACAAAACCTATCCACTCAAACGACGTCTCTGAAGGAGAGACATCCAAGGGTGATGTTTACGTCCCCTCAATCACCAACCCTCCGGTCTATCTTTTCGTGCCTCTATTTTCAACCTTAAGCAACCATATTTCTCACTCCTATTCCTCATTCTTCACTCTTCACTCTATCCTCTCTCTCTCTCTCTCTCTCTCTCTCCTCTCCAAATTATCTTGATAACTGCAGCTATTGTTTACTAACATTTGACGGAAGAGTTTTGGCAAATGTTGATTTTTCGTCTTTTTATGCCTATTAGTTTTAAATTTTTATTGTTTGTTGCCTATTCAGTTTATGTTTGTTTCTTTCCAATTCTCTTGTCCTTTATCTCGGTCCGTTTGTTCCCTCTCTGTTTTGCCGCCCTTCTCGTTTCCCTTTCCGTATTATTTATATCATTAATACATTAAGTAAAAAACAATGATTCTTTAACAGAATGTAATACAGCATGATAATTTAGGCCTATGGCGCCGTGGGTAGGTACCTATTGGAAGATAAAATCTTTTAGGAATCAGGAAGAGCGAAAGATCTGGGGGTTGATATCACGCCAGATCTGTCTCCTGAAGCTCACATCAAAAGGCTGACATCAGCGGAATATGCAAGGCTGGTAAACCTCAGAACTGCCTTTAGAAACTTGTGTAATGGATCATTCAGAACCACATATGTCAGACTAATCCTGGAGTATGCAGTTCCAGCCTGGAGAGCATATCTAGTCAAACTCAACATGAAGTTAGAAAAGGTTGAGAGGTATGCCACCAGACTAGTCCCCGAGCTGAGGGGTATGAGCTACGAGGAAAGATTACTGGAGTTAAACTTGAAGACTTTGGAATATAAGAATTAGGGGAGACATGATTACCAGCTGTAAAATTATCAGATGAATTGACAGGGTAGACCAGCCCAGCACTCCCACACTCATCCCACCGCCCACTCTCTTCCTACCGCCCCTTTTACACCCACCACCCACTCTACCACCACCCACCTACACCCACCACCCACCACCCACTCTACCACCACCCACCACCCACCTACACCCACCACCCACTCTACCACCACCCACCTACACCCACCACCCACCACCCACCACCGGGATGGGATCCCATCTGACTAAAAGCATTTCAGTGTTTCCAGGACGCTAAGCTCTGGCGCTCCTCTCACCCGTCATACTAATTATAATTATTATTAACAAATTATTAATTGTTATTTTTAACAAATTATTATTTAATAAAATAAAAATTATTAATATTATTACTGTAAGGGTTCTGAAGCAATGACCAGACCCATCGGGTAGCAACTCAAGGACCCGGTACTGGGCACAAGCAGTTCGGCCCGTTTCTTTTCACCTTATACCCCTGTTCACCTAGCAGCAAAGTAGGTATAGGAGCGAGAGTTAGGCAACTGTCGTGGATAGCATCGTGAAGTTCAGTGGTGGGTCTAGTGGGGGGGGGGGGAACCTCGATAAGCCTAACGAGCTTCCTGCCGCTGATAATGAAAATTAAATTTATCTGTTATCATTATATTTATTTGTTCAATGTTAAGAGGATAGCAGTTGTGTCCCCAGTGACCTTGTACACCAGTACACTCTGGTATTCTCAGTGACCCTGTACACCAGTACACTGGTGTCCTGAGTGACCTTGTACACCAGTACACTGGTGTCCTGAGTGACCTTGTACACCA
>WNGS01164858.1:32078747-32089041 GCA_020271785.1 Procambarus virginalis
ATATATACACAATTCTACTGTATTTTTCAAATTGAAGAAAATAAAACAATTTGTCAAGATTTTTCAATAAATAACAAGCCACTTCAATTAAGTTTACAATGGATATTGAACAAAATAATTCTCTACGCATTTCGGATGTTTACGTTCATAAATATGAACATACTTTTAAGTTTTATCTATACTGAACAGACACCAGTGTGTGTGTTGTATATTTATACATTACCATGCATTCCACAACGGCAGAAATTGTTATTCAAACTGAAACTCTTTATGAGTAAAGAGTTCCAATCTCAATTCGCGTTTACATTTACACAAACTCTTGTTTGAGTCAATTGTTTGAGAGCCCCACGAATATGCCCCAGCTATGTAGCATAGAGCACATCGATAATAGCGCTATACACCGTATATAGAGCCATAGGCTCTATATATGGAGTCTATGGCTCCATATATGGAGCCATACATACATAACTCCATATGAAGCAATTGCCTGGTGGACCAAACTCTCACAAGTCAAGCCTGGCCGGGCCGGCTTGGGGAGTAGAACAACTCCGGAACCCCATCAACCAAGTATATGTGGGCCTGCGGGCCGCTCCAAGCAACAGCCTGTGGACCAAACTCTCTCAACCAGGTATATATAGTAAGATCTGAAGGCTCTTACTATATCCTGCAGTGTTGTCAGCATTAGAAGAGGCACTAGCCAGTAGTGCAGACCATCACATAGGCAATACTGAGGTCAATAATTTATGTCGTGTTGGTGATCTAGTTCTACTCCCACCCACCAAAGATGCTAATGGGAACCTTGATAGGAATATGTAAAAGTGCTGGGTGAGACCTCAGATTGGCGTGAAGTCACCACTGGTGTCCCACAGGGCCCTGTACTCGGACCTATCCTGTTTCTGATATATGTAAATGATCTCCCGGAGGGTATAGACTCATTCCTCTCAAGGATATTGTGCAGAATACAACCTAACTTTCAATCCAGTCAATGTGCTGTACTTTTCTTTAACTCACAGGATTGGTTTTTCATTGATCCCAAATGATTAGGCAAAAGTCTTCCTATAGAGCATTTTCAAAAGCATCTTGGGCATATTATTTCCACAAAGTGCCCATTTGTCAATGTTTCTGAAGCAATTAGAGGTCTAAGTGTCAGAATAAATGCCATTATGAGTGAATTTGGACATCGTGATACCTGGCCGAAAGCACAGTAACAGTGAATGCCTAAGCCTTGTATGGGTGTAAACTATGGCACCTTCAAAAATGCTGGATCTTGGTCAGATTAACTGTGAGTGGAGGAAATGTTCAAGATGAATCTTGTGTGTTCATCCCAGAACTCTTGGCAGCCTCATATCAGGCGTGATGTCTACACCCACACTTGAAGAAATAATTTACAACGAATAACATCATTTTTTTGTCTGGAGGAAATCACTTATAGAGCAAATTCAATCAATTATTTATTTTCAGGCAATCACTTGTGACTGGCCAATCTTACTTTTCCAAAAATATATACTTAATTGACAGTAAATTGTGGTCGAGTAATTGCATGACAGAATCTTCCGGCTCTAAATCCGTGTTAACTTGTACTTTATTGTTCCCAATTAAACTAGAGATTTGATTAAATGAACAAATCCACAAGGGCCGTGACGAGGATTCGAACCTGCGTTTAACCCTGTCGTAGCTCAGTCGACTAAGGCAGCGTCTGGGATGATCCCGGACGCAGGTTCGCAGGCTTGTGGATTTGTTCATTTGATGCATCACGTTAGTGTGATCTGTGTGTGTGTACAGATTTGATTCCTAATCACTCTTTCAAAACTTGCGTGGGATGTTTCCCGGTGTTGACATGTGATCGACTTTGATTGTTCTATCACAGTGTAGCCTGGAGCTGCCCTTCCTTGCTTGTTGACAGGTCTGGAAGCTGTGTTGTCTCTCTAGCCTGCGGGCACACACACAACCATCACAGCCAAGATGATCCGGCAATACAAGATGAAATTGATTAAATTCACTTCTTAAAGCTTCACACTTTTGTTTCAACGACATTTCATATATTTGTTAGTAGGCGACTGAAAACTGTTGGTCCTCTGGGGCTTTCTATGAAGTATCTTTAAGTGTGCGTACCTATCCCTGTGGTCTCTTAAGTGTGCGTACCTTTCCCTGTGGTCTCTTAAGTGTGCGTACCTTTCCCTGTGGTCTCTTAAGTGTGCGTACCTTTCCCTGTGGTCTCTTAAGTGTGCGTACCTTTCCCTGTGGTCTCTTAAGTGTGCGTACCTTTCCCTGTGGTCTCTTAAGTGTGCGTACCTTTCCCTGTGGTCTCTTAAGTGTGCGTACCTTTCCCTGTGGTCTCTTAAGTGTGCGTACCTTTCCCTGTGGTCTCTTAAGTGTGCGTACCTTTCCCTGTGGTCTCTTAAGTGTGCGTACGACACACCAACCTCTCACTTTCTGTAGTTGACGCTGCCTGCTCCACCTCTCACTTCCATATGTTGGCATCTTAATGCGCAGGTTTGAAACTCTGTCATGCAGTACTTAGTACATGTGAATTATATATCTCTTATCTCCACACCAAGGCGTTCATTTTTAGTACCATGAGGTAGTTTCATTGCTTCTAGTGCTTCACTCGTTCTAAATGGTCAGTCAAGGCACTCTATAAGTGCCTTGATTGCCTTGAAAGTGGTCGTGAGAACTGAAAAATATTCCATAAGGGACAACACCAGTGCCTTGAAGAGTGCCATTAAAACTGTGGCATCCTTTGAGTTCAATGTCAGCATTACTCATCCAATAATTTTCATGACTGGTGCAATTTTTCCTTTGCTGTCTAAACGTTATAGGTCTTCCGACATCAGTATTCCAAAGTCATTTTTGGGGTCTTATATTTTTTCTCCATACCAAAGAACTTGGAATATGTCATTGTTGAACGTCATGTTGTATTCCATTTGTTCACTGAAAGACTTTGTTGATATCTTTTTGTAATAGAAAGTCTTTGTAGGCACGATAGACCTATCGTCCTGGGTCACAAGCTTCAGATCTATCATCGATCTATCAGGTTTTTATAACTGTATTGTGTAACATTTTTTTTTGCCACAAGGCGATATCATCAGCAATTTGATGATAAATAATGTTAAAATTAAATATTATTTGTATTACTTTCAGAAAATGTGGGTTATATGCCGGTCTGTTAAACGGATGATAGCGAATATCGACGTGATAACAGAGGCTTGCGGGACTGAGCTTCGAACTGTACTCAGGTTAGATTTTGTTGAGCTTACTGCCACTCTTTGCAATCAATTTTTGTTAATAAAATATAAAATCCTCCTTCCCACTTTATCAGTAGCGACAGATCTCGATTATAGAACACTCTACATTAATTTAAAGAGATTTAGGTAATCTAATTGACTGGATTAATTATCAGAAAATTTGTGTATGTAAATCTGTAATTGACAGAAATACAATTGAACACTGTTGTATTAAAACTAGTAAAATACAGCAATACACAATTTTATGTCCAGAATGATATAACAAACAGATCCCTAATTGGTACGCTGCAAGGCATGCAATAAAGCTCAACTTGTCAGCAATAATTAACTGTTCCTTGTTGCAGGAGTCTAGTCAGCTGTTATAGTGTAAGTTTATGTCATAATGCTGAGCTGTGTTAAGGTCTGGCGCGTGTCATAGTGACTCCTGAGATGGTGACAGCTGTGATGGTGACAGCTGTGATGGCAAGCCCTTAGACGCCTTGTCAAACAGACAGACGGGAACATCAAAGTGGTTGGGCAGGGAGACGGGCAAACTAATATACAAATATACAGACTAGCAGACTCTAAACACACACACACACACACACACACACACACACACACACACACACACACACACACACACACACACACACACACACACACACACACACACCACACCTGGTAGAGCTAGGAATTATCTCCCCGAAAAGAACTAGGAAACAAAAGGCTGGCATACCGAAAAGGAAATTATGAGGAGATGAGAAGCTTCCTAAGGGAAATACCTTGAGACACAGACCTCAGAGCTAAGTCCGTACAAGATATGATGGACTATGTCACCCAAAAGTGTCAGGAGGCAGTAAACAGGTTTATCCCGGCCCAAAAGGAAAAATCCAAGAAGCAAAAGAAGAATCCATGGTTTAATAGGGCATGTATGGAAGCAAAGGAACTGAACAAAAAGGCGTGGAGGAACTTCCGGAATAACACAACACCAGAAAGTAGAGAGAGAGATACCAGAGAACCAGGAACGAGTATGTTAGTGTGAGAAGAGAAGCAGAGAAAAATTACGAAAATGATATAGCAAACAAAGCCAAGACCGAACCAAAGCTACTCCACAGTCACATCAGAAGGAAAACAACAGTGAAAGAACAGGCACTGAAACTTAGAACAGTCGAGGACAGGTATACAGAGAATGACAAAGAGGTGTGTGAAGAACTCAACACGAGGTTCCAGGAGGTCTTCACACTAGAACAAGGTGAGGTCACTGTGCTAGAAGAAAGGTAAATAAACCAGGCGGCCTTGGAAGGCTTCGAAATTACGAGAGATGAGGTCAAGAGACACCTGTTGGATCTGGATGTGTGAAAGGCTGTTGGTATGTTGATGCTCGCAAAATCAAGTCGACCGACTACATGAAGACTCATACACACTACGTTTCAGCTTCGTCCTGTATCCTAATGTTTGTAATTCAACTTTAAACATAGTTTATACCTAATCAACATTAATCATAATCTCTTTTGAACACATGACCAGCCTTCTGAGGAGGTGCTGTGGGATATCAGAACACTCTTGACCCCCTGATGGATTCGAACCCGGTCAAGCAGGGCCTCCATGCTCTTTGGCGTGTCAGGGGAGAAGAGCCACAAGTACTAATTGTTCAGGATTTGTGGTTCTCCTTTATTAACAACAATGTTATTCCCATTGGTCTTAGTCCTGAGAGAGAGAGAGAGAGAGAGAGAGAGAGAGAGAGAGAGAGAGAGAGAGAGAGAGAGAGAGAGAGAGAGAGAGAGAGAGAGAGAGAGACACACACACTCTGACATTTACAAAGCGACGCGTCGAAACTTGTCAATGGGACATAAGATGATTTTAATGGTACTTGAAATAATAAACTTAATATTACATTTTAACATTTATCATCAAATAAGACGAATATAGTAATAAAGATTGATTATTGTACCGATATCACACACATTATGGGAGACAGATTGATTGATAAGTAAAAACTTTTGAGTGGATTGTGTGCCAGTACAATCAAGATTGTCTATTTACGGTCTATTGCGGTCTATTTGGGGCTCGTGTTGGCGCCCGTTGATGTCTGTTGTCCCTTGTTTCCTGTTGATGTAGGTGTTAGTGATGGTTAGGTGTTCCTCTTGTTCTATTGTTCTTTCTTCTCTCGTTTCTGGTGTTACTGCTGGTTGTGACTGTTATATTGTCCTCTGTTGATGTTGCTGTTGATGCCCTCTGTTGCTGTTCCTGTTACTTGTCTTCTGCCTGTTGCTAATGTTGTCATCAATGCTGCTGGCTGCTCTGGTTGCTTCTGAACGATCTTCGCTTCATGTTTATATCTCATGTTACTGTTAGTGTCTCCTGTTACTGTTAGTGTCACCTGTTACTGTTAGTGTCTCCTGTTACTGTTAGTGTCTCCTGTTACTGTTAGTGTCACCTGTTACTGTTAGTGTCTCCTGTTACTGTTAGTGTCTCCTGTTACTGTTAGTGTCTCCTGTTACTGTTGGTGTCTCCTGTTACTGTTGGTGTCTCCTGTTACTGTTGGTGTCTCCTGTTACTGTTGGTGTCTCCTGTTACTGTTGGTGTCTCCTGTTACTGTTGGTGTCTCCTGTTACTGTTGGTGTCTCCTGTTACTGTTGGTGTCTCCTGTTACTGTTGGTGTCTCCTGTTACTGTTAGTGTCTTCTGTTACTGTTAATGTCTCCTGTTACTGTTGGTGTCTCCTGTTACTGTTGGTGTCTCCTGTTACTGTTAGTCTCCCTTCAAGCAGGTCGGCGTTCATCCCCGACTGTCCAAGTGGTTGGGGCCTGTGCGTGTAGTTTGTGTGACACAGCTGGTGCCTGTAAGTTAGTGTGACCCAGCAAAGTATCCCAATAAATAGCACAATATTTCCCCTAAATAGAAGTGTGCAACCGTAGATCATAAGTGAATGACTGGAGCATGATTGTCAGAGACACATCTGAGACAAAGACAGCTTCAGTGTTGCAAAAATGCTCCCTCTCTCATACTCCAATACTGTGGGAGCGGTCAGCTACACACTGGGCTTGGTGTACAGTGTACAGTGTACATAAACAAGTACATATTTGTTCTAGCTAATTTACGACACTTATCAACAAACACACAGCTGCTATAACCTGTCTTCACAACTAATGCGCTTTATATTGCTAACCTGCAGTTAGCAAACGGGAGATATTTGGCTAGAAGGTTGTGGTGGTAGATCATTCTGAATGGCAAGAGTAAGTATTCATCATTCATAGTGACTTTACAGCAAGTATTCATCATTCATAGTGACTCTACAGCAAGTATTCATCATTCATAGTGACTTTACAGCAAGTATTCGTCATTCATAGTGACTTTACAGCAAGTATTCATCATTCATAGTGACTTTACAGCAAGTATTCGTCATTCGTAGTGACGTTACAGCAAGTATTCATCATTCATAGTGACTTTACAGCAAGTATTCATCATTCATAGTGACTTTACAGCAAGTATTCATCATTCATAGTGACTTTACAGCAAGTATTCGTCATTCATAGTGACTTTACAGCAAGTATTCATCATTCATAGTGACTTTACAGCAAGTATTCGTCATTCATAGTGACTTTACAGCAAGTATTCATCATTCATAGTGACTTTACAGCAAGTATTCATCATTCATAGTGACTTTACAGCAAGTATTCATCATTCATAGTGACTCTACAGCAAGTATTCACCATTCATAGTGACTCTACAGCAAGTATTCACCATTCATAGTGACTTTACAGCAAGTATTCACCATTCATAGTGACTTTACAGCAAGTATTCATCCTTCATAGTGACTTTACAGCAAGTATTCGTCATTCATAGTGACTCTACAGCAAGTATTCATCATTCATAGTGACTCTACAGCAAGTATTCGTCATTCATAGTGACTTTACAGCAAGTATTCATCATTCATAGTGACTTTACAGCAAGTATTCATCATTCATAGTGACTTTACAGCAAGTATTCATCATTCATAGTGACTTTACAGCAAGTATTCGTCATTCATAGTGACTTTACAGCAAGTATTCGTCATTCATAGTGACTCTACAGCAAGTATTCATCATTCATAGTGACTCTACAGCAAGTATTCGTCATTCATAGTGACTTTACAGCAAGTATTCATCATTCATAGTGACTTTACAGCAAGTATTCGTCATTCATAGTGACTTTACAGCAAGTATTCATCATTCATAGTGACTTTACAGCAAGTATTCATCATTCATAGTGACTTTACAGCAAGTATTCATCATTCATAGTGACTCTACAGCAAGTATTCATCATTCACAGTGACGCTACAGCGTAAGAGTATTCACCATTCATAGTGACTCTACAGCAAGTATTCACCATTCATAGTGACTTTACAGCAAGTATTCACCATTCATAGTGACTTTACAGACAAGATTCATCATTCATTAGTGACTGTACAGCAAGAATTCACCATTCATAGTGACTCAACATCAAATATCCACCATTCATAGTGACTTACCAGCAAGTATTCACCATTCATAGTGACTACAGCAAGTATTCATCATTCATAGTGACTTTACAGCAAGTATCCACCCTTCATGAGTGACTTCCAGCAAGTATCCAACCATATAGTGACTCTACAGCAAGTATTCACCATTCATAGTGACTTTACAGCAAGTATTCACCATTCATAGTGACTTTACAGCAAGTATTCGTCATTCATAGTGACTTTACAGCAAGTATTCACCATTCATAGTGACTTTACAGCAAGTATTCACCATTCATAGTGACTTTACAGCAAGTATTCACCATTCATAGTGACTCTACAGCAAGTATTCACCATTCATAGTGACTCAACAGCAAATACCACCATTCATAGTGACTCTACAGCACAGTATCCACCATTCATAGTGACCCAAGGAACGTTTCCCTACAGAGAACCTACCTATTCCTACCCGATACAGAGGAATCTCCTCAGGCTGAAAAGATTTGAACTCTTTAGAGCCATGGGTGGGCGCCGCACCCCAAGAGTCGTTACAATTGGCAATCGTCCTATTCAACGCGAGGCAATACTGTATGAATTGCATATTTGCATGCCAAAGCAACTAGTAGCAAAGTGATCTATCACCTCATCTTCCCTCTTGGGATATTGGTCAATAGCGCCCCTTAACGTAGACCTGCTGATATTACCCCTCTTATGGCTATTAGAGCGCTCTTATGGCTATTAGAGCGCTGTTATTGCCTGTTAGAGGCGCTGTTATTGGTATTAGAGCCGCTGTTATTGCCATTAGAGCCGCTGTTATTGGTATTAGAGCGCTGTTATTGGTATTAGGGCGCTGTTATTGGTATTAGAGCGCTGTTATTGGTATTAGGGCGCTGTTATTGGTATTAGAGGCGCTGTTATTGGTATTAGAGCCGCTGTTATTGCTATTAGAGCCGCTGTTTTTGGTATTAGAGCCGCTGTTTTTGGTATTAGAGCCGCTGTTTTTGGTATTAGAGCCGCTGTTTTTGGTATTAGAGCCGCTGTTTTTGGTATTAGAGCCGCTGTTTTTGGTATTAGAGCCGCTGTTTTTGGTATTAGAGCCGCTGTTTTTGGTATTAGAGCCGCTGTTTTTGGTATTAGAGCCGCTGTTTTTGCTATTAGGGCGCTGTTATTGCTATTAGAGCCGCTCTTATTGCTATTAGAGCCGCTGTTATTGCGATTAGAGCCGCGGTAATGCTATTAGATCGCTGTTATTGCTATTGAGCGCTGTTATGTGGTATTAGAGCGCTGTTATGGTATTTAGAGCGCTGTTATTTGCTACTTAGAGCGTCTTCATATTGCTTTTAGAGCCGCTGTTATTGCTTTTAGAGCCGCTGTTATTGCTTTTAGAGCCGCTGTTATTGCTTTTAGAGCCGCTGTTATTGCTTTTAGAGCCGCTGTTATTGCTTTTAGAGCCGCTGTTATTGCTATTAGAGCCGCTGTTATTGCTATTAGGGCGCTGTTATTGCTATTAGAGCCGCTGTTTTTGGTATTAGAGCCGCTGTTTTTGGTATTAGAGCCGCTGTTTTTGGTATTAGAGCCGCTGTTTTTGGTATTAGAGCCGCTGTTTTTGGTATTAGAGCCGCTGTTTTTGCTATTAGGGCGCTGTTATTGCTATTAGAGCCGCTGTTATTGCTATTAGAGCCGCTCTTATTGCTATTAGAGCCGCTGTTTTTGGTATTAGAGCCGCTGTTTTTGGTATTAGAGCCGCTGTTTTTGGTATTAGAGCCGCTGTTTTTGCTATTAGGGCGCTGTTATTGCTATTAGAGCCGCTGTTATTGCTATTAGGGCGCTGTTATTGCTATTAGAGCCGCTCTTATTGCTATTAGAGCGCTTTTATTGCTATTAGAGCCGCTGTTTTTGGTATTAGAGCCGCTGTTTTTGGTATTAGAGCCGCTGTTTTTGGTATTAGAGCCGCTGTTTTTGCTATTAGGGCGCTGTTATTGCTATTAGAGCCGCTGTTATTGCTATTAGGGCGCTGTTATTGCTATTAGAGCCGCTGTTTTTGCTATTAGAGCCGCTGTTTTTGCTATTAGGGCGCTGTTATTGCTATTAGAGCCGCTGTTTTTGCTATTAGAGCGCTCTTATTGCTATTAGAGCCGCTGTTATTGCTATTAGGGCGCTGTTATTGCTATTAGAGCCGTTGTTATTGCTATTAGAGCCGTTGTTATTGCTATTAGAGCGCTGTTATTGCTATTAGAGCGCTTTTATTGCTATTAGAGCCGCTGTTATTGCTATTAGGGCGCTGTTATTGCTATTAGAGCCGTTGTTATTGCTATTAGAGCCGTTGTTATTGCTATTAGAGCCGCTCTTATTGCTATTAGAGCCGCTCTTATTGCTATTAGAGCCGCTGTTATTGCTATTAGGGCGCTGTTATTGCTATTAGAGCCGCTGTTATTGCTATTAGGGCGCTGTTATTGCTATTAGAGCCGCTGTTATTGCTATTAGAGCCGCTGTTATTTCTATTAGAGCCGCTTTTATTGCTATTAGAGCCGCTCATATTGCCATTAGAACCGCTCATATTGCCATTAGATCCTGTTATGCGTAATAATCTC
>WNGS01164858.1:32125630-32145867 GCA_020271785.1 Procambarus virginalis
TATATAATTACAGGGAGTTTAAATGGTAGATTATATTACGTTTAATGTTAAATACTATTGGAAGAAATGCTGAGAGAGGGAGGGGGAGAGAGAGCGAGAGAGAGATAGAGCGAGAGAGAGAGAGAGAGAGAGAGAGAGAGAGAGAGAGAGAGGGAAATTTCATTATTTTTTCCATTTTATATGCTGGGGGGAAGCTGGATATGCTGGGGAGAACTAGGATATGTTCTGCGATGGGGCTGGATAGTTTGAGTAAAGGAAGGGATATTCGGGATTAAGGGAATGACGACACTGAAGAAAGTGAGGACATGTTGAAGGCTTTTAGTGGGACGAATTGGGAGACCAGAGGAGAAAGGGCGACGTGGGGATAAAATCCTATATATCTTTCGGGAAGGATGTAGGGAAGATGGCGGGGGAGGATTACAGGGAGGTATGGGTGGCAGGGGAAAAAGGGTTCAAGGCAGGCAGGAGATGGGGGTAAACACACAAAGAGAACTGGAGAGGACAGAATATGATTCTTTTGTTGTCTTTGTCGAGTCTTTGTTGGTGGTGGTGGTGGTGTGGGTGAGGCGTAGTGTGGGTGGTGGTGTGGTGAGGCGTAGGTGTGGTGGTGGTGGTGTGGTGTAGCGTAAGTGTGGCGGGTGTATGCGTCCACACCAACCATGTTGGTGGCGGGTGTACAGGTGTGAGGAAGAGGTGGGGGTCAGTAGTGTAGCAGAAGAGCTCTGTGTTAAACACAGTGACTGCTGACAATGCTGTTGGCTTCTGTGTGCAGTATATTCTGGAGGTGTGAGAGGCCGGCGTCCTGAGGGAGGCGACCAGGTTCCTGCTCCTGGTTGGTGTCTCCTCTTCCTGCCTGGTTCCCTTACCATTGTTTTATTGTATACCACTTGTCCAGGTCGCTGTCCTCAGTACAGGTGCTTGTGTAGCCAGGCAACAGTAGTCGAGTCATGTAAGTGTAGGGAATATATAATATATATATATATTATATATATATAATATATATATATATATATTTAAAGGGTAAGAGACAAGTGATATGGACAACCTCACACATGGTTGCAAGATCGTGATAAATGGATCATGGTTGATCGGATCGTGAATGGAGTGCACAATATACTACCAATGACGGGATGAGTATGGGTGCACAATAAACTATAGTAAGCGCCGAATTCCTGCGTACAGGTAGCCCCAGTATCACCGTACTGTGAGCCCCCAGTATCCCCCGTACTGTGAGCCTCCAGTATCCCCCGTACTGTGAGCCCCCAGTATCCCCCGTACTGTGAGCCCCAGTATCCCCCGTACTGTGAGCCCCCAGTACGACCCGGACACAGTACGGGGATACCACCGTACTGGTGAGCCCCCAGTATCCCCCGTACTGTGAGCCCCCAGTACGACCCAGGACACAGTGCGGGGATACCCCGTACTGTGAGCGCAAAGGAGGATAGAAACAGTGTAACATACTCCATCTTAAGTATGTATACTGTTATCTCAACTACTGACTTGAAGTTGAATGTCACGTATTGATCTGTTGCCTGGTGTTGATCACGTCTTGATGACCTGTTATCTGGTCACGATAACAGGTCATCAAGATAACCTCCTTGTGACCTGTTATCCACACGTGGTGACCTCTGACATGTTCTGTGACCATGGCGGTATTTATTTCTTTGTTGTAACTTATTCTGTGGGTATGATGACCCATTCTGTGGTTGACTTGACGTATTCTGTGGTGGTAGAGATCTTAAGAATTGTATTAATTAGGTAGGGTTGTGTGTCCTCTCTCCGGTGTTGTTTCTCAGCTGATGCTAAGCCTATCCTAACCCACACAAGCCCACCCCAGCCCACACAAGCCCACTTCAGGAGACACAAACCCACCCCAGCCCACACAATGCCCACCCCAGCCCACACAATGCCCACACACCTGGAGTATGCAGCCCCAGCATGGAGTCCATATCTAGTCAAGCATAACACTAAACTGGAAAAAGTTCAAAGGTTTGCCACGAGACTAGTACCCGAGCTGAGAGGTATGAGCTACGAGGAGAGACTACGGGAACTAAACCTCACGTCGCTAGAAGACAGAAGAGTTAGGGGGGATATGATCACCACGTACAAGATTCACAGAGGAATTGACAGGGTAGATAAAGACAGGCTATTTAACACAAGGGACACACGCACTAGGGGACACAGGTGGAAACTGAGTGCCCAAATGAGCCACAGAGATATTAGAAAAAACTTTTTTAGTGTCAGAGTGGTTGACAAATGGAATGCATTAGGAAGCGATGTGGTGGAGGCTGACTCCATACACAGTTTCAAGTGTAGATATGATAGAGCCCAATAGTCTCAGGAACCTGTACACCTGTTGATTGACGGTTGAGAGGCGGGACCAAGAGCCAGAGCTCAACCCCAGCAATACCACACCACTTCTAAACCCTCCACCATTTGGCACGTTGCAATCACTACCAAACCCGGCAACTATTTTCGTCCCTCTAGCAACCACAATTGCATGATCCACATTCAACCACAACACCTGCCATACTACCACACCACAACACCTGCCACACGACCACAACCACAACACCTGCCATACTACCACAACCACAACACCTGCCATACTACCACAACCACAACACCTGCCACACTACCACAACCACAAAACCTGTCACACTACCACAACCACAACACCTGCCACACTACCACAACCACAACACCTGCCACACTACCACAACCACAACACCTGCCACACTACCACAACCACAACACCTGCCACACTACCACAACCACAACACCTGCCACACTACCACAACCACAACACCTGCCACACTACCACAACCACAACACCTGCCACACTACCACAACCACAACACCTGCCATACTACCACAACCACAACACCTGTCACACTACCACAACCACAACACCTGCCATACTACCACAACCACAACACTGTCACACTACCACAACCACAACACCTGCCATACTACCACAACCACAACACCTGCCACACCACCACAACCACAACACCTGCCACACTACCACAACCACAACACCTGTCACACTACCACAACCACAACACCTGTCACACTACCACAACCACAACACCTGCCACACTACCACAACCACAACACTGCCACACTACCACAACCACAACACCTGTCACACTACCACAACACCTGCCACACTACCACAACCACAACACCTGCCACACTACCACAACCACAACACCTGCCACACTACCACAACCATTCAGAAATGAGTGAATATAGGTGGGAACCGTGGAGGAACTTCGGGGCCTGTGGGGGACGGGGTTGTGGGTGACGGGTTGTGGGTGACGGGGTTGTGGGTTACGGGGTTGTGGGTTACGGGGTTGTGAATGACAGGGTTGTGGGTGACGGGTTGTGAGTGACGAGGTTATGGGTGACGGGGTTGCGAGTGACGAGGTTATGAGTCACGGGGTTGTGAGTGACGGGGTTGTGAGTGACGGGGTTGTGGGTGAGGAAACTGCACAAAGCGCCTGGATGAGTTAACTACACACACTGAGAACTATAATGTATCAACAAGTTACTATTGCCGCCTCTGCATCGCCTCTCTTGTTGCAGACTGCAATAGATGGTGACAGATGCAACATCACCTGTAAGTTGTTGTTGTTGTTGTGATGATAACTGATGATGAAGACGCTACTGCTGGTGATTCTTTTTTTTTGTAGGGATATTCCTGCGGGGGCCCTAAGCCTCTGGCTGGCCCACTGGGCGGGCCCTAAGCCTCTGGCTGGCCCACTGGGCGGGCCCTAAGCCTCTGGCTGGCCCCTGGGCGGCCCTAAGCCTCTGGCTGGCCCACTGGGCGGGCCCTAAGCCTCTGGCTGGCCCACTGGGCGGGCCCTAAGCCTCTGGCTGGCCCACTGGGCGGGCCCTAAGCCTCTGGCTGGCCCACTGGGCGGGCCCTAAGCCTCTGGCTGGCCCACTGGGCGGGCCCTAAGCCTCTGGCTGGCCCACTGGGCGGGCCCTAAGCCTCTGGCTGGTCCACTGCGCGGGCCCTAAGCCTCTGGCTGGCCCACTGCGCGGGCCCTAAGCCTCTGGCTGGCCCACTGCGCGGGCCCTAAGCCTCTGGCTGGCCCACTGGGCGCCCTAAGCCTCTGGCTGGCCCACTGCGCGGGCCCTAAGCCTCTGGCTGGTCCACTGCGCGGGCCCTAAGCCTCTGGCTGGCCCACTGCGCGGGCCCTAAGCCTCTGGCTGGCCCACTGCGCGGGCCCTAAGCCTCTGGCTGGTCCACTGCGCGGGCCCTAAGCCTCTGGCTGGCCCACTGGGCGGCCCCTAAGCCTCTGGCTGGCCCACTGGGCGGGCCCCTAAGCCTCTGGCTGGCCCACTAAGTGTTGCTTGTTTCTGTTTTACTTGGGCGGAGTATGAGTATTTATGACTCGTATGGTCGCTTCAGTAAGATTTTGTCCCATGTGTTTAACAACTTCTGCTCTGTTGAATCTAAGTTGAAATCTTACTGGGTTTGTAACTCTGCACTGTTTTAGATAATGTTCCAGTGGTCTGTTGTGGGTGTAACTCTACACTGTGTTAGATAATGTTCCAGTGGTCTGTTGTGGGTGTAACTCTACACTGTGTTAGATAATGTTCCAGTGGTCTGTTGTGGGTGTAACTCTACACTGTGTTAGATAATGTTCCAGTGGTCTGTCGGGCATTTCTCTACAGTGCTGACATTTCTTCTCATCTTCCGGAACCTGTAAGCCTATTTCCCATGCACATGGGTATCCAAGCCTGATGCGATGTAAGTGTACTTCTGTTGTTCTGCTGTTCCCTTTCATCAAACTAAGTGGTTCATATTTGGTTGAATTCTTGTACCAACCCGCAGATCCTGATGATGCAACTGCTGTGTTGTGGTCACTGTACATCTTTTGCATTGCTCTATTTCTAATTACTTTCTTAATCTGTGATAGACTCTGTGGTGTGTAAATGTCTACATTTCTTCTCTTAGTTGCAAGTTTTGCAGCTTCGTCTGCAATGTCATTTCCTATTATTCCCACATGACTTGGCACCCAGTTGATAAGTACCCGTCGGCCTTGTCGTTTGAGTGTTTGCATTAATGATATGACATTTGTGATCAGATGTATATTATCACATATGTGTTCTTGTTGCAAGTTTTCAATGACTTTTCTCGAATATGTATGTAATGATAACATGTCAGTGTTCAGCAAGAGCATATTCCAAAGCCTTTTGAATGGTTATCATCTCTGTTCGTAAAGTTGAACACCCGTTTAAGAGGCTCCAACTAACTAAAGAGTTTCCTGCCTTAACTGCAGCTCCGGTTTCTTGTCCCTGCTGGTCTACTGATCCATCTGTGAAGTATGTGAAGCTGTCGGATGCCAAGTTTGCTTCTATATGCATCTGTGCAATATTACGTAGCAGATGAGGATTTGTCTGGTTCTTTCCTTCAATAACCATAATCATAAAGTCTGCTGGCGGAGATTCCCAAGTGCTTGCATAACAAAGTCTGCATGTATTTCGTCGACACCTTTCTCAGTGACTGTGTTTGTTATATCGAATGTATTGATGGTGTCTATCGCACAATGGGTCCACCTGTTGCTATTGGCGGCTCTTGTGTCCCGAGGTAGTGCTCCAGTGATTATATCTTTAAGTGAACTGAATCTTGGTCTAGTCAACATCTTGTCGACATGAGACAGCCAGCTTATGCAGACGATGAGTCACAATAACGTGGCTGAAATATGTTGACCAAACCACACACTAGAAGGTGAAGGGACGACGACGTTTCGGTCCGTCCTGGACCATTCTCAAGTCGAAACAGCAAGCTTGTTAGTTTGGTTTCTAGTCTTAGGGTTTAATATTTTAGTCCGTCTGACCTGCGGGACACATGTGGAGACGGCGTACCCAAACGACCACACAGATATATATATATGTGTGTGTATATCACGAAAATAAACACGTGATTAAAAATGTGACAGTGTCAGACCACGGAGGAAAATTGAAACAGGAATTTCCTTAAGTACTTTCGTATATTAATACAACTTCAGAAAGAGTCATCAGTCACTCCTTCTGAAGATGTATTAATATACGAAAGTACTGAAGGAAATTTCTGTTTCAATTTTCCTCCGTGGTCTGACACTGTCATATATATATATATATATATATATATATATATATATATATATATATATATATATATATATATATATATATATATATATATATATACATATATATGCAATTGACGATCACAAAACACTGATCATTTTATGCGAAAAATCCAGAGAAATATGAAAGGAAGTGAACGTTTCGGCCTGTTAAAAGCCTTGTCAACACCAGACTGACTAGAGGAGAGAGAGGATACAGGCCAACACCTCTCTTTCCTCTAGTCAGTCTGGTGTTGACAAAGGCTTTAACAGGCCAAAACGTATCTATGCAACAGGAAACAACGAGTAACTGTGAGGGGGGAGACATCAGAGTGGCGAGATGTCACCAGCGGAGTCCTACAGGGCTCTGTACTTGGACCCATCCTGTTTCTAATATATGTAAACGATCTTCCAGAGGGTATAGACTCATTCCTCTCAATGTTTGCTGATGATGCAAGAATTATGAGAAGAATCAACAGATAAAGAGAGACAGAGACTACTGGACAAACTGGAGGAATGGTCTTGAAAATGGCTACTAAAGTTCAACTCAGGAAAGTGTAAAGTAATGCAATTAGGCGAAGGAAGCAGATGGCTGAACACAAGGCACCATCTGGGAGGTGAAATCCTGCAAGTCAAATAGAGAGAAAGATCTGGGGGGTTGATATCACACCGAACCTGTCCCCTGAAGCCCATATCAAAAGGATATCATCAGCGGCATATGCTAGATTGGCCAACATAAGAACTGCCTTTAGAAACTTGTGTAAGGAATCGTTCAGGACCTTGTATACCCCTTATGTCAGACCAATCCTGGAGTATGCAGTTCCTGCCTGGAGTCCATACCTAGTTAAACACAAGACAATGTTAGAGAAGATTGAGAGGTATGCCACCAGACTTGACCCGGAACTGAGAGGCATGAACTACAAGAAAAGGCTAAAAGAGCTAAACCTCACGTCCCTTGAAGACAGAAGAGTAAGGGGAGACATGATAACCACCTACAAAATTCTCAGGGAAATTGACAGGATGGCCAAAGAAACTCTTTAGCACGGGTGGAACACGAACAAGGGGACATAGGTTGAAACTTAGTACCCAAATGAGCCACAGAGACATTAGAAAGAATGTTTTCAGTGTCAGAGTAGTTAACAAATGGAATGCATTAAGCGGTGATGTGGTGGAGGCTGACTCCATGCACAATTTCAAATGTAGATTTCATAGAGCCCAGTAGGTTCAGGAATCTGTACACCAGTTGATTGACAATTCAGAGGCGGGACCAAAGAGCCAAAGCTCAACCCCCGCAAGCACATCAACAACTAGGTGAGCACACACACACTCACACACACACTCTCTCTCTGTGAGCCACAGAGATATTAGAAAGAACTTTTTAGTGTCAGAGTGGTTGACAAATGGAATGCATTAGGAAGTGATGTGGTGGAGGCTGACTCCATACACAGTTTCAAGTGTAGATATGATAGAGCCCAATAGGCTCAGGAATCTGTACACCTGTTGATTGACGGTTGAGAGGCGGGACCAAAGAGCCAGAGCTACACCCCCGCAAACACAACTAGGTGAGTACAACTAGGTGAGTACACACACACACACACACACACACACACACACACACACACACACACACACACACACACACACATACTCACACACACACACACACACACACACACTAAGATAATAGGAAGGATAAGAAACTTAGATGACTGTCATGCCCTTCAAGATGACCTGGACAAAATAAGTATATGGAGCACCACTTGGCAAATGGAATTTAATGTTAATAAATGCCATGTTATGGAATGTGGAATAGGAGAACATAGACCCCATGCAACCTATATATTATGTGATAAATCTTTAAAGAATTCTGATAAAGAAAGAGATCTAGGGGTGGTTCTAGATAGAAAACTATCACTTGGTGACCACATAAAGAATATTGTGAGAGGAGCCTATACCACGCTTTCTAACTTCAGAATTGCTTTTAAATACATGGATGGCGAAATACTAAAGAAATTGTTCACGACTTTTGTTAGGCCAAAGCTAGAATATGCAGCGATTGTGTGGTGCCCATATCTTAAGAAGCACATCAACAAACTGGAAAAGGTGCAAAGACATGCTACTAAGTGGCTCCCAGAACTGAAGGGCAAGAGCTACGAGGACAGGTTAGAGGCATTAAATATGCCAAAACTAGAAGACAGAAGAAAAAGAGGTGATATGATCACTAAGTACAAAATAGTAACAGGAATTGATAAAATCGATAGGGAAGAGTTCCTGAGACCTGGAACTTTAAGAACAAGAGGTCATAGATATAAACTAGCTAAACACAGATGCCGAAGAAATATAAGAAAATTCACTTTCGCAAACAGAGTGGTAGACGGTTGGAACAAGTTAGGTGAGAAGGTGGTGCAGGCCAAGACCGTCAGTAGTTTCAAAGCGTTATATGACAAAGAGTGCTGGGAAGACGGGACACCAAGAGCGCAGCTCTCATCCTGTAACTACACTTAGGTAATTACACGCTCGCGCTAGACACTCAAGGAGTTGCAGATCCAAGGTTGTGAAGGATTCAGTAATTCTATATCATGAGCCATCACTGGGTATATTAGTGGCAATGATATACAACCCTCCAGAAAATGACAGAAGACCTCAGGCAGCAATGTGACAGAAGCAATGGGGGGGGGGTAGCTATAGCTATCATAGAGAGATAGAGCTGTCTCTGTTGCAAACAGGAATACATCTCGACTCGAAATCACGGGGGACTTCTACCACGGTACAATAGAGTGGGAGAATAGGGAACTCCACAGGGGCGCCAAGACAAGAAGAACTAAACTCATGAAAGTTGCATCGAGCAACTTCCTGAGATAACATGTCAATGGACCCACAAAGAATGAGTGACAGGCTGTTACCAGTGGCGTTCCGCAAGTGTCAGTTCTGGCGACGTTGCTATTCCCGGTATTAATGGACGACCCTCCACATGTGATAGCTGCCTTACTCTCAATGTTCGCTGATGGTGAACATATTATGAGGATAAATACAGTGGTTAACTACAAGAACCTGCAGGACGACCTTGACTAAATGAAAATGTAGTCACTCAAATCCCCACTTGAGTTACACTTGAGTTACACTCAAGCAACTACAAAATAATGAGGCTGTGTACGGAGAACAGGAAGTAGGACACAAGATAACACATACAAGAGGAAATCCTATTAGAATCTAACAAAGAAATAGACTCCCGGTTGATATCACATCAAACCTGTCAACAGAAGATATCATCAAAAGAATATCTTCAGCTGCATATGGAAGATAAGGTAAGATATTTATGAGGAGAAAACGCTAAGCCATTACGACTATGTAACACTTGGAAGAGATATATGAGGGGGGGGGGAAGGAATATTGCCCAACCACTTGGACGGTCGGGGATTGAACGCCGACCTGCATGAAGCAAGACTTTAAGAAGTTAAACAAACAGTCGTTTAGGATCAATTATATCAGTGATTTTTTTTTTTTTTTTTTTTATAATTATACAAAAATTATACTAATTTTTATTTATTATATGTTTGTTTTATCATTTTTCAGTTTGTAATATTTTTATCAATTTTAATATTATTTTATTAATTTTAATGTTTTATTTTATTAGTTAAACATCAATTTGTCTTTTATTTGTCAATGTTATTTTTTATGTTTCATTTGCCGGTGTTTGTTAGTTGTTAACTTGTGTATGAGAGAAACTTTACGTTATGAGTCGTGTAGCTTTTGTGAGGGGGGAAGTGTAGCTTTTGTGAGGGGTCGTGTATCTTTTGTGAGGGGTCGTGTATCTTTTGTGAGGGGTCGTGTAGCTTTTGTGAGGGGTCGTGTTGCTTTTGTGAGGGGTCGTGTTGCTTTTGTGAGGGGTCGTGTTGCTTTTGTGAGGGGTCGTGTTGCTTTTGTGAGGGGTCGTGTTGCTTTTGTGAGGGGTCGTGTTGCTTTTGTGAGGGGTCGTGTTGCTTTTGTGAGGGGTCGTGTTGCTTTTGTGAGGGGTCGTGTTGCTTTTGTGAGGGGTCGTGTTGCTTTTGTGAGGGGTCGTGTTGCTTTTGTGAGGGGTCGTGTTGCTTTTGTGAGGGGTCGTGTAGCTTTTGTGAGAGGGGGTCGTGTATCTTTTGTGAGGGGTCGTGTATCTTTTGTGAGGGGTCGTGTTGCTTTTGTGAGGGGTCGTGTTGCTTTTGTGAGGGGGTCGTGTATCTTTTGTGAGGGGTCGTGTTGCTTTTGTGAGGGGGGGTCGTGTAGCTTTTGTGAGGGGTCGTGTAGCTTTTGTGAGGGGGGTCGTGTAGCTTTTGTGAGGGGTCGTGTTGCTTTGTGAGGGGTCGTGTTGCTTTTGTGAGGGGGGGTCGTGTAGCTTTTGTGAGGGGTCGTGTATTTTTTGTGAGGGGTCGTGTTGCTTTTGTGAGGGGTCGTGTTGCTTTTGTGAGGGGTCGTGTTGCTTTTGTGAGGGGGGTCGTGTATCTTTTGTGAGGGGTCGTGTTGCTTTTGTGAGGGGTCGTGTAGCTTTTGTGAGGGGTCGTGTTGCTTTTGTGAGGGGTCGTGTTGCTTTTGTGAGGGTCGTGTTGCTTTTGTGAGGGGTCGTGTTGCTTTTGTGAGGGGGGTCGAGGAGGAGGAAGGCGATGAGTCACAATAACGTGGCTGAAGCATGTTGACCAGACCACACACTAGAAGGTGAAGGGACAACGACGTTTCGGTCCGTCCTGGACCATTCTCAAGTCGGTAAATGGTCCGAGAAACTCTATACACAACTTTCACTAAAGATATTACAGAATCCAATAGACCTTGGAACCAATGCATTGTCTAATAAGTTAGCTGAGAGGCGGAACCCAAGAGCCGTAGCTTGTCCCCCCAACATTAAACTCGGCGGGTACATACACACATGAAGCCAGTAGTACACTTCTTAAACCGATCGTGAAAAATTTGAAACTCTGACGTTACCAATCCACTCAACATCTTCGACGTGGTTCCGAACCCACTCAGGAGAATTGTTTCTTTCTGGCAAGACAATAGTCTTAAAACACTCTCTTTTGTTTTGAGAATCAGAGCGCCTGGATTTAATTACCAAGAGTCGCCTGCTCTCGCAAAGTTTTATGTTCTCGACACTAGGAAATCATATAGTTTGTCTCTAATGTTGGAGGATGAGTTGGAACGAGCGAAGTCTTTGGCTGGTTCATGTGTGTAACGGGTGTGTGTTGTGTGCAAGCTCCTGGGTACCACCTCACAGCCTTGGGTCTTAGCTCCATGATTTCTATCGTAATTCATTTTGATTCTTTGCATTGGAGTCCGGCTCTAAGACTTCATAAAGCGTGTAAGCGTATTTACTAATTATATTTACTATTTGTGTCTGCAGAATCGAGCTATTAGCGCAGTTCTTTCTAACCAATCTGTATTCACCTAGTTGTCTTTCCGGGGGGTTGAGCTCTGCTCTTTCGGCCCGCCTCTCAACTGTCAATCAACTGTTACTAATTACTATATATATATATTTTTCAACACCACGCACACACACACACCCCAGGAAGCAGCCCGTGACAGCTGACTAACTCCCAGGTACCTCCCAGGTTCATTTAACAGGACTATGGCTCAACCCACCAGGTGGATTCATAACAGCGAGAGGATACGAGAACGACCCGGTTCATTCCCCCGGAATTGGAAGACGATAGCAAACGGATATCAACCAGAATTTATGAGGACACTAACATACTTGGGATATCTCAAACATGGAATGTTACGGACCAATAATATGATTATGAGGTGAAGGAAGATCAATTATCAGAGAGCACTGAACTTATATATATACACTTGGATGTTCGGGGATCGAACGCCGACCTGCACGAAAGGTCGTCTCTGTACCATCGAAAGGAAAGGAATTTCTAAGGAGAAAGAGCTAATTCAATATGACTATACAGCTAATTGAAGGGTTACGAGGACGAGGTAGCTGGGATAGGGGGGACGATGTCCAACCAATTGGACCACTTTGAGCGCGCGCACGTGAGCGCACATTGCTGGCTTGTTCGTTATAACTGAAGAGGCTGAACCAGTTGGGAACTAATGCCCGGAGTTGGTTGATCAATTGTGTTTATAAGGGCGAGCTGAGACATGCTGGTACTTGGACCCATTGCTCATTAATAAACATCTAATGTGATGCCAGCGTAAATGGGCATACGTGGTGAGTGTACTTGCGTGTGCGTGCGTGTGCGTGTAGATAAATGTGTATTTTTGCGTGTCGTGTGGCGTAGTAGAAATGTTCTGAAGATTCCTTCCAGAACATTTCCATTCAGAAATAATGTTCCGAAAGATTCCTTACACAAGTTTCTAAAGGCCGTTCTTATGTTAGCCAACCTGGCATATGCTGCTGATGTTATCCTCTTGATATGAGCTTCAGGGGACTGGTCTGGCGTGATATAAAACCCCCAGGTCTTTCTCTCTCTCTCTCTCTCTCTGACTCTTGAAAGTATTTCATCTCCCAAATGATACCTTGTATCTGGTCTCCTGCTTCCTACCCCTATCTTCATTACAGATAGGAATGCTTCAAGAATTTGTAATCTTCTTGCATCTTGGGTTCTGTCTATTATGCATGTATTTTGTTCAACAAGAGAAATGTTGAACAAAAATACATGCATAATAGACAGAACCCAAGATGCAAGAAGATTACAAATTCTTGAAGCAATTCACATAAGAACAGAACAACCTACCATGAACACCCAAATCACGGAACTATTTACTCTTCCCACAATGAGAGTAAGGACAAGACCAGAACATAACGATGCCAACACAGAAGACAATGTTCAACATAACAGGCCAATTACACTGGATTAATCTTTGTATGTAGATACCAGCTGCCTCGTATGGGCCAATAGGCCTTCTGCGGTTACTATATTCTTATGTTCATATGTTTCACCCCATTTATCCCCTATGTATCCCTATGTTTTCACCTTTATTTGTTTATCACCTGACCCAGTGCGGGTATATAATCAAACCACATTGTAACATTTCTCACTTGAGAATGAACCATGGAGGTTCGAAACGTTGTGCAAATTTTAAATAAGTGTAATACATTGTATAGTAATCCACATCTTTTCTTCACCCGGAAATTACGAAAAANATTCAGTATGTATTCGTAAAATTGACCATATGGACGCTCTGGCCCACACTTGTATATTATATATATATATATATATATAATATATATATATATATATATATATATATATAATATATGCTATATATATATATATATATAATATATATATTTTTTTTTTTTTTTTTTTTTTTCGTGTTAGAATTATTAATCTTACTTTTCGGTCATATTTAATAATATATATATATATTATATATATATATATATATATATAATATATATATATATATATATATATATATATATATATATATATATATGCTTTATTGTGTATTTAAAGGTTACAAAACATACAAGACAAATGCCTAAAGGTTATGTATCTCCTGAAGCTCCTCCGCTTCCGGACAGGAACCGAGGACGCAGCAAGCATTTCCCCTCTGGATCGCCACACTGAGGCGCTGAAACAAAAAACTGCAAGCCCTTGGGTCTCTGGTGACGTCGATGAGCTTGGAACCCATTCCTTGAGAAATCCCAAGGCACTCTTGCCCCAGGGGCCATGCGTCTCAGACGCTATGGGAACAAAGAGGTATTGGCCTGCCAGTCGCCTGTATTTGAGAGATTTTGCTGTTTCCCTGTGGTTGGCCGCCCCACCTGCTTGATCAGCTCCGAAGTGTACATAGGTGTCAGCCAGGGTGGATACACATGTGTAGTCCCACACCAACTGTCTACCCTCCTTCCATGAGTATATGGTGATGCCATCAGGGCGAAGTGCGGGGAAATCCGGGTTCTGGCCCCCTAGGATGCGAGGTTCTCTCTCCGCTGGGCACTTAGCTGAGACGAGGCTTCTCTTGATGATGTCATTGACCTCGTTGTGTCTTGCATGCCAGCCCTTTGTGCTTCCACAATGCAACCCATGCAGTCCGTATTGGTCTGCTTCCACCCTGTTGCAAATACACTTGTATTCAGTGTGATATATATATATATATATATAATATATATATATATATATATATATATATATATATGTATATATATATATATATATATATATATATATATATAGTTAACTGCCTTAACTGACTCGGCAACGGTGGTACAAACGTTCACCAACCCAGAACTGGGTTAGTATCCAGGCCAGGGAGGATTGACTAGGCGCCAATCCTTAACTGTAGCCTCTGTTCACCCAGCAGTGAATACATACCTGGATGATAAACGATATGGAGGGTCGTATTCCAGGGAAGATAACGATTAAGGACCCGCCCGGAAGGCTATACAAGAATGTAAGAACTCTTGTATAATTCAATAAATAAATCAATAAATAATAACACTAGAGCGAGGAATGTGCCTCCAATTTCCCGAGGAGCTAAACATTGACTTAACGAGAAATATCTGCCATAATCTCACGTGTCTCTCGCTCTTCAACCTTCCAAACTTTTGAGATATCTTTCCCCAGAAGCGAACGATATCGCTGGGAAGTGTTAATGACTTTCCAAACTGATGACAGCTAAGTTATTAATGACTTAGACTGATGACAGTCTAAGAGCTTGTGTAAGATTTTTACAAAATACATAAGTGGGGAAAATGTTATATACCCACAACTTTAAAAATATATATTATACTCGACGGTACCACCTCTGGTGCAATTGTAGGGACCCATAGCCTCATAGAAGAGAATAAATGGCATTCAGAGATCTTGTGGATTCTACCTGAACACTTTGAGTATTTCCTTCTCCTACCACCCTACGTTTTATTATTTTATACAACATGGTTGATTTTATTTACTTTTATTTTACTGTGTGACAGTTTACAGAAAACACACATATATAGCAATCATTGTTCGAAGATCTCCTCCAGCTCTGCAGAGGTGGGCTCCGTGGCCGTCATGCAGAAAAAGTCTTTCCTCTCTCGATTTCAACATTCGGGCGCTGTCCCAGAAAACTGACCGCTCTTCGGTCTCTAGTTTGCTTAATGAGTTCCTCGCCCACCTCCTTCAGGAACTTAAGGGCACATTTACCCCAGGCGCCCAGAGTCTCAGAGCCTATCAGCACGAACCTGTAACAACGTTCTAGGTCTCTGTACTTGTGGATTTTCTGGTTCTCCCTGAAGGTGGCCGCCCCACCTCCCTCAGCTGTGCTGTAAGGTAGATAGGTATCAGCCAATGTAGATGCACACGTGTAGTCCCATACGACCTGTTTACCTTCCCTCCACGGCTGCAGGGTGACTCCATCTGGGCGTTTTTGGCTGTTGTCAGGTCTGCACAACTGGGGTTCCCTTTGTGCTAGACACCCAGCTGTAGTCAAACTTCTCTTGATGATGTCATTGACTGCTTCATGTCTGGCAATTTTTCCTTGTATCTTACGACAGATAAGACCATGGCTGCCGTATTGGTCTGCCCGTGCCTGGCCGCAAACACACCGGTGCTCGGTGGAGATAGGGGCGGCAAGGCGCAGAGCAACACCAATACTTAGGGCCCGATGGTCCAGGCGGGTGCCCAAGGCGGAATTAGAAACAGCCAACACGAAATCCCCAGCATTGGGGGCTTGCACAACGATAAAGATCATAGGAGATTGGAACGTAGACCTTAAAATACGAGACCGTTGTCCTACCAACCAGGCCATGGTTGGTAGAACAACGGATATGATACACAAATGACGCTTTAAACTCTCCCTGAAGCATCACTAATGTACCAGCGAGACGGGAAGAATTCGTCCGATCAACACTGAAGTTCTCGCTTCACGTCAAGTTGAGAGTTGAGTGGGCGAGGCCACCCAGGGCATTGTCATGGTAATCCATCCCTTCCTGTGAAGTTACTGGGAGGACGGCAGGTGGCACCAGCACCCACGTGGCGGGATATGCCATGGGAGACAGTCAAGCGCAGTGAAGTGCCAGAAATGTGAAACCCAGAAGACACATTAGCTGCCAAGCAGGAGTAACTTCAGTGTCAGCTTACGAAACCTATGCATCTTTCCACAATCATGGCAGCAAAGTTTGCATGTATTAAACAGGTTGTCTGTAACGATAATAGCCTTGGATCGAGACTTTTCCAAGCTCATGATGAGCTGTTTAGTAAATACTGACTATAAGCCGCCTGAGGAAAGATGTAGATGTTTCGTAACTGGTTAAGGAAAGCTGTCTCTTGGTCAGAGAGGTGTAGACCAAGATGGCGGCCCAGCGGCTCCAAGACCAATCAGAAAGGGTCGTCAGTCAGCATATATTCTGCCAGTATAGAGGCACTGATTTTATAGAATGACATTAAATTTTATAATGGCCAGACCACAACACTAGAAAGTAAAGGGACGACGACGTTTCTGTCCGACCTGGACAATTCTCAAGTTGATTATGCATATGGATGCGACAAGTACTATGTTCTTACAATGACAGGTAATCTGTCAATGACAGGTAATCTGTTCTTACAATGACAGTTACATAGATTCATAGGTTACATACACTAGACAGTTACAATGCCCATGTATACAGGCTTCACCAACCCGTCCCCCAAAAAACAACAGAACCTGAAGATATATTTTTATTTACGACTACAAAACATACTCTGTTGCACCCCCCCCCCCCAAAAGTCCATATTTTGCACCATTAACTCTATATAAACCCCGAGAAAAAAATGCACTAACGAAACCCAAGATTTCATAGACCTAGTACCACAAATTGCATATATATATATATATATATATATATATATATATATATATATATATATATATATATATATATATATATATATATATATATATATATATATAATATATATATATATATATATATATATATATATATATATATATATATATATATATATATATATATATACTAAATGAGGCCTAAAAAAACGCATATGTTGGCTGGAACATTGCATATTTAAACCTAGAACCCTAGGTCGGGATCATTCTGTGCAATGTATAACTTATTGACTTTTGGGAGTGTAAAATAGTTCACTTGTTATGCATTCCTTTCACTGTATCCATGATTTTTGTTATTTCTGGCGGTGGGTTAGATTTCACACGCCCCTGTGAATTTATTTATTTATTTATTTATTTATATACAAGTATGTTGTTGTTGTTAAAGATTCGCTACCTGGAACAAAGTTCCAAGTAGCACGGGCTATGGTGAGCCCGAAAATATACAAGTAGGTACAGTGGGTTTGAGAGAATACATAGCATAGCATTTACAATCTTGTAAAACCACTAGTACGAGCAGCGTTTCGGGCAGGTCCTTAATCTAACAGATAACTTTAAGTGGGTAAATTCTAACAGAATAACTAATTACTAATAATAATAACTAATCTAATAATATAACTAGAATAACAGAATAACTAATCATAACTAATTTAACAAACGCTACAACAATCGTTATACAATCTCTGTTACAATTGTATATATGTGTGGTTATACAAAACACACATTTGTATATATTTTTTTATATTTTGTAATATTATTTTCTACCACAGACGTGGCCAGACATTTACAATGCTAATCAGCATATATACATTTTCTTCTGTCCTCCATGGACAGGGTGAGAGATCTGTTAAACATATAAATCAGTGATTTATTGAACAATCAACCACAGAAGGTGATTGTAGTGATTTTAAAATGTTAATCGAACCTACAAACATAAATACACAGATTTACGTCTGTAAATCGGTGTAAATCCTACATAAACAGTGTTCGAGGTGTCTTTTTACACAGTGCCATTAATGTGCGTTTACAAAGGTGAAATGCAATTCTGACCAGCTTCCACATATCCCGTATACAAATACACATATACATATATACACATATACCAACACATATCCGCAGATACATACACGTATGTCTCTCCTATTTTGACAGGGTAAGATAGCTTCTATAGAAACTAGTGTGATATTAAACACTTAACCACTGAAGGTGATTAAGATGCTTTTACAATCTCAGGTTATAGATACATGCATTATATAACAGATGTATTACATATTGTATAGGTACAATACATTGTATAACAGATGTATTACACAGTTAATCTTGGGAACAAGTTCAGTATATCATCAAGTGTTCCAGTACTCATATAGTAATTACAGAGTTCAGCATACCTCAGCCCAGGGGGGCGAAAGTCAGCCAGTATGGGACATTCTACAATATAATGTTCAAGAGAGTGCATGTTTTCTCTTTCACAAAGTTGACACATTGTGTACTCGACATTTAGGGTTTGAGAAAGCTGCCAAATACGTCTATATCCCAGGCGTATTCTGGCCACTATAACATCACATTGCAGAGTTCTTGTTCTATTAGTTCCATATGTGAATGTCTCCTCACGACATCTATCTTAGTATTTAATGCTACAACTTGCAGGTCTTTGTGAATTTGTTAGGTCAGTAAGATTTTCATTAGATATTTAAGTATTCTCTTTGTCACTGCTAATGAAACACCCATATCAATTTCTACCACTGGTTTTCTACAGGCTGTCTTTGCAAGCATATCAACAGTGTCATGCCTTGAGATGCCAACATGTGATGGTATCCATAGGAATTTAATTTCAAATCTGTTTTACATTGAATATACAATAACAGATGCGCGTATACACGGATCCCAAAGAATGATTCAACTTTGTATTCTGAACACCGTCATCCCTCTAACGCGTACCTACGCAGATCATTTCTGACCATTAATGTCAACGCATTACGAATAGTAAGCGCCGAATTCCTGCGTACAGGTAGCCCCAGTATCACCGTACGGTGAGCCCCCAGTATCCCCCGTACTGTGAGCCCCCAGTACGACCCAGGACACAGTACGGGGATACCCCGTACTGTGAGCGCAAAGGAGGATAGAAACAGTGTAATATACTCCATCTTAAGTATGTATACTGTTATCTCAACTACTGACTTGATGTTGAATGTCACGTATTGATCTGTTGCCTGGTGTTGATCACGTCTTGATGACCTGTTATCTGGTCACGATAACAGGTCATCAAGATGACCTCCTTGTGACATGTTATCCACACGTGGTGACCTCTGACATGTTCTGTGACCATGGCGGTATTTATTTGTTTGTTGTAACTTATTCTGTGGGTATGATGACCCATTCTGTGGTTGACTTGACGTATTCTGTGGTGGTAGAGATCTTAAGAATTGTATTAATTAGGTAGGGTTGTGTGTCCTCTCTCCGGTGTTGTTTCTCAGCTGATGCTAAGCCTTATCCTAACCCACACAAGCCCACCCCAGCCCACACAAGCCCACCTCAGGAGACACAAACCCACCCCAGCCCACACAATGCCCACACCTGGAGTATGCAGCCCCAGCATGGAGTCCATATCTAGTCAAGCATAACACCAAACTGGAAAAAGTTCAAAGGTTTGCCACCAGACTAGTACCCGAGCTGAGAGGTATGAGCTACGAGGAGAGACTACGGGAACTAAACCTCACGTCGCTAGAAGACAGAAGAGTTAGGGGGGGGGATATGATCACCACTTACAAGATTCTCAGAGGAAATGACAGGGTAGATAAAGACAGGCTGTTAACACAAGGGACACACGCACTAGGGGACACAGGTGGAAACTGAGTGCCCAAATGAGCCACAGAGATATTAAAAAAAACTTTTTAGTGTCAGAGTGGTTGACAAATGGAATGCATTAGGAAGCGATGTGGTGGAGGCTGACTCCATACACAGTTTCAAGTGTAGATATGATAGAGCCCAATAGTCTCAGGAACCTGTACACCTGTTGATTGACGGTTGAGAGGCGGGACCAAAGAGCCAGAGCTCAACCCCCGCAAGCACAAATAGGTGAGTACAAGCCCACCCCAGGAGACACAACCCCACCCCCAGTACCTACACTACCCACACCACTTTTAAACCCTCCACCATTTGGCAAGTTGCAATCACTACCAAACCCGGCAACTATTTTCGTCCCTCTAGCAACCACAATTGCATGATCCACATTCAACCACAACACCTGCCATACGACCACAACCACAACACCTGTCACACTACCACAACCACAACACCTGCCATACGACCACAACCACAACACCTGCC
>WNGS01164858.1:32179511-32191720 GCA_020271785.1 Procambarus virginalis
GTCAAGATGATGCTGGTGGTTCAGTAGTCAAGATGATGCTGGTGGTTCAGTAGTCAAGATGATGCTGGAGGTGCAGTAGCCAAGATGATGCTGGAGGTTCAGTAGCCAAGATGATGCTGGAGGTTCAGTAGCCAAGATGATGCTGGTGGTTCAGTAGTCAAGATGATGCTGGAGGTTCAGTAGTCAAGATGATGCTGGTGGATTCAGTAGTCAAGATGATGCTGGTGGTTCAGTAGTCAAGATGATGCTGGAGGTTCAGTAGTCAAGATGATGCTGGTGGTTCAGTAGTCAAGATGATGCTGGTGGTTCAGTAGTCAAGATGATGCTGGTGATGCTGGTGGTTCAGTAGTCAAGATGATGCTGGTGGTTCAGTAGTCAAGATGATGCTGGAGGTTCAGTAGTCAAGATGATGCTGGTGGTTCAGTAGTCAAGATGATGCTGGTGGTTCAGTAGTCAAGATGATGCTGGAGGTTCAGTAGTCAAGATGATGCTGGAGGTTCAGTAGTCAAGATGATGCTGGAGGTTCAGTAGTCAAGATGATGCTGGAGGTTCAGTAGTCAAGATGATGCTGGAGGTTCAGTAGTCAAGATGATGCTGGAGGTTCAGTAGTCAAGATGATGCTGGTGGTTCAGTAGTCAAGATGCTGGAGGTTCAGTAGTCAAGATGATGCTGGTGGTTCAGTAGTCAAGATGATGCTGGAGGTTCAGTAGTCAAGATGATGCTGGAGGTTCAGTAGTCAAGATGATGCTGGAGGTTCAGTAGTCAAGATGATGCTGGTGGTTCAGTAGTCAAGATGCTGCTGGAGGTTCAGTAGTCAAGATGATGCTGGTGGTTCAGTAGTCAAGATGATGCTGGAGGTTCAGTAGTCAAGATGATGCTGGTGGTTCAGTAGTCAAGATGCTGCTGGAGGTTCAGTAGTCAAGATGATGCTGGTGGTTCAGTAGTCAAGATGATGCTGGAGGTTCAGTAGTCAAGATGATGCTGGAGGTTCAGTAGCCAAGATGATGCTGGAGGTTCAGTAGTCAAGATGATACTGGAGGTTCAGTAGTCAAGATGATGCTGGAGGTTCAGTAGTCAAGATGATGCTGGAGGTTCAGTAGTCAAGATGATGCTGGTGGTTCAGTAGTCAACATGCTGGAGGTTCAGTAGTCAAGATGATGCTGGTGGTTCAGTAGTCAAGATGATGCTGGAGGTTCAGTAGTCAAGATGATGCTGGAGGTTCAGTAGTCAAGATGATGCTGGAGGTTCAGTAGTCAAGATGATGCTGGAGGTTCAGTAGTCAAGATGATGCTGGTGGTTCAGTAGTCAAGATGATGCTGGAGGTTCAGTAGTCAAGATGATGCTGGAGGTTCAGTAGTCAAGATGATGCTGGAGGTTCAGTAGTCATGATGATGCTGGAGGTTCAGTAGTGAAGATGATGCTGGTGGTTCAGTAGTCAAGATGATGCTGGAGGTTCAGTAGTCAAGATGATGCTGGAGGTTCAGTAGTGAAGATGATGCTGGTGGTTCAGTAGTCAAGATGATGCTGGTGGTTCAGTAGTCAAGATGATGCTGAAATTGTACATAAGAGATTCAGCTTCAAGGTAATGCACTCAAACACAGATGGGATTACACACAAAGCAAGAGAACTTGAGGAATGGGAACAAGAGGTAAGGATGCAATAGCACTGAAAGAAAACTGTCGGGTATCATAACAAATGCAGTGCTTTCACAGGACTACACTGTAACGAGGAAAGAGAGAGAAGGAAGGGAAGGAGGTAGAGTAGCCTTACTGATAAGGAAGGAATAGAGTTTCGAGATTCTGCGAGAGGTTCAGAGACTACATAACAGGCCTCGTGAGGATAAGGAGGACCAAGAACAGTAGCAGTGATATATATAACCCTTCACTAAATAGAAGACCCAGGCAAGAATATGACAGAAATGACATGGGAGTTAATACTGTTATTGATAGGACAGCATCTGTCCCGTAGAAAGCAATCTTCTTTCAGATATATGTAAACGATCTCCCAGAGGGAGATCGTTTACCCAGATGCCAGATCGAGATCGAGCCACAGAAATAATTGTTTCAGTGTTAGCGTAGTTAACGGATGGAATGCATTAGGCAGTGATGTGGTGGAGGCTGATTCCATACACAGGAATCTGTACACCTGTTGATGGACAGTCGAGAGGTGGGACCAAAGAGCCAGAGCTCAACTCCCGCAAGCTCAACTAGGTGAGTATATGTGAAGGGGGGGGGGGGCTTGACGGCTGAGCGGACAGCTGCCACCATTATAACAGGTACCAGCCGTAATTAAACTACTGTACCTGGTTAATGCTGGCCGTTAAATAACGGTTCTGTTGTACACCGTTTTATGTTCTATACTGTGACCTCAGTCCAACGTCTTGTAACCTTGGTGGTTGATGAAGGCGCCACAAATCAAGGACACAGTACATTTCAGCTACAAGGTAACTCTCTAAAGACGTTACACTGCCACAACTTTACTTCAAAACCCACTGAATAATTACCTTAACTGACGGCGAAGCAGGTAACAGCCAGTTAGTATAGACTTCCAGAAAGGACATCCGTATGCAGGCGATGAGTCACAATAGCGTGGCTGAAGTATGTATCACAATCGACTTGAGAATGGTCCAGGACGAACCGAAACGTCGTCGTCCCTTCACCTTCTAGTGTGTGGTCTGGTCAACAAGGACATCAGTATTTAGTTGAAGGAGAGATGGGGGGGGGGATAGAATTTACGTTAAGTGCGGTTCAATTCAGACAAAAAGGGGAAGCAGATATTAAATAGACTAAGGGGTACTAGAAAAGCTCACAGGAGACTTATTCAATAATCACAGGATCGTATATTCAATAATAAAAATATATAAATGGGGAAAAACTCACTAAAAACTCCATTGATTCAATGTAATTTATTAAACAATAAAGTTATAATTCAACACTCCCTAAAACTGAAATATCAATATTTTTAGAAGCAATGAGGATTTAGCAAATTACTGTACTGAACTACAAGAAGCGAGTAAATTACTGCCTCTGGGAGTGGTCTCCCTATCTCCATTGCCCGCTGACTCCACCCCTGATCTCTGACCTGTCTCACCTCCAGTAAGTCCACCCAAGGCTTTACTATAGCTAATTGATATTCACTAGGCAACATAGAGTGACTGAATCTCTATTAAAAATTATGGTAATTTACTTAGACCATAAACCAAGGTTACTTGAGCTATATTAGGTATTAATTACAGCATTGAATAGCATCTGAATTGCAACCATCATGTTGCAATGTCAACATACATTGCTCAGCCTCATGACCGCTACTATGCTGGATGCATCCTGCCATGATAAACCAGTTCCCATTCTAGATGACCTCCTCTGCCCTTTGTCAACTTAAGGGACTTACTCTTTATTCTCAAATGACGTTAAATTACATAGCTCCTTAAGCAAGGTATGCTATTTGCCTAGTGAATTTCAATTTCACTTTCAATTTCATATTTACCGCAGTACTGAGTAATACATGAATGATTCTAATTAAAGGAATTAAACACCTGGGAAGGCTGTGGTAATGGGTGACATCTTGGTCGCCACATGTCGACCTTAGATGACTCTCTGGGCATCCTTGAATTCATTAATTCAATACCCAAGATGGTAATCTACATACTTGTTATAAACTCTTTACATTAATTTTTTAAAACCATACAAAGAGGTCTCACATTTTTACTATGCAGCAGTCCACTGACGAACTTTCCCAGGCCGTCTAAAATTGCTGAGATAACCTCGCTTCAACACATAAGCTCTGATCCCTGCAGTCAGACCTTTTGCAAGAATCAGGTGAGAAATACACTGATTCCCTAAACTAGATTGTACCCATTGTATCCAACACAATACATTCAATACAAGTCTACACCATTTATATCACCAGCTAATGGGCATAGTTTCTTTCACTCTAATGTCGCTGTTCACCTAGCAGTAACTAGGTACCTGGGAGTTTGACAGCCGCTACGGCTGCTTCCTGTGTGTGTGTGTGTGTGTGTGTGTGTGTGTGTGTGTGTGTGTGTGTGTGTGTGTGTGTGTGTGTGTGTGTGTGTGTGTGTGTGTGTGTGTTTATTATTTTCTACCACAGACGTGGCCACACATTTACAATGCTAACCGCCATTTATATATATTTTCTTCTGTCCTCCATGGACAGGGTGAGAGATGTGTTGAACATATAGTTCAGAGGTTTATTGAACAATCAACTACAGAAGGTGATTCGATGCTTTTAAAATGCTAAGCTAACCTACATACGTAAATACGTAGAAACACAGATTTACGTATGCCCTACATAAAGTGTTCGATGTGTCTTTTACATAGTGTCATGAATGTGCATTTACAGAGGTGAAATGTTTGTGTGTGTGTGTGTGTGTGTGTGTGTGTGTGTGTGTGTGTGTGTGTGTGTGTGTATGTGGACAAAAAAATAATAAAATCAGTTGATTAACAGTTGAGAGGTGGGCCCAAAGAGCCAGAGCTCAACCCCCGCAAGCACAACTAGGTGAGTTTACACACACACATTATGTATATAGTAATAATTGAAATATATTTAATATTGACCCAATAATGCAAACACTTAAAACAAATTATATTAACATTATAGTGAATCAAAATAAAACAAATTATTTTTAGTAATTTGATATTAACCTTTATTATTTTAAAAAATACAAGTGGACAAGAGTTCTATAAGTCATTTGAAGACTGTGGTGTCGCTGGCTATGTCTCCCCTATCCCACTGTCGTGTCTAATTCCTGAGGCACTGTGCCATCTCAGTGCTCGGTGACTCTTTCTCTCTCTTCAACAAGTGCCTTGGAACAAACGGTTTTCAATTGCTTCAACAGCGGCCGTTTATGCTGCCGCTGGTTCAGCGCCTGAGTCATATACAGGTGCAGACGGCCATTGGCGTTCATGTTACAGAAGACGGCAGAAAATTGGAACATCCTGGCGATGCCGTATACGTCATTGGCGGGGTTACCTAGGTGGTTCTCCAGGACCTCGGGTGACTTACGTTTGCACTGGGCACCCTCCTCGACGCTGGCATATTCCCTAATGCGCTTAGCCAAGCCAAAGTCAATGACGGTAACCTGGATTCCTTCCTTCGTGTGTTTTACACAGATATTGTCCTCCCTTATATCCTCGTGTACCCATCCCCGAGCATGGATGCTTTCCACGATCTGGCACACCTGATGTGTGACCTCCAGGCACTCTTGCCCAGAAGACTTGCCCTGCTCGAATACTGTTGCCCAAGTCTCGCCAGCGTATTCCGTAATCAGGGTGAGGGTCTCAGGGTAGACCCCAATTAACTTCTGCACGCCGGCCAATCCTTGAAGTGATGACAGAGCCGTTATTTCTACTACTAATGCATCAATACAACCTTGGAAGTCGACACAGGTTTTGGCGACCACTAGGAGGACCCGGCTGATGCCAGGACACAGCTGCCGTACAACCCGGATCCCAGCGTCTGTAAACAGTCCGGGTCGAAGACGGAGTGGTAGGCGTCGGAGTCGAAGACGTCCACGTGGAGGCGCTCACACACCTTCCTAAGGCGTTTACACTTGGTGACTCCATCATGCCAAGTAATAAATATTCTTAACAACTTTAGCGAATAGTTTGGGCGCCTGATATATATATCCGATATAACAATAATTTAGTCAAGATGCTGGAAGACATTACACAGTGAAGATGATGGTGGAGATTACCCAGTCAGGCCGCTAGTGGAGATTACTTAGTAAAGACTCTGGTGGAGATTACCTAATCAAGATGCTTGTGGAGATTACTCAGTCAAGATGCTGGTGGAGATTACCCAGTCATGATGCTGGTGGAGATTACCCAGTCAAGATGCTGGTGGAGATTACCCAGACAAGATGCTGGTGGAGATTACCCAGTCAAGATGCTGGTGGAGATTACCCAGTCAAGATGCTGGTGGAGATTACCCAGTCAAGATGCTGGTGGAGATTACCCAGTGAAGATGTGGTGGAGATTACAGAGTCAAGATGATGCTGGAGGTTCAGTAGTTAAGATGATGCTGGAGGTTCAGTAGTCAAGATGATGCTGGAGGTTCAGTAGTCAAGATGATGCTGGTGGTTCAGTAGTGAAGATGATGCTGGTGGTTCAGTAGTCAAGATGATGATGGTGGTTCAGTAGTCAAGATGATGCTGGAGGTTCAGTAGTCAAGATGATGCTGGAGGTTCAGTAGTCAAGATGATGCTGGAGGTTCAGTAGTCAAGATGATGCTGGTGGTTCAGTAGTCAAGATGATGCTGGAGGTTCAGTAGTTAAGATGATGCTGGAGGTTCAGTAGTCAAGATGATGCTGGAGGTTCAGTAGTCAAGATGATGCTGGTGGTTCAGTAGTCAAGATGATGATGGTGGTTCAGTAGTCAAGATAATGCTGGAGGTTCAGTAGTCAAGATGATGCTGGAGGTTCAGTAGTCAAGATGATGCTGGTGGTTCAGTAGTCAAGATGATGCTGGTGGTTCAGTAGTCAAGATGATGCTGGTGGTTCAGTAGTCAAGATGATGCTGGTGGTTCAGTAGTCAAGATGATGCTGGTGGTTCAGTAGTCAAGATGATGCTGGAGGTTCAGTAGTCAAGATAATGCTGGTGGTTCAGTAGTCATGATGATGCTGGTGGTTCAGTAGTCAAGATGATGCTGGAGGTTCAGTAGTCAAGATGATGCTGGTGGTTCAGTAGTCATGATGATGCTGGTGGTTCAGTAGTCAAGATGATGCTGGAGGTTCAGTAGTCAAGATAATGCTGGTGGTTCAGTAGTCAAGATGATGCTGGTGGTTCAGTAGTCAAGATGATGCTGGTGGTTCAGTAGTCAAGATGATGCTGGAGGTTCAGTAGTCAAGATAATGCTGGTGGTTCAGTAGTCAAGATGATGCTGGTGGTTCAGTAGTCAAGATGATGCTGGAGGTTCAGTAGTCAAGATAATGCTGGTGGTTCAGTAGTCATGATGATGCTGGTGGTTCAGTAGTCAAGATGATGCTGGAGGTTCAGTAGTCAAGATGATGCTGGTGGTTCAGTAGTCATGATGATGCTGGTGGTTCAGTAGTCAAGATGATGCTGGAGGTTGATTAGTCAAGATGATGCTGGGGGTTCAGTAGTCAAGATGATGCTGGAGGTTCAGTAGTCAAGATAATGCTGGTGGTGGTTCAGTAGTCAAGATGATGCTGGAGGTTCAGTAGTCAAGATGATGCTGGTGGTTCAGTAGTCAAGATGATGCTGGAGGTTCAGTAGTCATGATGATGCTGGTGGTTCAGTAGTCAAGATAATGCTGGTGGTTCAGTAGTCAAGATGATGCTGGTGGTTCAGTAGTCAAGATGACGCTGAAACTGTACATAAGAGATTCAGCTTCAAGTTAATGTACACAAACACAGACGGGATTACACACCAAGCAAGAGAACTTGAGGAGCGGGCACAAGGACTATACGGTAACGAGGAAAGAGAGAGAGGAAGGGAAGGAGGCAGAGTAGCCTTACTGATAAAGAAAGAATGAAGTTTCGAGATTCTGCGAGAGGTTCAGAGACTACATAACAGGCCTCGTGAGGATGGGAGGACCAAGAACAGCAGCAGTGATATATATATAACTCTTCACTAAATAGAAGACCCAGGCAAGAATATGACAGAAATGACATGGGAGTTAATACTGTTATTGATAGGACAGCATCTGTCCCGTAGAAATCAATCCTCTTTCAGATATATGTAAACGATCTCCCAGAGGGAGATCGTTTACCCAGATCTAGATCGAGCCACGGAAATTATTGTTTCAGTGTTAGCGTAGTTAACAGATGGAATGCATTAGGCAGTGATGTGGTGGAGGCTGACAGGAATCTGTACATCAGTTGATGGACAGTTGAGAGGCGGGACCAAAGAGCCAAAGCTCAACCCCTGCAAACACAACTAGGTGAATAAACACAGAGCAGGAACTCAACATGTGAGTGTTAGGGAGTGTCAAAAGGGTCAACACCTGCACGTCTCTACCATGGCCCTGCCCGCTAGATATTGTGTTGACGATATCAACACCACCACCGCCTCTCACTTTCCCCCCCCCCCCCCCTGTTCTTCCCAACCTTCCCTCACCATCCCACACCCTCCCACACCCTCCCCAACCCTCCCACACCCCTCCCACACCCTCCCACACCCTCCCCACCCTCCCCAACCTCCCACACCCCCCCCACACACCCTCCCACACCCTCCCCAACCCTCCCCAACCCTCCCACACCCCTCCCATACCCTCCCCCACCCTCCCCCACACCCTCCCCCACACCCTCTCACACCCTCCCACACCCTCTCACACCCTCCCCACCTCCACCCTCTCACACCCTCCCCACACCCTCCCACACCTTCCTACCCTCTCCAACCCTCCCCACACCCTTCACACCCTCCCACACCCTCCCACACACCCTCCCACACCCTCCCAACCCTCTCACACCCTCCCACACCCTCTCACACCCTCTCACACCCTCCCACACCCTCCCCCACACCCTCTCACACCCTCCCACACCTCCCCACCCTCCTCACACCCTCTCACACCCTCCCACACCCTCTCACATCCTCCCACACCCTCCCACACCCTCTCCACATCCTCTCACCCTCTCACACCCTCTCACATCCTCTCACACCCTCCCACACCCTCTCACATCCTCTCACCCACCCTCCCCACCACTCTCACATCCTCTCACAACACCCTCCCACACCCTCTCACTCCTCCCACACCCTCCCACACCCTCTCACATCCTCTCACACCCTCTCACCACCCTCCCACACCTCCCCACACCTCTCACACTCTCCCCAAACCATGAACGAGGCATACCTTCTCATCATCCTCATCATGTGACATGAATTGTGCCATATCTGTCTCGTTGTCCCTAATGAGAAACTATACACTTTGGTTTTTCCCAGAATATATATATCACCTTTCTCATTATAAGCTAAATGTTACTCATTTTTATGCCTGAAATGTAAGTTTGATTTTCTATTTGTCAGTTATTATTATTATGTTATTATTTATATTTCTGTAAGTTGCTACGAGTAAGTTTGTGATTCTGACTGCTCCGAGTGGCTAGTGTGGGTACCTATAAGGTTAGGAAGGTGCTGTAGCTGGTGGAGTGGGGCGGGGGTTTACTCAGCTGGAAGAGGTGTCACAGCTGGGAGACCTGGGCTCAGCTACAAGACTGAGGTTCCTCCTGCTAGGAAAGGTGTCTCAGTTGGAAGTAGAGATACTCCAGCTGGGGACGGGAGGGGGGGGGAGGTCTGGGTATACTTCCTCAGTATACCTCCACGTCAGCGCGTGGAGGTATACTGAGGAAGGCCTCAGCACTGAGCAAGCAGCTCAAACAAGAGTGTGAAATAGGAAGTCACAGTGAATCGAGAGAAATTGACGTTATCCTCTCAATCGCATCGAATAACAGAGAATTAAATATAATTATAGTTTACCATAATAACTCCACATTCTCTCAATTTCTTAGCGAATGTACCTTAAATTCCGTGTACACCACAAGACTATGATGCTACAAGTGAGGGTAGCATTGACTTGTGTACCATATCTGTGTGGTACATAGGCACTGGACTTGTCATATAGGAGAGGAACTCCACCTGTTGGCGGGGATTGTGTAGCGGAGCAACTCACCATACAGGCTGTGGCTTCTCACTATCCTGACTTCCCAAACCAGGTGAGAGTTAATGACCCGCACCTGGCTACAGTGTGACAGGTGTTCTAGACACTTGTCTGAGACACAGTGGAAAAGAGATTTAGGAAGAGATTTATTTCTATGTGATGAGACACTTGATATTAACCACACACATCACAAGATGAAGAAGCGACGACCTTTCGGTCCGTCCTGAACAAATTCAAATTCAAATGTTTATATAGGTAAAGTACATACATACAAGGGGTGATATAGATTTTGATGAATTTGTAGATACAGCTAGTCCATACAATGCCTAAAGCCACTATTACGCAAAGCCATTATCCATTCTTGGATAATGGCCATTATCATTATCAAGTCTTGGGAACGACCGAAATGCCGTCGTTTCTTTATCTTCTGATGAGTGGTTTGGTCATTATATCTTCAACCCCGTATTGTGACTCATCGTCTGCATATAAACACTTCCTACCATTTATTATTTATTTATATAAAGAAGGTACATTGGGTTTATCAGAGTACACAGCATTGATGTTTTTACATTCTTGGTAAAGCCAAACACGCCTAGCAGTTCGGGCAGGTCCTTAATCTAACTGATATTTTTTAAGTAGGAATTTCTAACAAAATTGAACTTTTTATACAGGAACATTGTAAGAAAATTTGACAAGATTAGTAGGTACATTAAAGTAAAAATTGAGGGTTATCAACGTGTGTACATGGTATCATAATTTGAGGATTATTTAAAGGTATAATGAAGTAGGTAAATATGCGTTCATTATAACAACCATGATATAAGGTGATAACAATGATTACAATGGTAAAATTATATGGCTTAAGAACATATATGGGGGAGTTGAGCGCACTAGATCAGTGCGAGTTTTTAAAACATTAGGTAGGAAATATGAAGATGAAATTAGGTACTTTTGGTTTTATTTTTGAATAAGGCAAAGGTTGGACAGCTTTTCATTCATTAGTGAGTTCCATAGACCAGGTCCCTTTTATTGCATAGAGTGTTTACACAGATTAAGGTTGACTCTGGGGATATCAAAGAGATATTTATTACTGGTGTGGTGATTATGGGCCTATTCAGGAAGGGTCTCGGAACAGGGTTACATTTAAGAACAAGGATTTGTACGCGTAAATGGCACAAAAGAATGTGTTGAGTTAATGTTAGCATGTTTAGGGATTTAAACAAGGGGGCTGAGTGTTGTCTGGAAACAGAGTTTGTTATTGTTGTGATAGCAGATTTTTGCTGGGTGATGATGGGCTTGAGGTAGTTTGTAGTGGTTGAACCCCCCATGCACAGATACCATATGTAAGATAGGGATAGATTAGCGCGTAGTATTGTGAGAGGAGAGCAGAGTGTGAAAACATAATATCTGATTTTAGAGAGTATACCAACCGTTTTTTAAACGTTCTTGGTTATGTATTGTATGTGGGTGCTGAAGTTGAGTCTCTTGTCTAAGTATAGACCAAGGAACTTCCATCATTTTATTCCTGATCTCCTCACACCTCTCCTAGTCTCCTGACACCTCACCTAGTCTCCAGACACCTCACCTAGTCTCCTCACACCTCTCCTAGTCTCCTGACACCTCACCTAGTCTCCTCACACCTCTCCTAGTCTCCTGACACCTCACCTAGTCTCCTGACACCTCACCTAGTCTCCTGACACCTCACCTAGTCTCCTGACACCTCACTAGTCTCCTGACACCTCACCTAGTCTCCTGACACCTCACCTAGTCTCCTCACACCTCACCTAGTCTCCTCACACCTCACCTAGTCTCCTCACACCTCACCTAGTCTTCTCACACCTCACCTAGTCTACTGCCCCTCACCTAGTCTCCTGACACCTCACCTAGTCTCCTGACACCTCACCTAGTCTCCTCACACCTCACCTAGTCTTCCACACCTCACCTGATCTCACACCTCACCTAGTCTCCTCACACCTCACCTAGTCTTCTCAACACCTCACCTGATCTCACAGCTCACCTAGTCTCCTCACACCTCACGTGATCTCTGCCATTATTATGGTTACCTTTACCATTGTGGACCTCACGGGCTACTCATGCCCATGCCATTTCTGGGGTGTCTTAATCTTTATCAATCAATCGGTTATTGTGAAGATGGTGACCATTCACCTAAGATGATGAGGTCTCACCATCTTAGGTGGCAAATCTTCATTGTCATTCTTGTCTCAGTTTTAAATAGATAAAAGAGTCGTGGCCGGGGTCATGACACCTATTGTCTTATACCTGTGGGTTGAGTTATTTAATCACAAAGACTTTACAACGATAGACTGAGGTGTGGATGTATTCCCGTAGTCTATCTGTCACTCATCACCTGTCTGTAATTACTGAGGCGCGAGCCCGCGTAAGCAGCCAAACTAATTAGAATATTACATAAAAACGCTGCTTGTCTAACGAGCTACACTGACAGTCATGCAGGCGAGGAGTCACAAGAACGTGGCTGAAGTATGTTGACCAGACCACACACTAGAAGGTGAAGGGACGACGACGTTTCGTCCTGGACCATTCTCACAACCGAC
>WNGS01164858.1:32203488-32214357 GCA_020271785.1 Procambarus virginalis
TACAACCAGCTGAAGTGTCGTGCATACATTGTGTAGGACATGAGAGAGAGGAGGGTCAACACCAGGGGCCCTCACAGTACCTGTAGCCCAGGGGGCCCTCACAGTACCTGTAGCCCAGGGGCCTCACAGTACCTGTAGCCCAGGGGCCCTCACAGTATCTGTAGCCCAGGGGCCTCACAGTACCTGTAGCCCAGGGGGCCCTCACAGTATCTGTAGCCCAGGGGGCTCACAGTACCAGTAGCCCAGGGGGCCTCACAGTACCAGTAGCCCAGGGGGCCTCACAGTACCTGTAGCCCAGGGGGCCTCACAGTACCTGTAGCGCAGGGGGCCTCACAGTACCTGTAGCCCAGGGGGCCTCACAGTACCTGTAGCCCAGGGGGCCTCACAGTACCTGTAGCCCAGGGGGCCCTCACAGTACCTGTAGCCCAGGGGGCCCTCACAGTACCTGTAGCCCAGGGGGCCTCACAGTACCTGTAGCCCAGGGGGCCCTCACAGTATCTGTAGCCCAGGGGGCCTCACAGTACCTGTAGCCCAGGGGGCCCTCACAGTACCTGTAGACCAGGGGGCCTCACAGTACCTGTAGCCCAGGGGGCTCACAGTACCTGTAGCCCAGGGGCCCTCACAGTACCTGTAGCCCAGGGGGCCCTCACAGTACCTGTAGCCCAGGGCCCTCACAGTACCTGTAGCCCAGGGGGCCTCACAGTACCTGTAGCCCAGGGCCCTCACAGTACCTGTAGCCCAGGGGGCTCACAGTACCTGTAGCCCAGGGGGCCTCACAGTACCTGTAGCCCAGGGGGCCCTCACAGTACCTGTAGCCCAGGGCCCTCAAAGTACCTGTAGCCCAGGGGCCCTCACAGTACCTGTAGCCCAGGGGGCCTCACAGTACCTGTAGCCCAGGGGGCCCTCATAGTACCTGTAGCCCAGGGGCCCTCACAGTACCTGTAGCCCAGGGGGCCTCACAGTACCTGTAGCCCAGGGGCCCTCACAGTACCTGTAGCCCAGATAGCCCTCACAGTACCTGTAGCCCAGGGGGCCTCACAGTACCTGTAGCCCAGGGGGCCTCACAGTACCTGTAGCCCAGGGGCCCTCACAGTACCTGTAGCCCAGGGGGGCCTCACAGTACCTGTAGCCCAGGGGGCCTCACAGTACTTGTAGCCCAGGGGGCCTCACAGTACCTGTAGCCCAGGGGGCCTCACAGTACCTGTAGCCCAGGGGGCCTCACAGTACCTGTAGCCCAGGGCCCTCACAGTACCTGTAGCCCAGGGGGCCTCACAGTACCTGTAGCCCAGGGGCCTCACAGTACCTGTAGCCCAGGGGGGCCTCACAGTACCTGTAGCCCAGGGGGGCCTCACAGTACCTGTAGCCCAGGGGGCCTCACAGTACCTGTAGCCCAGGGGGCCTCACAGTACCTGTAGCCCAGGGGCCCTCACAGTACCTGTAGCCCAGGGGGCCTCACAGTACCTGTAGCCCAGGGGGCCTCACAGTACCTGTAGCCCAGGGGGGCCTCACAGTACCTGTAGCCCAGGGGCCTCACAGCACCTGTAGCCCAGGGGGCCTCACAGTACCTGTAGCCCAGGGGGCCTCACAGTACCTGTAGCCCAGGGGCCTCACAGTACCTGTAGCCCAGGGGGCCTCACAGTACCTGTAGCCCAGGGGACCTCACAGTACCTGTAGCCCAGGGGGCCTCACAGTACCTGTAGCCCAGGGGGCCTCACAGTACCTGTAGCCCAGGGGGCCTCACAGTACCTGTAGCCCAGGGGGGCCTCACAGTACCTGTAGCCCAGGGGGCCTCACAGTACCTGTAGCCCAGGGGGCCTCACAGCACCTGTAGCCCAGGGGGGCCTCACAGTACCTGTAGCCCAGGGGCCTCACAGTACCTGTAGCCCAGGGGCCTCACAGTACCTGTAGCCCAGGGGGCCTCACAGTACCTGTAGCCCAGGGGCCTCACAGTACCTGTAGCCCAGGGGCCTCACAGTACCTGTAGCCCAGGGGCCTCACAGTACCTGTAGCCCAGGGGGGCCTCACAGTACCTGTAGCCCAGGGGGCCTCACAGTACCTGTAGCCCAGGGGGCCTCACAGTACCTGTAGCCCAGGGGGCCTCACAGTACCTGTAGCCCAGGGGCCTCACAGTACCTGTAGCCCAGGGGGGCCTCACAGTACCTGTAGCCCAGGGGCCCTCACAGTACCTGTAGCCCAGGGGCCCTCACAGTACCTGTAGCCCAGGGGGCCTCACAGTACCTGTAGCCCAGGGGGCCTCACAGTACCTGTAGCCCAGGGGCCTCACAGTACCTGTAGCCCAGGGGGCCTCACAGTACCTGTAGCCCAGGGGGCCTCACAGTACCTGTAGCCCAGGGGCCTCACAGTACCTGTAGCCCAGGGGCCCTCACAGTACCTGTAGCCCAGGGGGCCCTCACAGTACCTGTAGCCCAGGGGGGCCTCACAGTACCTGTAGCCCAGGGGGCCTCACAGTACCTGTAGCCCAGGGGGCCCTCACAGTACCTGTAGCCCAGGGGGGCCTCACAGTACCTGTAGCCCAGGGGGCCTCACAGTACCTGTAGCCCAGGGGGCCTCACAGTACCTGTAGCCCAGGGGGCCTCACAGTACCTGTAGGCCCACAGTCGCTGACGGAGGGCGAGGGCTCACCTGACACACACACACTCACACAAGCGCCGCAGGGAAGCACTTGACTGGAGCACCAGAGTCGGATTATTAACTAGACGGGACGCACCCTAAACGACTCCGGCCGGCGGAAGCTGTTGGCACACAGCTTCGAGTGGCGGGGGGGGGGCGGCAGTGGAGGAGGAAGAGCAGGAGGAGAAATATGAGTAGGAAGAAGAGGAGCAGCAGGAGAAGGGAGAATACGAGAAGCAGGAAGAATGCATTTGGAGGAGCAAGAAGTGGAGAAGAAGCGCCTCAAAGAATGACGGAAAAGGTGATGATGGAGGAATAGAGGGAAGAGAAGAGGAGGAGGAGGAGGAGGAGGAGGAGGATGGTGTTGAGGAGCAGCAGGAAGGGAACGAGAGGGAGAGGAAAATGGTCAAGGAGGACAAACTGTCTCGCTATTTAGGCCCATGATCCTGGGTAATACGCCGTCTTGAGTGACTGTGTGTGTGTGTGTGTGTTTGTGTGTGTGTGTGTGTGTGTGTGTTTGTATGTGTGTGTGTGTGTGTGTACTTACCTAGTTGTGCTTGCGGGGGTTGAGTTCTGGCTCTTTGGTCCCGCCTCTCAACGGTCAATCAACTAATGTACAGGTTCCTGAGCCTATTGGGCTGTATCATATTTACACTTGAAACTGTGTATGGAGTCAGCCTCCACCACATCACTTCCTAATGCCAATTCATTTGTCAACCACTCTGACACTAAAAAAGTTCTTTCGAATATCTCTGTGGCTGTGAGTGTGAGTGTGTGTGTGTGTGTGTGTGTGTGTGTGTGTGTGTGTGTGTGTGTGTGTGTGTGTGTGTGTGTGTGTGTGTGTGTGTATCTACTATCTGTGTCTGCAGACTCGAGCTATTAGCTCGTGGACCCCGCCTTTCTAACCAATCTATTTTTCCTCTATGATGTCAACTATATATCTATAACATACACACACACATTTCCGGGAAGCAGCCCGTAGCAGCTGTGTAACTCCCAGGTACCTATTTACTGCTAGGTGAACGAATCATCAGGGTGAAGTCTCTAGATGAACATCAGAAGTCTCCCTGTCACCCCTCCACCATGTTCGAATTTCCCAAATAACCTTTTGACGTCTCTGTTAAAAGCCTTTCTCAGGTCCAGATAGTCACAGATAACCACCTCTTTCCTCAAGGATCTCTGTGGCTCTCTCATAAAAAGTAAGTTGATTGTAACACAGACTCCTCCTAAATGGTGTAGGTGTACTCACCTAGTTGTACATGCAAATCACAATCACAACTCACCTAGTTGTGATTGCGGGGGTTGAGCTTCGGCTCATTGGTTCCGCCTTTCAACTGTCAGTCAACAGGTGTACAGGTTCCTGAGCCTACTGGGCTCTATCATATCTACACTTAAAACAGTGTACGGAGTCAGCCTCCACCACATCACTTACTAATGCATTCCATTTACTAACTACTCTGACACTTAACAAAATCTTTCTAATGTCTTTCTGGCTCATTTGGGCACTCAATTTCCACCTGTGTCCCGTAGTGCGTGTACCCCCTGTGTTAAATAAACTCTTTATCACCTCCTATTAATTCCTTTGAAAATCTTGTATGTGGTGATCATGTCCGCCCTAACTCTCCTGTCTTCCAGCGACGTGAGGTATAATTCCCGTAGTCTCTCCTCGTAGCTCATGCCATGAGGGCTACTCATGGCATTAGCAGACATACAGGATAGAATACAACACGTCAACAAACAAGGCCGGGAGAACCACAGCTGGATAGTGTGGGTTATGAAGCGACTACTCCCATAAGAGATAGCTTACTGCCAGGCATTTGGAGAGTTATTAAGGTCAGATGTGTGTTGTATGAGGAGTGTTGGCAGGGATTATAATCCACGACAACCCTACAGTCCCTTGATTACAATGATGAGGCTGTGAATAATTGGTGTAACTTCATGGGTTGATTAGTTCTCATTATCCTTATTTTGTGTTAGGAAGGGAAGGGGAAAGCACCAAGCCATTACGACTATATAGCACTGGGAAGGGATTAGGATAAGAATTTGGGATGGGGGGACAGGAATGGTGCTTAACCACTTGGACGGTCGGGGATTGAACCCCGACCTGGATGAAGCGAGACCGTCGCTCTACTGTCGAGCCCACGTAATTTCAAATTCAATTTACTGAGATTTCAAATTAGTGTGATTTGGCATTTCATTTGAAGGCAGGGGAAGGGCCCCAACCCGCCTGTGACCCTCCTCGGACAGAGAACAGTCACCCTGCAAAATTTGGTAAGGTTAACCTCTGGCGTCTAGCTCCTAACCTCAAACAGACAGAACTTTGTTATTGTCGCACCAAGACAGGAATTGAGTCTTGGACACTCCGCGCCCGTCAGGAAAGACAGATGAATGCCTACCACATGCATTGCCTTCGACACATCTTGGACATCACCTGGCAGGACAAGGTGACAAACAACAACGTCTTGGAGAGAGCAAGAATCACCAGCGTGAACGCAATGCTGAAACAGAGACGAATGTGCTGGCTCGGGCACTTTGTGCGAATGGGTGACGGCAGGATCCCCAAGGATCTCCTATACGGAGAGCTGATGCAGGGAAAGCGTCCAACAGGCAAGCCCCAGCTACGGTACAAAGACGTATGCAACAGGGACGTCGATCTTGCTACGATGGAAATACTGGCCACAGACCGTTCAGCCTGGGGGCAGTCTGTTAAAAGAGGTCTCTCCATGTTCGAAGAGTCACTTGCCAAGAAATCGGAGGCAAAGAGACAGAGAAGGAAAGCCGGTAGCCAGGAAGACAAACCAGAATCTGACTTCGTTTGTGCTCAGTGTGGGATGGACTGCTATTCTCGGATCATCAGTTACACCAGACGCTGCACCAGGTACTTGCATTCGCTGCATTCGCTACTTGGAACTTTTTGTTCCAGGTAGCGAATCTTTAAAAACAACAACAACCAGGATTGACAACCAGGGCGCAAGTGCATAGTCTCCCAAGACTGAAGAATGTCTACTACTAATATTGACAGTATATCTGGAGGTTCAGTAATGCAAACACTAAAATAATTCTATTAACCTTTATTATTATAAAAAATACAAGAGAACAGGAGTTAAGTAAGTTATGGAGTCACTGGCTATGTCTCCCCTATTCCGGTGTTGTGTCTGATTCCTGAGGCACTGTGCCATCTCAGTGCTCGGTGACTCTGTGTACTCTCCCTTTAACAAGTGCCTTGGAACAGACGGTTTTCAGTTGCTTCAACAGCGGCCGTTGCTGTTGCCGATGCCTCAGCGCTTGAGTCATATACAGGCGCAGGCGGCCATGGGCGCTGATGTTACAGAAGACGGCAGAAATTTGGAACATCCTGGCGATACTGTATACGTCAGCAGCGGGGGTACATGGCAGGTTCTTTAAGACCTCGGGTGCCATATAAAAGCACAGGACACCTTCGTCAAAGTGGCACCGTTCCCTGATGCGCTTAGCCAAGCCAAAGTCAATGACGGTAACCTGGATTCCTTCCTTCGTGTGTTTTACGCAGATGTTATCCGCCTTTATATCCAGGTGAACCCATCCCCGAGCATGGATGGTCTCCATAATCTGGCACACCTGACGTGTCACCTCCAAACACTCTTCTCCACAAGACTTGCCCTCCTCGAATACTGTTGCCCAAGTCTGGCCGGAGAACTCGGTGATCAAAGTGAGGGTCTCAGGGTAGACGCCGATCAACTTCTGCACGCCGGCCAATCCTCGGAGTGCTGCCAGAGCCGTTATTTCTACTACTAACGCATCAGTATAACCTTCCTCGTCAACACAGGTCTTGGCGACCCACTAGGAGGACCCGGCTGATGCCAGGACACAGCTGCCGTACGCCCCGGATCCCAGCATCTGTAAACAGTCCGGGTCGAAGACGGAGTGGTAGGCGTCGGAGTCGAAGACGTCCACGTGGAGGCGCTCACACACCTTCCTAAGGCGTTCTACACTTGGTGACTCCATCATGCCAAGTAATAAATATCCTTAACAAACTTTAGCGAATAGTTTGGGCGCCTGATATATATATCCGATATAACAATAATTTAGTCAAGATGCTGGTGGGGATTACCCAGTCAAGATGTTGGTGGAGATTACCCAGTTAAGATGCTGGTGGAGATTACCCAGTTAAGATGTTGGTGGAGATTACTCAGTCAAGATGCTGGTGGAGATTACTCAGTCAAGATGTTGGTGGAGATTACTCAGTCAAGATGCTGGTGGAGATTACTCAGTCAAGATGTTGGTGGAGATTACTCAGTCAAGATGCTGGTGGAGATTACTCAGTCAAGATGTTGGTGGAGATTACTCAGTCAAGATGCTGGTGAAGATTACTCAGTCAAGATGCTGGTGGAGATTACTCAGTCAAGATGCTGGTGGAGATTACTCAGTCAAGATGCTGGTGGAGATTACCCAGTTAAGATGTTGGTGGAGATTATCTAGGATGGGATTATCTGGGATGGGACGGAGCGAAGGAATGGTGCCAACCCACTTGGACGGTCGGGGATTGAACGCCGACCTGCATGATGATGCTGGAGGTTGAGTAGTCAAGATGATGCTGGAGGTTCAGTAGTCAAGATGATGCTGGTGGTTCAGTAGTCAAGATGATGCTGGAGGTTGAGTAGTCAAGATGATGCTGGAGGTTGAGTAGTCAAGATGATGCTGGAGGTTGAGTAGTCAAGATGATGCTGGAGGTTCAGTAGTCAAGATGATGCTGGTGGTTCAGTAGTCAAGATGATGCTGGTGGTTCAGTAGTCAAGATGATGCTGGAGGTTCAGTAGTCAAGATGATGCTGGTGGTTCAGTAGTCAAGATGATGCTGGTGGTTCAGTAGTCAAGATGACGCTGGTGGTTCAGTAGTCAAGATGATGGTTGGTGGTTCAGTAGTCAAGATGATGCTGGTAGTTCAGTAGTCAAGATGATGATTTGTGGTTCAGTAGTCAAGATGATGATTGGTGGTTCAGTAGTCTAGATGATGATTGGTGGTTCAGTAGTCAAGATGATGCTGGTGGTTCAGTAGTCAAGATGATGATTGGTGGTTCAGTAGTCAAGATGATGATGGTGGTTCAGTAGTCAAGATGATGCTGGTGGTTCAGTAGTCAAGATGCTGCTGGAGGTTCAGTAGTCAAGATGATGCTGGTGGTTCAGTAGTCAAGATGATGCTGGAGGTTCAGTAGTCAAGATGATGCTGGAGGTTCAGTAGTCAAGATGATGCTGGAGGTTCAGTAGTCAAGATGATGCTGGAGGTTCAGTAGTCAAGATGATGCTGGAGGTTCAGTAGTCAAGATGATGCTGGAGGTTCAGTAGTCAAGATGCTGCTGGAGGTTCAGTAGTCAAGATGATGCTGGAGGTTCAGTAGTTAAGATGATGCTGGAGGTTCAGTAGTCAAGATGATGCTGGAGGTTCAGTAGTCAAGATGATGCTGGAGGTTCAGTAGTCAAGATGATGCTGGAGGTTCAGTAGTCAAGATGATGCTGGAGGTTCAGTAGTCAAGATGATGCTGGAGGTTCAGTAGTCAAGATGATGCTGGAGGTTCAGTAGTCAAGATGATGCTGGAGGTTCAGTAGTCAAGATGATGCTGGAGGTTCAGTAGTCAAGATGATGCTGGAGGTTCAGTAGTCAAGATGATGCTGGAGGTTCAGTAGTCAAGATGATGCTGGAGGTTCAGTAGTCAAGATGATGCTGGAGGTTCAGTAGTCAAGATGATGCTGGAGGTTCAGTAGTCAAGATGATGCTGGAGGTTCAGTAGTCAAGATGATGCTGGAGGTTCAGTAGTCAAGATGATGCTGGAGGTTCAGTAGTCAAGATGATGCTGTTGGTTCAGCAGGCAAGATGATGATTGGTGGTTCAGTAGTCAAGATGATGCTGGAGATCGAGTAGTGAAGCTGGTGCTAATATTTTTTTCTTCAATTATCAGGGGAGAGCTGTACTGATGTTCGCGTATCTGGTAGAGATAGCGATAATGTCAACGAACAGTCTAACGGTCATGTCGAAGAGATCATTAAAATTTTCTTCGGCATCACCATTGGCGTCCGGTGCTGACAAGGAACGCTCTCTGCCCACGATGAGTCACAGTAGCGTTATCTTGAGGTTATCTTGAGATAATTTCGGGGCTTAGCGTCCCCGCGGCCCGTCCTCGACAAGGCCTCCTTTTTTGCTACACATCCCCAGGAAGCAGCCTGTAGCAGCTGTCTAACTCCCAGGTACCTATTTACCGTTAGCTGAACAGGAGCATCAAGGTGAAAGAACCTCTGCCCGTTTGTTTCCGCCTCCATCGGGGATCGAACCCGGAACTTTAGGACTACGAATCCCGAACGCTGTCCACTCAGCTGTCAGGCCTCCCAGCGTGGCCTGAAGATTTAATATCATAACCACACTTCAGAAAATAGAGAAATGACGACGTTTCGAACTGTCGTGGACCACTGCACGACTTGGTAAGGGTCCCGGACGGAGCGAAACGTCGCTATTTCTTAACATCTTGATGTGTTGTTTGGATATGAAGGACCTGCTTCCATCTGTTCTAGACCTCGCGGCTCCTGTGGCAGCATACACAATGTTGGTCGGGATCAGAACTGCCTTCAGAAACTTGTTTTTTTTATTCTGAACTGTATCACGCACGTCAGACAGTTGTTTAAAATGAGGCACCAGCATGAGGTCCCATCTCGCCAAACGCAAGACAAAGCTGGAAACTGTCAAAGGTATACCGCCAAGTTTACTCTCAGAGATGAGGTTACATGTGTTGCTAACAGAGATTGAAGTAAATCTCATGTGATTGGCAGAGGAAAATTTAAAATATCAGGGGAAACATGATCACGGCCTACAAAATACAAAGGGGAATTGTACAAGGCTGAAAACAATGATTGTATCCAAACGAAGATTGTTGTAAACTAAGTGTTCAGACGAATCATTATGATATTAAGAGGCGGACCTGGGTTGAACTTAACTCACAAAAAACACACAAAAATACAGCTATGTATTTACACACATATACACAACAACATCATCATCAGTGACAAAATTCCTCTTATGAAGCATGTATTTTTTTAGCTCCAGCACGCAACAGACATATTTTTAAGTTTCTTTGCAAATTTCCTGTCGTATATAGTAACCGGTCAAGAAAAAGCGCGGAGTTGAGCCGAATATATGCGCCATGAGTCGAATTCCCTCCAACATAAAACAAAAACCCGAGTTTTAATCTCGTTCAAAATGAAATTTTATAAATTTCATTAATTTTTTTTGTTTTAACTTTTCTGTCCTGCATTTACGACACTTGGCTTGATATTATTCTGTCCTGTGTTGTGTGCTATTATGACCGTTTGTTATTTTGTATGGACAGCATATAGTTATATTTTTACTAATTTGTCCTGGACAGTATATAGTTATATTTTTATATTTTGTCGTCCTGGACAGAATATAGTTATATTTTTACTATTTTGTCCTGGACAGAATATAAATTTATATTTGTTCTGGGGGACATATATTTTGTAATTACTAAACAAAGTGGAATTATAATATATATGTAATATTAGCGCGGGGCAGCGTGTAATTACAAAGTTTATATTGTGTGAGGCATTATAATTACATGGCGCAGAAGAATAAGTCAAACGCGAAGGTCCTATTGGCCATACGAGGCAGCTCGTATCTACCCAAACTCAATCATATGTCAACCTACGCTTGAAAAAATCCTTAAATTGTTAACTTTTGCCCAGAGGGCGAGTTTATGGGCAACGCCACTCATCCTGTGAGTGGACACACCGCCATAGCAGCATGTACAGCACTCCCCAATAGGAAGAAAAACCCGCTGGGTTGTTCATCTTGTCACTTGTACCCAGACACAGCTGGGACTTGCTTAACTGTCTCAAGTGAACAACTTCCAAACAAGAAGATTAACATTCGTCAACCCTTAAAATCTTACGTCATCTTGCGAGTGCAAAATGGGAGAATCTTTTAATACCAGTAGCTATGTTAGACAAATGATATTTTCCTACTCAAACACGACAACTACACTCGAAATTCTTGATTCAAATTATATATATATATATATATATATATAATATATATATATTATATATATAAATATATATATATATATATATATAAACACAAGACAGAACGCGAACACATGGGTATAAATTGGATAAGTGACATATAATGGAAGTAACTGCAGAAGGTCTATTGGCCCATACTCCTCTGCTGCTTCCATATTGGTGCGGGGTCTTGAAGT
>WNGS01164858.1:32214382-32232975 GCA_020271785.1 Procambarus virginalis
TATAATGTTCAAGGGAGTGTATGTTTCCTCTTTCACAAAGTTGACACACTGTGTACTCGACACTTTGACAAAGTTGACACATGGTGTATTCGACACTTTCACAAAGTTGAAGCACATGGTGTATCGACACTTTCACAAAGTTGACACATGGTGTATTCGACACTTTCACAAGTTGACACATGGTGTATTCGACACTTTCACAAAGTTGACACATGGTGTATTCGACACTTTCACCAAAAGTTGACACATGGTGTATTCGACACCTTCACAAAGTTGACACATGGGTGCATTCGACACTTTCACAAAGTTGACACAGATGGTGTATTCGACACTTTCACAAAAGTTGACATTTGGTGTATTCGACACTTTCACAAAGTTGACACATGGTGTATTCGACACTTCACAAGTTGATACATGGTGTATTCGACAACCTTCACAAAGTTGACACATAGTATATTCGACACTTTCACAAAGTTGACACATGGTGTATTCGACACATTCACAAAGTTGACACATTGTGTACTCGACATTTGGTCGATGAAGACTGCTTGATGGGAAGCTTCAATATGAGCGAAGTATTCAGCAAAACAAGTGTTGTGTACTGAGCCCAGACATGAACCCAAACAGTTGAGGTGACAGGTGCCCCTGTATCGGATATGCACAATGTGTTCGAACAATGGATGTAAACCAATTGGCGGATTGTGTTCAATGGGACGATGTAAACAACTCTATAATCATATGATAACTAGTGTCAAAATCATATGTTCGGACTGTCAGTATTCTTATGTTCGGACTATCAGTATACTTATGTTCGGCCTATTAGGATTCTTATGTTTGGAATAATATGTTCGGACTATCAGTATTCTTATGTCCGGACTATCAGTATTCTTATGTTCGGACTATCAGTATTCTTATGTTCGGACTATCAGTATTCTTATGTTCGGACTATCAGTATTCTGATGTTCGGACTATCAGTATTCTTATGTTCGGACTATCAGTATTCTTATGTCCGGACTATCAGTATTCTTATGTTCGGACTATCAGTATTCTTATGTTCGGACTATCAGTATTCTGATGTTCGGACTATCAGTATTCTTATGTCCGGACTATCAGTATTCTTATGTCCGGACTATCAGTATTCTTATGTTCGGACTATCAGTATTCTTATGTTCGGACTATCAGTATTCTTGTGTTCGGAATAATATGTTTGGACTATCAGTATTCTTATGTTCGGACTATCAGTATTCTCATGTTCGGACTATCAGTATTCTCATGTTCGGACTATCAGTATTCTTATGTTCGGACTATCAGTATTCTTATGTTCGGAATAAGGCAGCTGTAGGATGCAGGGATTTACAAACAGAAACGTTTCAAATAAAACAGTGTTAGTCTTCAGCTATATCTTGTTCCTCTTAGGCACATTTAGATCATGCAGCTCAATTTTGGAGGCAAGAAAGTAATTATCATAAGAAGGCACCAATCCGGGAAGGATACATTAGCATTTTTTTTTTTTTTTTGAGGCAAGACTATAAGTTTAAATTGGATGTTTAGATTCAGGAAAGACCTGGGTAATACTGGTTTGAAACGGATGTTGATATAGGGAACAAATTACCGGGTAACATAATTAACGGGGGTATTACAGGATTGTTTCCTCCGAACCAGGGCCAGATTCACGAAACAGTTACGCAAGCACTTACGAACCTGACACCTTTTCTCAATTTTGGCGGCTTTGTTTACAATTATTAAAGTTAATGAGCTCCGAAGCACCAGGAGGCTGTTTATAACAACAACAGTTGATGGGAAGTTTTCATGCTTGTAAACTGTTAATTGTTTAAATGTACACGTTCGAAGTGCTTGCGTAACTGCTTCGTGAATCTGGCCCCAGACCTCTCCACTGCCTCCCACCTCACCCACCCAACTTCCCCCACACTCCCCCACCAAGCATTCCCAACCACCCCACTCTGCCCATCAACCAGGCCCCCCCCCCCTCCTCCTGACACCCAGGAGGCGCCGCTCTGACTCGTATCGAAGCATTACTTGATCAAATGACACAAAATCACCCACTCGTGCAACAAATAATACGCAAGCAAACGGAACTTAAGAACGCCCTTAGCCAGATTAGGAATTCCCAGGAACAAATTCTCGATATCCTGCAGCGGCAGATACCATCAGGTCCTGCAAGCCAGAGCTTGGTGCCAGGTGATGCAACACGTGGTGCCAAGGTAAATGACAACAGACACAATGATACCATCACATCAGTGCACACTAACGCCAGTCACCAAACTACATAACACAAGTGAACATAATACGCACATAGCGCGTCTGATGACAACCTCAAATGGATGATCACATCTCACTATGCTACAATGGAACTGCAACGGAGTTCGCAATATAATTAATGACATCATACAGTTACGTCCGTGAACACCAACCTGACGTCATAGTGCTATAAGAGAGACTGGTGTGTGATGACTTCAATCCAAGATTCAGCGGTTATCGTAAGTTCTCCCTGCCTCTGGGGAAAGAAAACGGGGTCTCATCACTTTTATAAGTAACAACATTCCCGCACAGAATATTGATGACCTGCACATGGAGTATGACTATGAATCACTCAGGGTAACCCTTCACTTAAACAATAATGCCCTACATATAATCAACCTGTATGTGCCACAGATAAAACTTGACCTTGACACACTACCTGAATTTGTTAACGAAGAACCTACCCTGCTGGTCGGTTACCTTAATGCCAGACACCCCACTTTGGTGCAACTGTCATCAGCCCAATGTCAATGGACGGAAACTGTTACTCTTTGTCAGGGGAAGTAAAAACCTTAAGAGTCCTGGGTGATGAACAGCCACTCACCTCAAAGGAGGAAGATTAGACTATGCTTCCCTGCTGAATGCACAGGACATGGATGCCAGTACACACATTGTGCACAGTTTATGTAGTGTCCACTGGGCACTGATTACCACTGTCGACATGAGCAAGAGAAGGAAAGAGATAACTAAAATAAAAAGGTTATCACTCGGCCCAGATATGAGGCCGCACTTCAAAAACAGGATGAGTGACAGGCAAGATAACCTCAAGGTTCACGGAATATCAAATCCCAGAAGACAATTGATACATTTGTTGAGTTGACCTTAATCACCAATTGGGAGCTGCCTCAGAGCTCCGCGGCCGTACGTCTTCGACGAAGTAACCCTCAGAAGAAGAAAATAACATGGTATGAGAATCGATTACATAAAGATGCTCGAATGCAAATGTAAGAGACATGAGTAGAGAGTACCGGTAGACAGTCACCACTACCAGCGAACGCACCCAAAGATGTCTTGAAAACTGTGTGTCAAGATAGCAGGAAGAGTGAGATTAAAGAGCGGGAAAGAACAATGGTTTAACTCCACTATTGCTCTACTGGAAGAGAAACCTCTTCTCTTCCAGCAGATGCTTTCAAAAAAAGCAGGGAGAAAAAGAAGCAAAAATGGCATCACAGATCAGTTGCTACCTCGAAGAACTTCACCTGCTTGTGCAAGCCGTGAGCTCCTGCCTGTAGAGAGGTTACCTCCTGGAGGATGATCATACGAATTATGACAATGGGAATAGCAACGAAAAGGTCCAACATGATACCACAGAAATGAGGCACAAGTATCTCGAGGAAATTTATAAAGAACCGGAGATGAACTAGATCAAATTACACTGAGGGTCATCTAACCTGTCAATGGCAGGGCTTGGTGTGAGCATTCACTGTATTAGTAATAATGCCTTTCGGCGCTAGAAATGAAGAAAAGCACGATTTAGAACTATGCCTCTTCAATGCAAGCAGACTAACTCCATGGGTATGGTTAAGATCTTGAACTGAAACACTAATGGTCACTGATCTGCACTGATTCAAACAGTGTACAAAGCCTAAGTACACATGGACAGAATACTTGCAATAATCGCTGAAATCAAGAGAGCTGTGAGGGTAATAACCAATCAGGGAAAGTCATCAAATTTCTGTGGATCCCCTCCATGTTGGAATATGTGGGAAGGAACGAGCAATGTGCTGACTGCTGAAGGCGCTGAAGGAGACGCATATTGATATACTTCATACCCAAGACTCTTCTTCAAATTAGAGGGATTGTCAGGCAACATCACCGTGACAAGGTAACGAGGAAAGGAGGATAAAAGCACAAACCGTGAATCTGTACGATGGTACAACCATGGTTGCAGCTGGCAATCCCAGTCATTATGGACGAAGAGGAGGAGGACGCGGGAGAGAATCAGTAATAGCAAGAATCCGTCTTGGATACAATATCCAATGGAGATTCGGAATGGAAACAACAGTTGAGCAGCGGAGTTCAGAATCTGTGATAGATGACGGACACCGCCGACCACTACATGAGAGATGTGAACACTGAAAAACATTAGAACATATGTGTAGAATAATAAACCCCACATTGCGAGGTGTGTTACACTGAGGCAGGGAGAGAGGGGAGGGGAGGGGAGGGGGGAGAGAGGGGATAGGGGAGAGGGATCAGAACACAACCTTAGACAAAAGCTAAACAAAGGACGCCAGTGTCAACAACAGCTAATTAGTGAAGGCTTCAATCTTCGTGACTTATTATAATAGGAAACACGATATCTTCAACCCATCCTCAGGCAATGTTCCTCCAAGCTGCTTACATGTGCACAGTCTGAGGACGGCAGGCTGCCCCTTACAGTATACCCTGAAGGGGGGTATACTCGTCCAAGTATACGTCGTCCCCCCCCCCCTAAATAAGGGGATTGAGGGAGGCTTAACCCCCTTATTTAGGGAACGCTGTAGCTATGATGATCCTGGGATAGGTTGGTCTACTTGCAGCAGCAGCTCCGATAAGCTTGGACTAGGGAAGGGTTGGCGACCTGCAGCTTGAACCAGAACATCCTGAGAATGGGTTGCAAGGTCCACCACCTAAGCACGCTCACGTAGCGGGATAAATAGCATAGGATCACTGAATCCTGATTAATACCTGTAATTCTCTCCTTTCATTCTTTAATGCGACACAGTACATTACACTCATTGCCAATGTCGAGCTTTTGGAGGTCGCTCTGTGGTCTCAACCTCCGCTAATTTTATGCAAATTACCATCATCAATGATTTAATAACTTTATAACAATAATTTTACTTACTATAGTGGGGTCTCCCAAAGCCTTTGATGAAGAAGGAAATCCAATTATTAATAGCTGAAAATTAATTGATTTAGATTATATATATATATATTATATATATATATATATATATAAATGTTTTAATATATTTTGTAATTATTTTAATAGGTGATAAAGATAGATTTCTTACATATAAGTGTACCACAGGTAACTATAGCATGCCACCTACCACCACCAACAGTGTTCCTTGTACTGTGCCTCATTCACTCTAAGTGCCTTCTATATAATGCAAATAACAACATACATTGAACAACTATAAATAGAACAAATCCACAAGGGCCGTGACGAGGATTCGAACCTGCGTCCGAGAGCATCCCAGACGCTGCCTTAATCGACTGAGCCACGACAGGGTTAAGGCAGTGTCTGGGATGCTCTCGGACGCAGGTTCGAATCCTCTTCACGGCCCTTGTGGATATGTTCCTTTGATGCATCACGTTAGTGTCATCTCTGTGTGTAACTAAAATAGATATATATAATGCATGCAAAAACATTATCTTTTAGAAATATTTAATAATATCGTTTCCAATAGAAAACGACTGTGAAAATTCACATCAAGAAACAATGAACTAACAGCAGACCGCCAAACACACAGCGAAACTACGACGTTGGTACAAAGTTCGAACAAGTTTTAACACCTCCTAACCAGTTATAACAACCAATATAGCAAGTTGTAACAACGTTCTAATACGTCATAAACACGTTAAGCCAAGATGTAACAACTTTATTACAAGTTTTAACAAGCGGAAAATAGAGACAGTTTCGGTTTGTGTTTCCAGGCAGACCAGTCCAGTATTGACTGCGCTTACGAGACTTCTACCTCTTACCACCATCATGACCACTTAAGTCGGTATTTACTAAGCGTACGAGCTACGAATCGCCACGAGGTCGTCGATAATAACAACCTTGGATTAAAGACGACCTCACAGCTCTTACAAGATCGTAAACTGTTTACGATACCGAGCAAATCGTTAAGATCAAGATAAGATGTAAACATATCGTAAGTGAATCCTGACCTGGGGATGCATGCTAGCATGCAGAGCCGGTCGGCCGAGCGGACAGCACGCTGGATTTGTTATCCTGTGGTCCTGGGTTCGATCCCAGGCGCCGGCGAGAAACAATGGGCAGAGCTGCTTTAACCCTATGCCCCTGTTACCTAGCAGTAAAATAGGTACCTGGGTGTTAGTCAGCTGTCACGGGCTGCTTCCTGGGGGGTGGAGGCCTGGTCGAGGACCGGGCCGCGGGGACACTAAAGCCTCGAAATCATTTCAAGATAACCTCAAGATAACCAGCATCCAGGCTCACAGTCTACTCTGATCAGAGCTCGGGGGAGAAAAGGAGCTCATTGATGCTAACTCACCGAGCTTTAAGCTCTTAATTATCAAAGACACGAGGACGGGATTAGTTTAGGGTTCACTATAGAAAGATAAGTCTATTTATGTCTAGTTTAGGTTTCAGAAATTAAAACAAATGATTAGTTATTGCGTCAGTCGTGGAATAGTTGTAATCAGTATATACGGTGATAAGTATGCCAATCAAAACTCATTAGTCTATTTCAAAGTGGGTACAAGCCAATCAGAGCTAATCAGCATATCTTATGGCGGATACAAGCCAATCAGAGCTAATCAACATATCGTATGGCGGATACAAGCCAATCAGAGCTAATCAGCATATCTTATGGCGGATACAAGCCAATCAGAGCTAATCAACATATCTTATGGCGGATACAAGCCAATCAGAGCTAATCAACATATCTTATGGCGGATACAAGCCAATCAGAGCTAATCAGCATATCTTATGGCGGATACAAGCCAATCAGAGCTAATCAGCATATCTTATGGCGGATACAAGTCAATCAAAGTTAATCATAGTGGCTACAAGCCAATCAGATCATGCCATGCAGTGCCAGCCAGGACTCACGCAGCCTGCGGCCGGCAACAGCACTAATTGGCGGTCATTTCTTCTCACGCATCACGTTAATTAAACAAATTTTCGTATTTGACAAAAAAAGCTAAAATGTGTCTTAAATGCAGGCGATGAGTCACAATAACGTGGCTAAAGTATGTTGACCAGACCACACACTAGAAGGTGAAGAGACGACGACGTTTCGGTCCGTCCTGGGCCATTCTCAAGTCGATTGTGAATGGTCCAGGACGGATCGAAACGTCGTCGTCCCTTTACTTTCTAGTGTGTGGTCTGGTCAACATACTTCAGCCACGTTATTGTGACTCCTCGTCTGTATATAGCTTCTGTATTAATCTACACGAGGCTAATTAGAAGCTCTCGCTGCATACCCTCTCCTTCCTCAATCCAGAAAAAAAAATACTGCCTAATAGCCTCAGTATTCTGGCTAAAATCATGGTGGGTTTTGTTGTTGTTCGAATCGATGATTCGAACAGAGGTGGTCGCCAAAACAAAATTCGAGAAATGTTCGAACGTCATCAGTTGTGGCTGGCGTGTAAATCGTTTCTCATTCGTGGACTTTGTTGACAAGGGATCAGATCACGAAGCAGTTACGCAAGCACTTACGAACCTGCACATCTTTTCTCAATATTTGGCGGCTTTGTTTTCAATTATTAAAGAGTTAATGAGCTCCGAAGCACCAGGAGGCTGTTTATAACAATAACAGTTGACTGGGAAGTTTTCATGCTTGTAAACTGTTTAAATGTACACGTTCGTAAGTGCTTGCGTAACTGCTTCGTGAATCTGGCCCAAGAACATGCTGCCCACCATCAACGTCAAGATGGAGAAGATGTTCATCCAAGGAACACATAGACAATGCGAACACGATTTTGTTCAGACTGTTCAACAGGCGAAAAAAAACAACAATTATTTTTATTACAATATGCAGTGATATAATTTAAAATCATGTGCATCTAACCTATTGATTTTAAAATAAAAGGGGTTTTAAAAATAGATAAAAATGTAGGATTTAAACAAAAACTCTTTATATGTAGCAAGATCGTATATATACACGTTCTCTATGATGAAGGGACAAACGTTTTCTCTGCATTCGGGAGGGGGAACTATTCTAGCCTTACGATACACTTACTCAGAGTAAATATACTCGGTCGTTTCTCTGAAATGGCAATAATTACTGCGTGTTAAATAATATATATGAACTTAAAATATATCTTACAATAAGTTTAATTATTTGTAATTGAACCTTTTTTATGTAAACTACAATTATGTAGATAAAGGCTTTGAGAATATAATTTATAATTCTAAACTTACTTATTTGTTAGAAATTAAATTTAACAGATTTGCTCAATTACTCTACTTCATGATTACAGATTAATAATGAAATGTGAAATCGAAAAACATTGTTAATGACAATTAAATTGAGACTATTTATAATGCATAAAGACTCCTTCAGTGGTTAATATGTGAGCATATGATTTATAAGAACATATAATTATTTATTAATAAAAAATTTAAATTACCATACTGATAATAATATACAATAAAAGTAATATGAATGAATGTCTCAGCGTTAATAAATCCCCCGGGGTTGACATGGGCGTCAATCCCACCCTCACGCCCACAGGGGAGGTGTAGTATACTTGCTACTGTAAACCCGGTGGGAATTGTTTCTAGGTAAATCCTAAGTTTACCTCGTGGCGGCCCTATTGACTATCTAGGGTTAGACGCTTTATAAATTCGTTGTGTCGCGGGGACAGGAAGCCAGGGTGTATTCATACACGTTAGGGTTATATCGTGGTCCCCCTGCCCTCCCTCAGGGAGAATTACTGACCCCGCCCCAGGATGCAACCCCCCTCAACAAGCTGACTAACTCCTGAGAATACCTACTCACTGCTAGGTGAACAGAGGCATTAGGTGAAAGGAAATAAGCCCAACCATTTCTGTCCCGCCCGGGATGTAGGCCTACACAAAGACATTTTCTTGTCTTTAGTTTCCTGTTGTCAGGGACAGCAAGTCTGTATACTTAGGCCTATTCGTCCCCCGCCCTGTCACCACAAAATAAAAGTCAACTAATGGCCTTTTTCAGGATGCCATCCACAACAGTTGCCTGACTCCTGGGCACGTAATTATTACGTAAGCTCAAATTTAACCCTTCACCCCGTCTATGTCAAGCAGGAGGTCCTCGGTTGTGCGCGGCCGACGCAGACCACTGCGCTATAGGACCCCCTCCAGTAACCCCCCGCATCCAACAACAAACACATAATATTTAAGTCGAAATCGCTAAACATTTAGTTTTATGTTTTAATCAGTCTTGCAGACAACAATGTTCAACTCGAGCTTGAACAGAGATGGAACAATTTGCATTAATTTCAGTATATGCATATTCAAACACCTAAGTTTCAGAAAGCTATTAAAATAGGTTATACAAATTTTAAGCCGATGTTTTTATCCACCGATGTTTTCGTACTTGATATGAACGCGTTCTAATATATTCATATAATTCATATATATATAACAAATATATATTCTGGGGTGTGAGTTTTCAGTTGCATATAGTCCTGGGGACCATTCAGGCTTGTTCGCACTCATATATATATATATATATATATATATATATATATATATATATATATATATATATATATATATATATATATATTATATATATATATATATATATATATATATATATATATATATATATATATATATTCTAATATATTGGATATATTCATATCAACATCCTAAATTAAATTAATACGCTCGAGTGCCAGAAAGAAAACCCATTCTCGTAAGTATTGAGTGGTTTCGTGCATCAAATTATAGTAACTATCGTAAGACACCTTTACGTACCTCGCTTCAGAAAGGACAACCTACCTCTCTAAGATACTAAAAAGCATTGTCATCTTCCCAAGTGTTGACGTAGCTGGCTCACAAGTGGGTCGTTGGTTCGATTCCCGGGCACGGGAAGACCTTTGTGCACGTTTACTGGGAGTTTAGTCAATTATCGTGGGTTCCACAATAGGTCGGGAGGGAGCCGGTCGGCCGAGCGGAGAGCACGCTGGACTTATGATCCTGTGGTCCCGGGTTCGATCCCGGGCGCCGGCGAGAAACAATGGGCAGAGTTTCTTTCACCCAATGCTCCTGTTACCTAGCAGAGTATATATGTATATATAGTAGGCATCCATCAGTCTCAGGAGACTATGGAGTTGCGCTCTGGTTGTCGGTCTGGAGTGGCCTCACCAGGGCGCAAAGCCAGGGTAGGTTGAATCGGGGGAGAAGCTGCTACCCAGGCAGCAGGTCCCCCCTCTCCACGGCGCTGAAAGTCTCCAATGGAAAGGCATACGCCTTTCCATTGGAGTGGTACTACACTCCAATGGAAAGGTACCACTACATATATATGTAGTGGTACAGTATTTGGGTACCCAGTACCCAAATACTGTACCACTACCCAAACACCGTACCACTACCCCAGTACCCAAACACCACTACCCAGTACCCAAACACCGTACACTACCCAGTACCCAAACACCGTACAACACTGTAGACTTGAACTTTGCTTAAACTTAAACACTGAAGACACTATATTCACCCAGACGACCTTAATATCGCCCTATGCTGAGGTAAGCCTTTTATTTATCTTTCTCAATCTGATACAACTTATCAATGTGTGTAGATTTATTGAGACCGTAACACAGCTTACTGAACAACCAGCATGTATACTATAGTCCGGAATAAGGTAAACTCTCAGGGTAAACACTGAGAAGCGGGATACATATGTATCAAACATACATATGTATGTTTAGCATGTTTCATAGGGTACTGGAAGCGTAGGCCTACACACGTTGAGTCAGCCAATGCCTCTTTATTTTATGTATAATACCCAATTTCAGTGTAATATACATTTTTACTTTGGTATATATAAAATAATTTTGTAAATATTTTGAAACATTAATGAGATTGTAAGCTTACAAATTATATTAAGAGGGCGAGAGGTAATTTTGAATAGTCTCCCCCGATGTCATAAGAGAAAATAAGCTCCCACAAATCTACCAAAGAAAATGGGTTTTTATTGTTCTGTGAGCTTACTGGCAATTGCAAGTCATATGCCAGCAATAAGCGGGCCATTGCACACTAAATTACGTGTTTTATGTTATGTTTGTTTATGTTTTTTGTTTCTGTGGCAACATTATTTGTCTACTATTGTTATTTGTGCACTAAGCCTTACCTAATCGAGAAGGGAGGGAATGATGAAGGGAAAGCGCCAGTCCATTACGACTATATAGCACTGGGAAGGGTTCTGGGATGATTTTTGTCTATCTGCTTGGAGCTGTCAACACAGGGCATTTGTTCTTCTCAGGCGAGCGATCTGTGCTTACATGGGTGATATAGTTCACAGGGAGGGCGACTCAGGGATTTGTACAGCTGAAATGCCACCTACTTTTACTAGGTCTTCCTAGGTTATTCTCCTAGGTCTTCCTAGGTTATTCTCCTAGGTCTTCCTAGGTTATTCTCCTAGGTCCTTCTCTTCATCAGTCTGCTACATGGTCGTATTGTGGATAGGCATCATATTATCCAATATTAAAAGCATTTGCCAATCTTCTGACCATTTCCGGAGTCTATGTTGAGCGCTTTGCAAGATCTCAATGTCGCTCTCGCTTCCCACTTTATTATAGATCTTTGCGTCATCTACTAATGTGATGAAGGGGATAGTTACAGTCTCATCTTGAGAATTGATGTAAAGAGCAAAAATAATTGGTCCAGAGATGGTGCTTTGCGGTACTTAACATTTTGAAGGCAGATTAATTTCAATTTAGGACGACTCTTTGCTTTATTGATTAAACCATTGTCTTATCAATTCTAGTATTTTGTTGTTTCTCCATGCGTTGGAAATTACCGTGTCAGTCTTTCATGTAGCACCTTATCAAGATCTCTATAGTGTGCACGCCTTCAGCTATAGGAGTCATATGCTTGTAGAGTTGGTCCTCGCTTCAAAGACTGGGAACAGGTTAGTTAGGAAGGCTTTATTTGTTTAGACAACCACGCTGTATTGAGTTTATGATTATGTAATGAGATGGTGAATGTGTCCCCACCCTCAAAGAGGTTTCCCACCAACTTGATGGCATGAGGATAATTTGACTGGTTGGTGGTTTCTGTTGAAAGTTTTGTCTTTCTGAAAGATGGGGGGCCGGGGTGATATTTGCATATATCCAATCTAGGGGAAATTTCCCTTGATCCTTATCTTGAGAATTTATAGACTGCTCGACTTAGAGATGTAGCAGCTCCCCATGCACATTACTTCCTATTAGCAACCCCAATGTCAGCAACCGGCACTCGTTTCACACTGTAGGCCCTCCGAATTGCTGTGCCTCTCCGCCTTACTGCCCCAATCCACACCAAATACAGGTGTATTTGCAACGAGGCAGTGGCATGGCCTACTCTGCCAAAGCACAGGAGGGTGGCATGCAAGACACAGCGAAGTAACTGACATTATTAAGAGGAGTCTTACCACAACCGGTTGTCCAGCAGAGAGAGAACCTCGTTACCTAATGCCCCGCAACTCTGACGAACCTGTCGGTCGCCCAGACGGGATCACGGTGAACCCCTGGAAGAATGGTAGACAGTTGTTGTTTGACTACACTTGCGTTTCAACTTTAGCCAACACCTATGTTGACTTCGGAAGCTGCACAGGCAAGCGGTGCTGCCAATCACCGGGAAGCAGCCAAGTCGCGTAAATATAGAGACCTTGAGCACCATAACAATTTTGTTCCCATTGCCACAGAAACACCGTACCGCTGTTAATTGAAACAACTAGAGACCCTAGAGCTGCCAGTTTTCTCTTTCAGCGACTTAGTGTGCGATCCAGAGAGGAAATGCTCACTGCATCCATGGTTCCTGCCCGCCATCTGAGGAGGTGGAGGTACTCTACAACTTGTGACAAGTAGCCTTGTACCCTACATGTAACTAATGTTGTAACCCTTTTTGTGTAATGACATTTTAAATAAAATAAAATTAAAAAATATAGGGGGCGGTAGGAGAAAACAATATGCGAGTTTATGCGGGTGCCCCACAAGGCTCCCCCGGATGCTGCATATCGTCTTCTTCGAGGTCAAGGGTCCCTACAAACGCAACCAGAGTTGGTACCCCTATATATATATATATATATATATATATATATATATATATATATATATATATATATATATATATATATATATATATATATATATTTGTTTTGATGCTCAGGCACTCTGGACTGACACAGAAGGTAGTTCTAAGTTTGCAAGGTAAACCAGACGTTATATCGAGAAGACATCAAATTTGAGGCGTTTTTGTTACGAAATCTCGATATAGTACTCGATATTATGGTACTAAATTCGATTTTAGAAATATGACGACCGAACACGGACTGATCAAGAAGGTGGATGTCGCCACCTTTAGCCAATAGGAGGAAGCATGGATGTGACGTGGATGGACGCGAGGGTCCGTGATTGGCTGGAACTCAGGAGTTAACCGTTCTAATCCCAACAAGATTGGTTCTAGTCTAAGATCTTACGGATGTACACCCAATCTTGCTCCCTAAACCCCTCCCTTGTGACATCAACGCAAGCCGCAGCATCCCACCAACGGAAGAGACGAGAGAGATGAGAGAAAACAGCATCACTCAAGGGAGGCTCACCTGCTCTGCCATTCCTGGAAGAGTCCGGGAGGATGGAGGGGGTGTCGGAGAAGGTGACCCCCGGGGAGCTGGGCTTGGGCTCGTCCACTCCCAGGATGATGCTTGAGCTCCGTAGAGGGTTGGGACTAGCCAGCGGGGGCACGTTGGACTCCTGGGACTCTGAGGACACAGTGATGGCCAGGGAACCCATGGTCGTCGCCGCCTCCTTCAGCGTCGGGTGCCGCTGGCGTCGCGGCGCCGGCAAGTCGTGCGGTGGCATCGGGGGAAAGATGTACGTCGTCTTTATCTTGCTCGCTCCTTGGCCCCCTTCCTCTTCTCCGGCTCCTCTACCTCCCTCCTCCTCCTCTTCCACCTCTTCTCGTGCTCTTGCTGCCGCCTCCAGCGAGTCCCTCGTCGTACATATCTACGCAACCGTCGCCATCGTCGCCGAAGAAGCTGTCGTCCATGGCAGTCTCAGTGACCTGGAGGTAGTCGACACCCGGGTCCATGTGTCCCGACGCTGTCTCGCCCTCTGCTGGCCTCCCACCGCACCTGAGACACACGGAGAGAGAGACACTCCATTAGCACTCACCACACACGTAAGACACAACAAAACAAACAAATGTCCAACAAATGGCTACTAAAGTTCAACCCAAGTAAATGTAAGGTAATGAAACTAGGCGGAGGAAATAGGAGGGCAGACACAGGATATCGAATGGGATATGAAGTCCTTCACGCAATAGACAGAGAGAAAGATATAGTTGATATCACACCAAACCTGTCTCCTGAAGCCCACATAAAAAGAAAAACATCGTCGGCGTATGCGAGGCTGCCTAACATCAGTACTGCTTTCAGAAACCGGTGTAAGGAATCCTTCAGAACTTGATATATCACATATGTAAGGACAATCCTGGAGTATGCGGCCCCAGCATGGAGCCCGTACCTTGTCAAACACAAGACGAAGCTGGAAAAAGTTCAGGGGTATGCAACTAGGCTAGTCCCAGAACTAAGCGGCATGAGTTATGAGGAAAGGCTGCGTGAACTGCACCTTACATCGCTGGAAGACAGAAGAACTCGGGGAGACATGATCACCACATACAAAATTCTCAGGGGAATTGACAGGGTGGACAAGGATGGACTATTTAACTCGGGAGGTACACGGACAAGGGGACAAAGGTGGAAGCTGAGTACCCACATGAGCCACAGAGACATTAGAAAGAACGTTTTCAGTGTCAGAGTAGTCAACAGGTGGAATGCACTAGGAAGTGATGTGGTGGAGTCTGACTCCATACACAGTTTCAAATGTAGATATGATAGAGCTCAAGAAGCTCAGGAACCTGTACACCAGTAGATTGACGGTTGAGAGGCGGGACCAAAGAGCCAAAGCTCAACCCCCGCAAGCACAACTAGGTAAGTACAACTAGGTAAGTACACACATTAGCCACACAACAGACACACACACATGCACACACAGATGCGCTGTTCTATTCTTACAAGCTTTGTCCTCTCCAGTTGAATACCAAGAGAAGGGGTAACCTTTATGACAAAAGGGAAGCATGGAGTTACAAGGGAAAACCGTGCTTGACAATCTTTATAAGAGTTCTATGTCAAGTTTACTTACACAAGATAGGACAAAAAGATGCTGTTAGACTCCATTTTTTCTAGATTTTAAACAGTATGTGATACTGTTCCTTATGGAGAAGCAGGCAAGGATAACTAGGAAGATACTGACTTGGGCAAGGGGATACCTAAAGGATAGATAACAGAGAATTAATCAGAGACGAGGTTACGAGGTGCGGGAAGGTGTTCTCTAAGTACAGAACAGACATCAACGAACTCTGCGTCCACAGTCAGGTGCCTGAAACAATCGAACACTATCTCCTTCACTGCTTCCGGCATCATAGTGCCAGTGTAAACTTCAAACAAGTATTTATCCTACTTAAAATACCCTTTACCATCGAGCATATATAAGGAGGTGACCAATCGTTACAGGAAAAATACCAAATAGTCAAAGCATTCCTGTCGACCGACAAATTGGGTCACATGTGACCCGCGCCACATTATACCTGGCGCCACCAACAGCTAAACTTAGAAAACAACTGCCTCGTCGCAGCACCATGGATCAGCTGACGCCATAAACACAACACACCGCCCTACGGTGCAGCAAGCCTCTAACGCACACACCTCTGTAATAGTCGCAGCTCCTCTGTCTACACCACAACGCAACAAGCACCTTTGGAACTCTTTATCATCCTCAACATAAATGCCTCTCCCAAAATGTGTACTGGTGCAGTCGTCGGGAGGACAAACACTTCGTGCACAAATCCACAAGGGCCGTGACGAGGGATCGAACCTACGCCCGAGAGCATCCCAGACGCTGCCTTAATCGACTGAGCTACGACATGGTAAAAGAAATGTAAACTGCACCTACTATCAACAAGAAATAGAGTTATTACCTAGATATAAGGGTTAATATTGTCAGTATTGTCAGGGGGATTTAGTCATATGGGAGAAAACGAGAAAATTTTTTTAATTTAAAACGTTAATATTTGGAGTTTTAAAATGTTATTTTTGTTTGGACAACTGTGAGGAGCTGTTGGGTGTGTGTGTGTGGGGGGGGGGAGAGAAGTTGTTGATTTACCAGGTTGTTGCTGCCAGGAATATCCAACTGAAGTGGAATTAGCAAATTAAACTACTGACAAGAGAGAGAGAGAGAGAGAGAGAGAGAGAGAGAGAGAGAGAGAGAGAGAGAGAGAGAGAGAGAGAGAGAGAGAGAGAGAGACAGACAGACAGACAGAGACAGAGAGAATGCAATGCAATACATTAAGCAGGAATGAATGGGATGGAATTATAATAGATTAAATAGAATACATAATGAATGGAATGCATTAGGCAGTGATGTGGTGGAGTCTGACTCCATACTCAGTTTCAAGTGTAGATATGATAGAGCCCAGTAGACTCGGGGACCTGTACCTCAGTTGATGGCCATTTCAGAGGCGGGACTAAAGAGCCCGAGCTCAACCCCCGCAAGGACAACTAGGTGAGCACAGAGAGAGAGAGAGCAGGCGAGGTTCGGTAAATCCAACTCCGCCCGAATGAAATTTACCCCGAAAATGAGGTAAGGAAGAGAGGTAATTGTCTCCCTGAGAGGAACTAGCGAGAGAGGAGTGAGATAGGGAGAGAGGAAGGGAAGAGAAATAAGGAGATATGATAGAGAGAATAATAGTTAAACTCGGAGAAGTGAAAGAGAGAGAGAGAGAGAAGAGAGAGTGAAGATAGATGACTCTAAGCCTATATTATCATTTATGATGAATGATGATGACAAGAGACTGACTCATGATGAAAAGATTAGTTGACGGCTGGTGGTGGATGATCAGCTGACGGTTGGTGGTGGATGATCAGCTGACGGTTGGTGGTGGATGATCAGCTGACGGTTGGTGGTGGATGATCAGCTGACGGTTGGTGGTGGATGATCAGCTGACGGTTGAAGCTGGATGATCAGCTGACGGTTGGTGGTGGATGATCAGCTGACGGTTGGTGCTGGATGATCAGCTGACGGCTGGTGCTGGATGATCAGCTGACGGTTGGTGCTGGATGATCAGCTGAAGGTTGGTGCTGGATGATCAGCTGACGGTTGGTGCTGGATGATCAGCTGACGGTTGGAGCTGGATGATCAGCTGACGGTTGGTGCTGGATGATCAGCTGACGGTTGGTGCTGGATGATCAGCTGACGGTTGGTGCTGGATGATCAGCTGACGGTTGGAGCTGGATGATCAGCTGACGGTTGGTGCTGGATGATCAGCTGACGGTTGGTGCTGGATGAACAGCTGACGGTTGGAGCTGGATGATCAGCTGACGGTTGGTGCTGGATGATCAGCTGACGGTTGGTGCTGGATGATCAGCTGACGGCTGGTGCTGGATGATCAGCTGACGGTTGGTGTTGGATGATCAGCTGACGGTTGGTGCTGGATGATCAGCTGACGGTGGAGCTGGATGATCAGCTAACGGTTGGTGGTGGATGATCAGCTGACGGCTGGTGCTGGATGATCAGTGACGGCTGGTGCTGGATGATCAGCTGACGGTTGGTGCCGGATGATCAGCTGACGGCTGGTGCTGGATGATCAGCTTGACGCCTGGTGCTGGATGATCAGCTGACGGCTGGTGCTGGATGATCAGCTGACGGCTGGTGCTGGATGATCAGCTGACGGCTGGTGCTGGATGATCAGCTGACGGCTGGTGCTGGATGATCAGCTGACGGCTGGTGCTGGATGATCAGCTGACGGCTTACAGTCCCCAAGTGGGCATTTAAAGGCATAGACGACGTTGGTCTCCTTCAAAGCGTTCTGCTTGGTGTCTGCGGAGTTTTCAAGAGAAGATTGGCCGTTTTTTTTTTTGCTTTCATAGTAAATTATCAATTGTATTTTTCTTATTTTGTCTGTAGGGATAACGTTCCTATCAACAATATCTTTCAAGACCCTTTCCTCCGTTTTATGAGCCGTCGAAAAGACGTTCCTGTAAAATAGTCTAATAGGGGGTACAGGTGTGTGTTAGTTGTCTCTTCAGAGGTTGCATGGCGTTTCACCTTCCTTCTTATGATGTCTTCATATGTCTTCGATACACACACACGCTTACTATAAGGAGAACAGCACGACTCACCTAAACCGCACAATGTTCACACTGAAAAGTAATATCAGGAGACGGTACAGAATCTCCGCCATCATGCCATCGTAAAGAATATAAAGATGAGCAAATCCACAAGGGCCGTGACGAGGATTCGAACCTGCGTCTGGAAGCATCCCAGACACATCCTTAGAACTTCGGTTTCAA
>WNGS01164858.1:32236820-32258957 GCA_020271785.1 Procambarus virginalis
CCCTTTTAACCCTGTCGTAGCTCAGTCGATAAAGGCAGTGTCTGGATGCTCCGGACGCAGGTTCGATCCTCGTCACGGCCCTGGTGGATTGTCATTGAAGCATCACGCTAGTGTGATCTCTGTGTGTGAATATAAAGATGTGTTAATAGCGCCTTTTAAAACACTCAACAGTAGTTGTCTTGGGATAAAAAATTGAAATGACAGTATTTTAGAAGCACTTACGCCGCCAAGACGCGGCATCTCTTGTTCTAGTACAACGAGATGAGCTCCAGAATGATCACTACAGCCTCCGGAGGCATCAGCTGACCGTCAACCACTTAAGGGTCCGTGGCAAGTGGGTGTGTATAGTATAAGGGAAGGGGGGAGGGGGAGTACATGTGTGCGCGCTTTCCTTTCTAAGTTTAACTTCCTTAATATCTTATATTTGATTGCCAGAACTCATACATGTCTGGGTATATCTATATTTTTATTACAAACTGTCTGTTGGACAGTAGACCAAACGCTTGGGGAAAGCCTCTCCTAAGTGATCAATATGACACATGGGTGTATGTGTCATAGCCAGTCAATATGACAACCGACCCTGACTGGTGTCATACCAGTCAGGGTCGGCCTCAGTGCCTCCGTTTAAAAATATTGACATGTATAGCGAAGCTCAGAGAGTTGCACCAAGTCTCGCCTCAGCGGAGGGGTTTTCTCTTCACTTGTATCAGTTTTTCTGTGCTTTGAAATATTACATTTTCTGAGAGGGAGGGAAGGAGAGGAGGATATTGGAAGGGAGGTGAAAGAGAGGGAGAAGAGAGGAGGGATAAAGGAAAAGAGATGAAAGAGGCTGTTACGAGAGTGGAGGTAGAAGGGAAGAAAGAGAGAGAAGGGAATAAAAGGGAAAGAGAGACCCGGACAAAGCCGGATATCCCATATAGTTCAATATCCAACCTCTACAAACCCCTATTAATTTGAACAACAACTTGGCAACTAAAAAAAATTGTATTTACATAGCGTGTCATCCCTCAGCGATGCCCAACGCTGGTGGGATTGGCTTTAAATTAGTTTAGGTCTGAAGCCGTCTATCATATTTGAAAATTTAGGTAAGTGCAGATTTATTCAGATAGCGAATTATAAATTTTCTGGTAATTAAGTCAAGCGGTTGTCGTTATCTCAGGTTGGCTGCGCTTTACCTTACTAGGCTTATTTGTATGGACATCTTAAGACTTATTTGGACATTTAAGAGAAAAGTGGGAGTGAAAGCAATTACATAATTGTTTTAGCTTATTTGTAATATATTATTGTTTGTCAATACCCGGAAGAGCTACAGTATAGACGTAACTAAGTCTCAAGTCTTTAATTAGGACGGGCTAAGTTATCCTAATCTTAATTAGTTACCACCATGAACTTAATTCCTTAAGATGACGCCAATCTAATAGCTATATCCACCGCCGTGAATAATAAGTACACAATGTGTGGTATACCAGCAACTCATCCTAAGACTGAGCTCGTTCAAGCGGCGGCCGACCGCCTGAACGTGGAACGAAGTACGCGATAGAAGTGTTTAAACCGTTGTGACTCTAACACAGCCGAGGACCGAAGGGCTATTTAATAAAATGTCGAACTTAATCAGTTGTGAATCACGTGTAAGGTCTTTTTATTATTATTTCTAAAAAAAAAAGGTGCTTACTGGCTGGATTCATGAGTATTTGGCATGTGTGATGAGGACGGGCAGCATACAGATCTTCCTCATCAACAATGCCCAAAAGCTTGTGAATCCAGCCATCAGACCCCTTGTTTATGAATGAAAAACGGTTTACAAACAATCCGTCCTCGACTTAAGTTCATTCCATCCAGCAGTCGACCCCACAGACGTATTCATACATTTTAACATGCTGTTTATTCAAAACAGGAATTTTCTCAAATATAAATTAATATTATAATATATTAGCATATTGTGCATATATTGGCATAGGTTAGGTTAGGTGTTTGGGTTCTGTTGGCGATTATTTGTATTTGTAGTACGTGGGTGAAGCATTTATAGCGATGTGGTTCGAACAAAAGTCGTCAGTGAAGCACTTGTTCCGGAAGTGATCAAACGTCAGCAGTTATGAGTCGTGTGTAAACCGTTTTTCATTCATAAACAGCTGGGGGTTTGGCGGGTGGATGGAATCACTTTTGGGTCTTTGTTGGAGGACGGGCTGCCGGAACAAGTGCTTCACTGGACAAATTTTGTTCGAACCACAACCCTATAAATGCTTCACCCACGTACTACAAATACAAATAATCGCCAACAGAACCTAAACACTAACCTAAGCTAACCTATGCCTATATATGCACAATATGCTAATATATTATAATATTAATTTATATTTGAGAAACTTCCCGTTCTGAGTGAACAGCATGTAAAAATTTATGAATGCGTCTGTGGGTCGACCGCTGGATGTAATGGACACCTGGAGAAAAACGATAAAATCCAGACAGTATGGTTCGATCTGGAAGATCCTGTGAAACGAATTTACTCAGTTTCTATGATTTTGCCACAGAGATTTTACAGAAAGAGATGGTGGGTTGACTGCATCTATCTGGACCTAAAATAGTGTTTCGAGCGAATTCCACATAAGAGGGTTGTTCTGGAAAACTGGAACATATTGGAGAGGCGGCAGGAAAGCTTCTAACATGGATGAAAATTTTCTGACAGAAAAATGAGGGCAGTAATCAGAGGCAATGTATCGGACTGGAGAAATGTCCAAGTGGAGTACCACAGGGTTTCTTGCACCGGTATGTTCATTGTCTACATAAATGATCTACCAGATGGAATACAGAATTATATGAACATGTTTTGTTTGCTGATGATGCTAAGATAACAGGAAGGATAAGAAACTTAGATGATTGTCATGCCCCTGTGTGTGACTTCCAAGGGAGGAAGTTGGCTTCAGAAGACCTGGACAAATAAGTATATGGAGCACCACTTGGCAAATGGAATTTTGTGTGAATAATGCCAGTTATGGAATGTGGAATAGTGAGAACATAGACCCCCACACAACCAATATTATGTGAGAAATCGTTAAAGAATTCTGATAAAGAAAGAGTTCTAGGGTGGTTCTGGAAAAAAAAAAACTGTCACCTGAGGACCACATTAAGAACATTGGGCGAGGAGCCTATGTTATACTTATCTAACTTCAGAATTGCTTTTAAATACATGGATGGAGAAATACTAAGAAATTGTTCACGACTTTTTTTGTTAGACAAAAGCTGGAAAATGCAGCGGCTGTATGGTGCACATATCTTAAGAAACACAAATTAAAAAGTTCAAAGATATGCCTAAGTGGCTTCCAGAACTGAAGGGCAAGAGCTACGATGAGAGGTTTAAGGCATAATATACCAAAACTAGAAGATAGAGAAAAAAAAAGGACGATATATGATCACTCCGTAGAAAATAGTAACAGGAAGTGATCAAAATTGATAGGGAGAATTCCTGAGACCCGGAACTCCAAGAAGCAAGAGGTCAGAGATTTGAACTAACGAAACAAAGCTGCCGAGAAATATAAAAATCACTTTTTGTAACAGAGTGGTAGACGGTTGGAACAAGTTAGGTTAGGTGAGAAGGTGGTGGAGCCAAGACCGTCAGTAGTTTTCAAAAGCGTTATAGGACAAAGAGTGCTGGGAGGACGGGTCACCACCACGAGCGTAGTTCTCATACTGTAACTACACTTAGGTAATTACATATGTATACCACACACATGTATAAACAATGAATATACACTGTATACACACATATACACACGTGTATACCCCACAGTGTCTTTTCAGTGTCAGTGTAGTTAACAGATTGAATGCATTAAGCAGTGATGTGGTGGAGGCTGACTCCATACACAGTTTCAAATGTTAGATACGATTGAGCCCGATAGGCTCAGGAACCTGTACACCAGTTGATTGACAGTTGAAGAGGGCGGGACCAAAGAATCCAGAGCTCAACCCCCGCAAGCACACTAGGCGCGAGTACACACACACACACACACCATATATATATATATGAAGTATTATTTACTATATATTTAATATTGACCATAATTCAAATACTTAAAATAATTCTATTAACCTTTATTATTATTAAAATACAAGTGAACAAGAGTTCTGTAAGTTATGTGAAGCGTGTGGAGTCCCTGGCTATGTCTTCCCTCTGTCCCAGCGTTGAGTCAAGCCAGTGTGGTCACCGGGCCATGTCTCCCCTATCCTCGTGCTGTGTGTGACTCCTGAGGCACTGTACCAGCTCAGGCGCTGATGGCGCTGTAATCGCCTCTCCAAAACTATCGCCTTGGAGCAGACTGCTATTAGTCTTTTCAGCCCCGGCCGGCGAAGGTTCAGCGGCTTCAGCGCCTGAGTCATAAACAAACGCACGGGAAAATGGTCGTTAAAGTCGCAATATATAGGTAGACAGGTTCAAACGAGCCTGGCGATGCTGTACACGTCAGCAGCGGGGGTACATGGGCGGTTCTTTAAGACCTCGGGTGCAATATGTGTGCACTGGCCACCCTCCTGAAAGTTGCCCCGTTCCCCAATGGAGCATGGCCATGCCAAAAGCAATAATAGTAACCTGGATTCCCTCAGTCGTGTACTGCAGGCAGATGTTATCCGCCTTTATATCCACATGTACCCATCCCCGAGCATGGATGGTCTCCAGGATCCGGCACATCTGACTTATCACCTCCAGATACTCATACACAGACTGGCCGCGGCGCGACTACTGTTGCCCAAGTCTCGCCGGAGTATTCCGTGATCAGAGTGAGGGTCTCAGGGCAGACGCCAATCAACTTCTGCACGCCGGCCAATCCTTGCAGATCCTACAGAGCCTCGATTTCACCGACTAGCGAATTGATAAACCATGGTTAGTCGACACGGTCGTGGCCACCCACCACGAGTCCACCACTGATGCCACAGAACAAGTGCCGAACGACCCGGATCCCAGCATCCATGTGCGTCCTTATTGAAGACGGAGTAGAAGAAGGAGGGGCCGTACACGTCCACTTGGAGGCGATCGCACACCTCTCTGAGGCGCTCCACACCTGATGACTCCTCCATCATGAGAACCAATGAATATCCTTAGCAAACCTTAGAGAATAGTTAGCGATCCTGATATATATATCCGATATAACGATAATTTAGTCAAGATGCTGGAAGACATTACGCAGTCAAGATGCTGGTGGAGATTATCCAGACAAGATGCTGGTGAAGATTATCCAGTCAAGGTGATGCTGGAGGTTGAGTACTCAAGATGATGCTGGAGGTTGAGTAATCAAGATGAGTGCTGGAGGTGAGTAGGTCAGATGATGCTGGAGGTTGAGTAGTCAGATGATGCTGGAGGTAATTACTGTTATGAACCTACATACGCAAGGTCAAATATATGGTATTAGGTATGTTGAGGTTATAAGTCTAGTCCTTTATTCTTTCGTTAGCTTACTCTTGTAGTATTAATATTGTATAGAATAACAGAGGTTTATGTTCATACACACAGATAATATACTTAAGGTATGTAATATATGGTAAATATGTCATAATGACCGGGTAACTGCTGTCACTCCTCCCATATCACCTTCTGCCCCACCCTGCCCCATAGTGAACGTCTTAAGGAAGTGTACCAACTGTATATAGAAATGACTTCCTTGTCAGTTCACATCATATAGACTTCATACGTCTAGTCCTCGGGTTGTGTATCTTTTTCTCAATGTCGATATAATGCTGTGTAAATGGATCAGGCTAACATATCTATTAGTAAATCAGGTGGAAGGTGATTGTGGGTACTTATGGATTTAGAGTATTGTTACAGTGTTACAAGAATGTGAGGTGATTCTTTGCCCACCTGTAAGTGTCACCCTTTTCTTTGCCCACCTGTAAGTTGTCACTCTTCCCAACTGTTACTTAGGATAGTTACCACTGCGCCGGGTTGGAGCCTGGTGTTAGCTATGTTTATGTATCAGATGTTACTGATATGATAGCTGATTCAATATTGATTTGTTACTGAATTGTTAACTGATGTGTAAGTTAACTGATGGGATACTTAACTGAGTTTCACACTAAATTGATAGCTGATTTGCTAGTTGATTTGACAGTTGATTGATAACTGATTTATAAGATAGTTGAGCCGTGTGTTGAAGCTCTCTTCTTACTGATGAAAGCATCAGCTTCAGTGTACATCATGTGTATAATAGTTATACTTAAGTGCATATAATTAATGTTCTCGAGTTTACGGTGATCTAATTATATGCCCCAGTAAACTGGCGTTGTAGTAACAGCCGTTTTTTTATTAATTCCCCCTAGACTCTTGATTTTTTATTATTAGTATTATTATTATTTCTACCAGCAAACGTGGCCACACAATCACAATGCTAACCAGCATATATACATTTTCTTCTGTCCTCCATATATGGGCAGGGTTAGAGATCAGTTAAACATATAGTTCAGGATGATTATTGGAACAATCAACCACAGAAGGTGATTCGATACTTTAAAATGCTAAGCTAACTCTTGATTGTAATTGGCAGGCCTTGGTTGGCCAGCGATGCTGGGCTCATGAGGTCACTGACAAGTAGTCATAGTGATGCTGGTGGTGTCAGTAGTCAAGATGATGCTGGTGGTTCAGTAGTCAAGATGATGCTTGGAGGTTCAGTAGTCAAGAAGATGCTGAAGGTTCAGTAGTCAAGACGATGCTGAAGGTTCAGTAGTCAAGATGATGCTGGTGGTTCAGTAGTCAAGATGCTGCTGGAGGTTCAGTAGGTCAGATGATGGTGGAGGTTCAGTAGTCAAGATGCTGATGGTTCAGTAGTCAAGATGATTCTGGTGGTTCAGTAGTCAAGATGCTGATGGTTCAGTAGTCAAGATGATGCTGGTGTTCAGTAGTCAAGATGATGCTGGTGGTTCAGTAGTCAAGATGCTGGAGGTTCAGTAGTCGTCTTCAGTAGTCAAGATTGAGCTGGTGTTCAGTAGTCAAGATGATGGTGGAGGTTCAGTAGTCAAGATTATGCTGAAGGTTCAGTAGTCAAGATGATTCTGGTGGTTCAGTAGTGTGTATGATGGTTGGTCAGTAGTCAAGATGGTGCTGGTGGTTCAGTAGTCAAGATGATGCTGGAGGTTCAGTAGTCAAGATGATGCTGGTGGTTCAGTAGTCAAGATGCTGCTGGTGGTTCAGTAGTCAAGATTACGCGTCCACGATTACGCGTCCAGCGTGCTGTCCCCACAGCCACCGGCCCCCTGTGTGTTTGTGTGTAATTACCTAAGTGTAGTTACAGGATAGCAGCTACGCTCGGTGGTTGTCCCGTCTTCCCAGCACTCTTTACCATATAACGCTTGAAACTACTGACGGTCTTGGCCTCCACCACCTTCATCACTAACTTGTTCCAAGCGGTCTACCACTCTGTTTACAAAAGTGATTTTCCGTATATTTCTCCGCAGCTTTGTTTTCGTTAGTTTAATCTATGTGTGTGTAATGTGTGTGTGGGGGTGTGTGTGTGTGTGTGTGTAGTGTGTGTGTGTGGTGTGTGTGTGTGTGTGTGGTGTGTGTGTGGTGGGTGTGTGTAGCGATGGTGCGTGTGTATTGAAGGGAGGGTTTCCGAGAATCATTCCCGCCCAATTAAGACAATAACAAGGGCCAGATAATAACATGACCAATAATTACATCTTACTAACCACAACAGGACACTAACCACCAGTGACCTGCTGACATGACCTGCACTACAACAACGGTGCTCAAACAAGTCAACTCCTTGCACATGTTACTTAATCAAACGATAGATTACCTAAACAGATACGTCACTTGGAAAGTTGACTTTGGAACACTCTCGCTCGTACTTTCAAAATGGCGAAGATAAAAATTTTACCTACTCAAAAACATCTAATTTTTGTTAACAGTAAATCTATGACAGATAGATAATAGGATTTTAAAATGAAATCTGTTTAAGGCTCACTCTAGACCAACCACCCTAGAAAGGTGAAGGGACGACGGACGTTTCGGTCCGTCCTGGACATTCTCAAGTCGATTGTGACTTGGCAATGGTCCTTAATCTGAGGCTTAAATCTGAGACTTAAATCTGAGACTTAGATTGAGACTTAAATCTGTTTACTTTCTTTTTTCATATGAACCTTAAAGACCAATGAAGATGAGAAAGTATTATAACATATATTTAGTATACAATATAATTTATATAACATATAAACAATACACCAAAGGACAAAAACCAGGGTACGACTTTACACGAGCTGAGGCAAATGGGACAAGAATGCTTCTAAGTGTGAAGAGGACCGAGCCGCCACCTTACCAAGAGACTGAACTTCATGAGTCCAAGGTCTCTACAAGATTCAGGTTGTTACAGGACACAGTACACAACATTCGACATAGAATAATTACCACGTGGTTGATGACGAACACTGCACCTCAGGACTAGAGGGCAGATACAACTTATGTGGATATCATGCACGACAGTTGATGATAACAGTACGTGAAGAGAAAGCATATAATAATTTCAGAAGTAGATATGGCAAACGCAGGTCGTAGTGCAATACTTAGCGGGTGTGATACGACATCACTGGTAGTCGGCAGTGGAATAGGTCGTCTCTCAGACGACCGACAGGAGGATGACGTGGGGATCGATCGTTCTGAGCCAGTAGCGCACGTCGAATAGACGTACAAGTGGACACAATATACCATGGAGGAGTACTCACACTGAGAAGTGGTAGAGGAAGCATCATGTCCCCGGTGGGACGCTCGAGGAAGTTTGTAAGACTCGCGCCTGAAGGTTGGTTCTTGACGGACTGTTGCGTTCCTTCATAACGTATTCATAGGCACTCCCATACGGTTGGCTGGCGTCCATCACCTACGAGCATCCAGGCCACCTGCAACACATCAAGCACCACCTCGTCAACCACCTCGTCAACACAACCTTCTCTACACAACCATCCTCATGAATAAACCTTCCAACAGCTGACAACTTAAACCCAATACACTACACCACGTCTTACTATAAGGAGAACAGCACGACTCACCTAAACCGCACATATGTTCATAGCCTGAAAGTCAATATTCAGGAGACGGTCCAGAATCTACGTCAATCATGCCATCGTCGTAAAGAATTAGAAAGAGGAGCAAATCCACACGGGTCGTGACGAGGGTTCGAAACTGCTATCTAGGAACGCACCCCAGACACATCCTTAGAACTTCGGTTTTCAAATAAACATTTTAGGAACTTACCAAACATGCAAGTTTCAAGTGGACTAGGAGTATGAGCAGAGTGATTTATGTAAAGGTTGTGGTGAGGTTATAACTAAACAATGAGAATAAACTGGAGAAATTTTGTTTTTGATGATGGTAACGGGGAAATATTGGCTTGAAAACAGAGCTGTGGATGCGTGGAATGGGCCGCCAGTTCATCAGTGAGAAACGTGTGGTTTCAAGACAGATTACACAGGTATATATAAGTATGGGGGTGAATATAATTAAACGGACTCCACCGAGCATGGAGCAGCTGGTGTCTGGTGATGTTCCATAACTATTAAGTTACTTTGGTTCTGTGTTATTCCGTATTTGCGTTGCTTATGTATCAACTACGGCAAAATGATCTCAACCCCCGCAAGCACAACTAGGTGAATACATGTATACCCACATCTATACACAAACATGCATACACACATCTATCCCCACACATGTATACACACATATATACCCACACATGTATATAATGTATATCCCACATAGAGAAAGTCTGCGACTTGAGGGGAATTGGCAGGTATATAAAAGGGAAAGATGTACCTTTGAGGATCACCCTGAACAGTGCCAAACAGATGGAAGAAGTACTAAGGAATGCTAGCAAGTGATGAGGAAGGGAAAGTATGGTCGTTAAGACGAGATCTTTCAAAAGAAGAAAAGAGAAGCTGAAACTGAACCTGGTAGAGTCAAAAGGTTTAAATGTGAGCAGGAATGAATAAGAAATCAATTTTTTGTTCTACAAAGTGATACGGGGTAGGCACATCTATAAAAATGGTGCAAAAAGGCAAACCAACAAAATCGCTAGAGAAAGGGGGTAGTGAAGAATAAGGAGAGTGGGGGAACATGTTCCTGAAAATTGCATACACCAACATAGATGGAGTGAGATCGAAGTTACTGGAGTTAAGTGATGCAATACAGCTGCAGACACCAGACATTGTTGCACTCACGGAGACAAAACTTGAAGATGATATTTTAAATGAGGTCATATTCCCAAGGGGCTACTCAGTATGGAGACGGGGCAGAAAAATTATGAAAGGCAGTGGCGTTGCTGTGCTGGTGAAAAAACACCTAAAGGTAAACGAAATAATGATTGCCAATCCACGAGAAGTTGACGTACTAGCACTAGAGACCTGTAATGAGGATGATGAACTAACGATCATAAATGCATATAGTCCACCGCCAAGCAACACATGGTCAAAGGAGGAGCTGGATAATAAACGAGAAGGTCTTATAACAACAATGTGAGAGATTATAGCGAGAGCTGATAAAGATAAATCACGACTGTTAGTAGTCGGCGACTTCAACTTGAAATCCATAGACTTGGAGGCATATGAAGCTAGAACAGAGGATTTTTGGACTTGTAGATTCGTAAATCTCATCCTTGAAACATTCATGTTTCAACATGTTAAACAAGCTACGAGGAAGAGGGAAGGGGATGTTCCCTCCATGCTGGATTTGATATTTACCAGGAAAGAGGATGAGATATTTGACATTCAGTATCTTCCTCCCTTGGGTAAAAGTGACCATGTCATTTTGGGAATAAAGTATGCAATGCATTATAATTTGGAAGAAAATAAGGAGGTTGAAGCAGTTGAAAAACCTAATTTCAAGAGAGGACATTATAAGGAACTTAGACATTTCTATAAGGAATTTGACTGGAATGACTTGTTGTTAGTACATGATGTAAATGAGATGTATGTCACGTTTTGTGAAATATATGGTAACGGCACAACACAATTTATATCAAAGCAAAAATGCAGAACCAAGAAACAGGATTGGTTCAGCAAAAATTTCCAGAGGGCCAGAGACCAAAAGACACAAAAATGGAATCAATACAGGAAGAGGCCAAACCCCCAAACATACCAGCGATACAAAGATGCGAGAAACAACTACACGGCAGTGAGGAGAAAGGCAGAAAGAAATTTTGAAAAAGGGATTGCAGACAAATGTAAAACAGAACCAGGTCTATTCTATAAATTCATAAACAAGAAATTGTAGGTAAAGGATAATATTCAGAGGTTGAAAACGGGAAACAGATTCACAGAAAATGAAAAAGAAATGTGTGAAATATTAAACGAAAAGTTCCAAAGTGTGTTTGTACAAAATGAAATCTTCTGGGAACCAGACACAATAGAATTTCAGGGAACAACATAGAGCACATAGAGGTGTCTAGAGACGAAGTGGAAAAAATGCTTAAGGAGCTAAATAAGAACAAAGCAGTTGGTCCAGATGGAGTTTCACCATGGGTTCTGAGAGAATGTGCACCTGAGCTTAGCATTCCACTTCAACTGATTTTTCAGGCATCCCTGTTTACAGGAGTTGTAGCTGATGTGTGGAAAAAGGTTAACATAGTTCCAATCTACAAAAGTGGCAGCAGGAAAGACCCCCTAAATTATAGACCTGTATCATTGACAAGTGTAATAGTCAAAATATTGGAAAAAATAATTAAAAATAAATGGGTAAAACACCTGGAGAAAAACGATAAAATATCAGGCAGTATGGCTTTCGATCTGGAAGATCCTGTGAAACGAATTTACTCAGTTTCTATGATTTTGCCACAGAGATTTTACAGAAAAGAGATGGTTGGGTTGACTGCATCTATCTGGACCTAAAATAGGTTTTCGAGCGAATTCCACATAAGAGGTTGTTCTGGAAACTGGAACATATTGGAGAGGCGGCAGGAAAGCTTCTAACATGGATGAAAAATTTCTGACAGAAAAATGAGGGCAGTAATCAGAGGCAATGTATCGGACTGGAGAAATGTCACAAGTGGAGTACCACAGGGTTCTTGCACCGGTAATGTTCATTGTCTACATAAATGATCTACCAGATGGAATACAGAATTATATGAACATGTTTGCTGATGATGCTAAGATAACAGGAAGGATAAGAAACTTAGATGATTGTCATGCCCCTGTGTGTGACTTCCAAGGGAGGAAGTTGGCTTCAAGAAGACCTGGACAAAATAAGTATATGGAGCACCACTTGGCAAATGGAATTTTGTGTGAATAAATGCCATGTTATGGAATGTGGAATAGGAGAACATAGACCCCCACACAACCTATATATTATGTGAGAAATCTTTAAAGAATTCTGATAAAGAAAGAGATCTAGGGGTGGTTCTAGATAAAAAAAAAACTGTCACCTGAGGACCACATTAAGAACATTGTGCGAGGAGCCTATGTTATACTTTCTAACTTCAGAATTGCTTTTAAATACATGGATGGAGAAATACTAAAGAAATTGTTCACGACTTTTGTTAGACAAAAGCTGGAATATGCAGCGGTTGTATGGTGCCCATATCCTATGAAACAACAAATTAGAAAAAGTTCAAAGATATGCCTAAGTGGCTTCCAGAACTGAAGGGCAAGAGCTACGAGGAGAGGTTACAGGCATTAAATATGCCAAAACTAGAAGATAGAAGAAAAAAAGGCGATATGATCACTCCGTAGAAAATAGTAACAGGAATCGACAAAATTGATAGGGAAGAATTCCTGAGACCCGGAACTCCAAGAACAAGAGGTCAGAGATTTGAACTAACGAAACAAAGCTGCCGAAGAAATATAAGAAAAATCACTTTTGTAAACAGAGTGGTAGACGGTTGGAACAAGTTAGGTGAGAAGGTGGTGGAGGCCAAGACCGTCAGTAGTTTCAAAGCGTTATATGACAAAGAGTGCTGGGAGGACGGGACACCACGAGCGTAGTTCTCATACTGTAACTACACTTAGGTAATTACATATGTATACCAACACATGTATAAACACATGAATATACACATGTATACACACATATACACACGTGTATACCCCACAGTGTCTTTTCAGTGTCAGTGTAGTTAACAGATTGAATGCATTAAGCAGTGATGTGGTGGAGGCTGACTCCATACACAGTTTCAAATGTTAGATACGATTGAGCCCGATAGGCTCAGGAACCTGTACACCAGTTGATTGACAGTTGAGAGGCGGGACCAAAGAACCAGAGCTCAACCCCCGCAAGCACAACTAGGCGAGTACACACACACACACACACACATATATATATATAAGTAATTTAAATATATATATTTAATATTGACCATAATTCAAATACTTAAAATAATTCTATTAACCTTTATTATTATTAAAAATACAAGTGAACAAGAGTTCTGTAAGTTATGTGAAGCGTGTGGAGTCCCTGGCTATGTCTTCCCTCTGTCCCAGCGTTGAGTCAAGCCAGTGGTGTCACCTGGCCATGTCTCCCCTATCCTCGTGCTGTGTGTGACTCCTGAGGCACTGTACCAGCTCAGGCGCTGATGGCGCTGTATCGCCTCTCCAAAACTATCGCCTTGGAGCAGACTGCTATTAGTCTTTTCAGCCCCGGCCGGCGAAGGTTCAGCGGCTTCAGCGCCTGAGTCATAAACAAACGCACGGGAAAATGGTCGTTAAAGTCGCAATAATAGGTAGACAGTTCAAACAGCCTGGCGATGCTGTACACGTCAGCAGCGGGGGTACATGGGCGGTTCTTTAAGACCTCGGGTGCAATATGTGTGCACTGGCCACCCTCCTGAAAGTTGCCCCGTTCCCCAATGAGCATGGCCATGCCAAAATCAATAATAGTAACCTGGATTCCCTCAGTCGTGTACTGCAGGCAGATGTTATCCGCCTTTATATCCACGTGTACCCATCCCCGAGCATGGATGGTCTCCAGGATCCGGCACATCTGACTTATCACCTCCAGATACTCATACACAGACTGGCCTCGCGCGACTACTGTTGCCCAAGTCTCGCCGGAGTATTCCGTGATCAGAGTGAGGGTCTCAGGGCAGACGCCAATCAACTTCTGCACGCCGGCCAATCCTTGCAGATCCTACAGAGCCTCGATTTCACCGACTAGCGAGTTGATAAACCATGGCTAGTCGACACAGGTCTTGGCCACCCACCACGAGTCACCAACTGATGCCACAGAACAAGTGCCGAACGACCCGGATCCCAGCATCCATGTGCAGTCCTTATTGAAGACGGAGTAGAAGAAGGAGGGGCCGTACACGTCCACTTGGAGGCGATCGCACACCTCTCTGAGGCGCTCCACACCTGATGACTCCTCCATCATGAGAACCAATGAATATCCTTAGCAAACCTTAGAGAATAGTTAGCGATCCTGATATATATATCCGATATAACAATAATTTAGTCAAGATGCTGGAAGACATTACGCAGTCAAGATGCTGGTGGAGATTATCCAGACAAGATGCTGGTGAAGATTATCCAGTCAAGGTGATGCTGGAGGTTGAGTACTCAAGATGATGCTGGAGGTTGAGTACTCAAGATGATGCTGGAGGTTGAGTAGTCAAGATGATGCTGGAGGTTGAGTAGTCAAGATGATGCTGGAGGTTAATTACTGTTATGACCCTACATACGCCAGGTAAATATATGGTATTAGGTATGTTGAGGTTATAAGTCTAGTCCTTTATTCTTTCGTTAGCTTACTCTTGTAGTATTAATATTGTATAGAATAACAGAGGTTTATGTTCATACACACATATAATATACTTAAGGTATGTAATATATGGTAAATATGTCATAATGACCGGGTAACTGCTGTCACTCCTCCCATATCACCTTCTGCCCCACCCTGCCCCATAGTGAACGTCTTAAGGAAGTGTACCAACTGTATATAGAAATGACTTCCTTGTCAGTTCACACATAGACTTCATACGTCTAGTCTCGGGTTGTGTATCTTTTTCTCAATGTCGATATAATGCTGTGTAAATGGATCAGGCTAACATATCTATTAGTAAATCAGGTGGAAGGTGATTGTGGGTACTTATGGATTATAGAGTATTGTTACAGTGTTACAGAATGTGAGTGATTTCTTTGCCCACCTGTAAGTGTCACCCTTTTCTTTGCCCACCTGTAAGTGTCACTCTTCCCAACTGTTACTTAGGATAGTGTACCACTGCGCCGGGTTGGAGCCTGGTGTTAGCTATGTTTATGTATCAGATGTTACTGATATGATAGCTGATTCAATATTGATTTGTTACTGAATTGTTAACTGATGTGTAAGTTAACTGATTGGATACTTAACTGAGTTTCACACTAAATTGATAGCTGATTTGCTAGTTGATTTGACAGTTGATTGATAACTGATTTATAAGACTAGTTGAGCTGTGTGTTGAAGCTCTCTTCTTACTGATGAAAGCATCAGCTTCAGTGTACATCAGTGTATAATAGTATACTTAAGTGTATATATAATGTTCTCGAGTTTACGGTGATCTAATTATATGCCCCAGTAAACTGGCGTTGTAGTAACAGCCGTTTTTTATTAATTCCCCCTAGACTCTTGATTTTTTATTATTATTATTATTATTATTTTCTACCACAAACGTGGCCACACATTCACAATGCTAACCAGCATATATACATTTTCTTCTGTCCTCCATGGACAGGGTTAGAGATCAGTTAAACATATAGTTCAGGGATTTATTGAACAATCAACCACAGAAGGTGATTCGGTACTTTTAAAATGCTAAGCTAACTCTTGATTGTAATTGGCCAGGCTTTGGTTGGCCAGCGATGCTGGGCTCATGAGGTCATGACAAGTAGTCAAGATGATGCTGGTGGTTCAGTAGTCAAGATGATGCTGGTGGTTCAGTAGTCAAGATGATGCTGGAGGTTCAGTAGTCAAGATGATGCTGGTGGTTCAGTAGTCAAGATGATGCTGGAGGTTCAGTAGTCAAGATGATGCTGGTGGTTCAGTAGTCAAGATGCTGCTGGAGGTTCAGTAGTCAAGATGATGCTGGAGGTTCAGTAGTCAAGATGATGCTGGTGGTTCAGTAGTCAAGATGATGCTGGTGGTTCAGTAGTCAAGATGCTGTGGGTCAGTAGTCAAGATGATGCTGGTGGTTCAGTAGTCAAGATGATGCTGGTGGTTCAGTAGTCAAGATGCTGGAGGTTCAGTAGTCGTTCAGTAGTCAAGATGATGCTGGTGGTTCAGTAGTCAAGATGATGCTGGAGGTTCAGTAGTCAAGATGATGCTGGAGGTTCAGTAGTCATATGATGCTGGAGGTTCAGTAGTCAAGATGATGATGGTGGTTCAGTAGTCAAGATGGTGCTGGTGGTTCAGTAGTCAAGATGATGCTGGAGGTTCAGTAGTCAAGATGATGCTGGTGGGTTCAGTAGTCAAGATGCTGCTGGTGGTTCAGTAGTCAAGATTACGCGTCCACAGATTACGCGTCCAGCGTGCTGTCCACACAGCCACCGCCCCCTGTGTGTTTGTGTGTAATTACCTAAGTGTAGTTACAGGATGAGAGCTACGCTCGTGGTGTCCCGTCTTCCCAGCACTCTTTATCATATAACGCTTTGAAGAAACTACTGACGGTCTTGGCCTCCACCACCTTCTCACCTAACTTGTTCCAAGCGTCTACCACTCTGTTTACAAAAGTGAATTTTCGTATATTTCTCCGGCAGCTTTGTTTCGTTAGTTTAAATCTATGTGTGTGTATGTGTGTGTGGTGTGTGTGTGTGTGTGTGTGTGTGTGTTGGTGGTTTTGTGTGGTGTGTGTGTGTGTGTGTGTGTGTGTGTGTGGTGTGGTGTGTGTGTGTGGTGTGTGTGGTGATGCAGTGCGTGCGTGTGTATGTGGAAGGGAGGGTTCCGAGTAATCATTCCCGCCCATTAAGACAATAACAAGGGCCAGATAATAACATGACCAATAATTACATCTTACTAACCACAACAGGACACTAACCACCAGTGACCTGACAGTGACCTGCACTACAACAACGGTGCTCAACAAGTCAACTCCTTGACATGTTACTTAATCAAACGATAGATTACCTAAACAGATACGTCACTTGGAAAGTTGACTTTGGAACACTCTCGCTCGTACTTTCAAAATGGCGAAGATAAAAATTTTACCTACTCAATAAACTCTAATTTTGTTAACAGTAAATCTATGACAGATAGATAATAGGATTTTAAAATGAAATCTGTTTAAGGTGCCCAGACCACACACTAGAAAGTGAAGGGACGACGACGTTTCGGTCCGTCCTGGACCATTCTCAAGTCGATTGTGACTTGGAATGGTCTTAAATCTGAGGCTTAAATCTGAGACTAAATCTGAGACTTAATTGAGACTTAAATCTGTTTACTTTCTTTTTCTCCATATGACCTTAAAGAAATGAAGAGAGAAGTATATATAACATATATTTATATACATATATAATTTATATAACATATAAACAATACACCAAAGGACAAAACCAGGTACGACTTTACAGAGCTGAGGAAATGGACAAGATGCTTCTAGTGAATGGACCGGCCGGCCACCTTACAAGAGACTGAACTTCAGGAGCAAGGTCTCTACAAGTTCAGTTGTTGTTCAGCGACAGTAACAACCTTCACATAGATAATTACCCGGGGTTGATGCGAACAGCTGCACCTCAGGACTAGAGATACACTTATGTGGATATCATGCACACATTTGAGAAAGTACTGAAAAAGAAAGCAAATAAAAGTAGATAGAAACAGGTCGTAGTCAAACTTAGCGCCGGTGTGAACGACATCCTGGTAGTCGGCTGGAATGGTCGTATCTCCAGACGACCGACAGGAGACGTTGGGAGTCACGTTCTGAAGCAGAGCGCAACGGAGGTAGACGTAAAGTGGACAATATATGGGGGTACTCACACTGAGAAGTGGTAGAGGAAGCACTTCCAGCCGGTGGGCGCTCGAGGAAGTTGTAGACGCGGCCTTGAAGGTGGTCTTGACGGACTTGCGTTCCTTCATAACGTATCTGGCCTCCCATACGGTGCGGCGTCCATCACCGACGACACCAGGCCACCTGCAACACCACAAGCACCACCTCGTCAACCACCTCGTCAACACAACCTTCTCTACACAACCATCCTCATGATACCTCAACAGCTGACATACTTAACCAATACACACACACGCTTACTATAAGGAGAACAGCACGACTCACCTAAACCGCACAATGTTCAACTGAAAAGTAATATCAGGAGACGGTCAGAATCTCGCATCATGCCATCGTAAAGAATATGAAGAGAGCAAATCCACAGGGCGTGACGAGGGTTCGAAACTGCTCTGGAAGCACCCAGACACATCCTTAGAACTTCGGTTTCAACCCTTTTAACCTGCGTAGCTCAGTCGATAAAGGCAGTGTCTGGGCTCTCCGGACGCAGGTTCGAATCCTCGTCACGGCCCTTGTGGATTGTCATTTGCAGCATCACGCCTTGTGATCTTGTGTGTGAATATAAAGATGTGTTAATAGCGCCTTTAACACTCAACAGTAGTTGTCTTGGGATAAAAAATTGAAATGACAGTATTTTAGAAGCACTTACGCCGCCAAGACGCGGCATCCTTGTTCTAGTACAACGAGATGCTCCAGAATGATCACTACAGCCTCCGGAGCATCAGCTGACCGTCACCACTTAAGGTGCCGTGGCAAGTGTGTGTGTATATGTATAAGGAAGGGGGGAGGGGGAGTACATGTGTGCGCTCTCCTTTCTAAGTTTAACTTCCTTTAAATATCTATATTTGATGCCAGAACTCATACATGTCTGGGTATATCTATATTTTTTATACAAAATGTCTGTTGACAGTAGACCAAACGCTGGGGAAAGCCTCTCCTAATGTCAATATGACACTGGGTGTATGTGTCTAAGCCAGTCAATATGACAACCGACCCTGACTGGTGTCATAACCAGTCAGGGTCGGCCTAGTGCCCCGTTTAAAAAATATTGACATGTTAGCGAAGCTCAGAGAGTTGCACCAGTCTCGCCCTAGCGGGGAGGGTTTTCTCTTCATTGTATAGTTTTTCTGTGCTTTGAAATATTACATTTTCTGAGAGGGGAGGGAAGGAGAGGAGGATATTGGAAGGGAGGTGAAAGAGAGGGAGAAGAGAGGAGGGATAAAGGGAAAAGAGATGAAAGAGGACTGTTACGAGAGTGGAGTAGAAGGGAAGAAAGAGAAGAGGGATAAAAGGGAAAGAGAGACCCGGACAAAGCCGGATATCCCATATAGTTCAATATCCAACCTCTAAAACCCCTATTAATTTGAACACAACTTGCACTAAAAAAATTGTATTTACATAGCGTGTCACTCCTCCAGTCAGATGCCCAACGCTGGTGGGATTGGCTTTAAATTAGTTTAGGTCTGAAGCCGTCATCATATTTGAAAATTTTAGGTAAGTGCATGATTCAGATAGCGAATTATAAATTTTCTGGTAATTAAGTCAAGCGGTTGTCGTTATCTCAGGTTGGCTGCGCTTTACCTACTAGGCTTATTGTATGGACATCTTAAGACTTATTGGACATCTTAGAGAAAAGTGGGAGTGAAAGCAATTACATAATTTGTTTGCTATTTGTATATATTATTTGTTTTGTCAATACCCGGAAGAGCTAAAGTATAGACGTAACTAAGTCTCAAGTCTTTTAATTAGGACGGGCTAAGTTATCCTAATCTTAATTAGTTACCACCATGAACTTTAATTCCTTAAGATGACGCCAATCTATAGCTATATCCACCGCCGTGAATAATAAGACAACAATGTGGTGGTTATACCAGCAACTCATCCTAAGACTGAGCTCGTTCAAGCGGCGGCCGATCCCCTGAACGTGACGAAGTACGCGATAGAGTGTTTAAACCGTTGTGACTCTAAACAGCCGAGGACCGACGGGCTATTTAATAAAATGTCGAACTTAATCAGTTGTGAATCACGTGTAAGGTCTTTTTATTATTATTTCTAAAAAAAAAAAGGTGCTTACTGGCTGGATTCATGAGTATTTGACATGTGTTGATGAGGGACGGGCAGCATACAGATTCTTCCTCATCAACAATGCCCAAAACTTGTGAATCCAGCCATCAGACCCCTTGTTTATGATGAAAAGCGGGTTTACAAACAATCCGTCCTCGACTTAAGTTCATTTCCATCCAGCAGTCGACCCCACAAGGCGTATTCATACCATGTTTAACATGCTGTTTATTCAAAACAGGAATCCCTTTCTCAAATATAAATTAATATTATAATATATTAGCATATGTGCATATATTGGCATAGGTTAGGTTAGGTGGTTTGGGTTCTGTTGGCGATTCTTTGTAGTTTTGTAGTACGTGGGTGAAAGCATTTATAGCGGATGTGGTTCGGAACCAAAAGGTCGGTCAGTGAAGCTACTTGTTCCGGACATCGTTCAAACGTCAGCAGTTTGAGTGTGTTGTGTAAACCGTTTTTACATTCATAATCAGCTGGGGTTTGGCGGGTGGATGGAACTCACTTTTGGGTCTTTGTTTGGAGTGACGGGCTGCCGGAACAAAGTGTCTGCACTGACAAATCTTTGTTCGAACCACAACCCTTAAATGCTTCACCCACGTACTACGAAATACAAACTAATCGCCAACAGACCTAAACACCTAACCTAGAGCTAACCTATGCCTACTATATTGCACAATATGCTAATATCTTATAATATAATTTCTATTTGAGAAACTTCCCGTTTCTGATGAAGGCAGCATGTAAAATTTATGAATGCGTCTGTGGGGTCGAACCGCTGGATGTAATGGGACTTGAGTCGCAGGAACAAGTTGCATGATATGACATTTCGAACATGTCCTGAACCATTGCTTCCGGAATCATCTCTTGTTTGACCACAACGTTTTGAACTGTTTGCACCCACCGTCTCCTCAAATACAGAAACAGGTATCAGAGAGAACCTGACAGCCTAACTTATACGCCTAACTATACTTCAACTTTTAATATATAATAATTAATAATAATTTACACATTAGAACCAACTTATTTTTAATGCACAATATGTAAAAAATTTATGAAGGCGTCTTGTGGGGAGGGCCAGCTGCTCTTCAATAAGGCCTAGCTAGCGTGAGGATCAGTTGGTTGCATGGGCAATAAAGTAGTAGCAAAATATACTCACTCGCACTGAGTTCATGAGGCCTATGCACACTTTAAAAAGTAATAAAACTGAGTTTTCATTCTGAAATATTAAAAAAAAGCTGAAACCTTAGATTTAGAGATAGATGCAGAGAATGAGTGACAATTAACGAGGCTGAAGTAAACTCTTCAGCTTCAAGTCACAGATTCGAATTGAGAATGGTCCAGGGACGGACCGAAACGTCGTGCGTCCCTTCCTTTCTAGTGTGCGGTCTGGTCCACATGAGAGTAAGTAGGCTCTTAAACAGTAACGTAAATGTATATAGGTTTCATAGAGTTTCTATAGTTATATAGAATAGTATATTTATTATAATCTATAGTATACACTTTAATCTATAATATGATAGTATTATATATATATATATATTATATATATATATATATACTATATATATATAATATATATATAGTTATAGTTCACATCCTCAATAGTAGTTTTCCAATGAACGTAGCTTTCTTAGCGGATTACGGGTGATGCGCTTACATCAACGAGTGGGTGTTATTAAAGTATCACAGAAAATCCGAATCCATCGAGAGAATATTCGTGTGAAACACAAAAGTAGTCACCGCCACTAGACAACAAAAGTTCTCTTTAGGACCCAAACTTTCAAGTTCCGGCTTTTAAAAGTTTATAAAAATATAAAATACTCATTGCGTCTCAAGCGAATATTTTGTGTTTATGAGGAATTATATAGAAAACGGGTGTTGCGTGAGGCTTCGAACTTGTATTAAAACAACGATTATATATATATACATATTTGTTTTATTTTAGTATATATATATTATATATATATATATATATATTAGATATATATATATATTATCTAGATAGTAACTGTAGAAACCTGCTATAATCAAAGTGTACACCATAAAAAGAGGGGGGTGGTAGGAGGAGCGAACACCCTCATGTATTCAGAGTGTATGGCAAGTTTTTCCCCTGAATGCTCTGTGTTCCCTTCCT
>WNGS01164858.1:32360940-32371751 GCA_020271785.1 Procambarus virginalis
GCGATTGGGAGTGGTTGTGAGTGGTGGGTGGTGATTGGGAGTGATTGTGAGTGGTGGGTGGTGATTGGGAGTGATTGTGAGTGGTGGGTGGTGATTGGTGTGGCTGCGATGGTCCCCAGGTGGCGGTGATGGGGGGTGCTAAATGCACTTCCTTTCTATTGTAAACAATCACATTACTGACCCACATATTATTTAACATTGGCTACCTAGTGACAGGAGGGGCAGGTGGGCGTGTCATGGGACACTCTCTCTCTCTCTCTCTCTCTCTCTCCTCTCCTCTCTCTCTCTCTCTCTCCTCTCTCTCTCTCTCTCTCTCTCTCTCTCTCTCTCTCTCTCTCTAAGGGAACTTTTCCTGAACGATGTGTTTCAAAGAGAAATGTTTTGTTGTTAGTGTTTATGAGAGACTGAGCAGGTAAGGAACCCTGTCTGGCTCCTCTTGTCTGGCTCCTGTCTGGCTCCTGTCTAAGTAACTATCAGGTCATTTGGATATCAGGCGACGTGGAAGATACTTCTGATGTCCAACTTCAACGAACAGAGTGATCTTCATCTCCCTGAGGTCACTCAAAAATACTCAATATTATACAACTGCTTTTGGCAACCGGTTGGCATCGAAAGCACACAGTACATTCTCTCCTTGGAGAAATCATAAATAGCAACGGACACAAAATAACGGCCAGATGCCCACCATACCACTGAGCCACGACATGCTAGAAGGATTTGCATCTGGCATTCACCAAGATGCTGGTCCAGTCTCGCTCAGCTCCAGCGATTGTTTCATTGATGAAGTTAGTGATGTTAGTAGGTTGTATGAATTTATTTTTCGAGGTCACGTTGGTCAAGTGGTTGAGTACGCGCTTGACATTACCGGGGGTCGCAGGTTCGCGCCCAGCTCCACAGCCCTAGTGGATTTTTCTCTTCAATAATAATGATAATAAGACCTTGATTTAGGTACTAATGACGGCATTCTTAGCTTATATATATGAATTATTGCGCCCCTGTTGACGTCATCGACGGGTGTTGGAGTGCCTTGCACACACGGCCTACACACTCGTATTGTTGGTTTGGTTGCATCATCGTGTGTGACAGTCCAGTGGCACTCTCATAGTGCAGCACGAGGCACCACCGTGTGCACTGTTGAGTGGGAGAGTGTAAATACACTCTTGATGACGTCCGGAGTGAGCAAGTTGGCTTTATATGGGGTTGTTGATGGTGTGTGTGTGTGTGTGTGTGTGTGTGTGTGTGTGTGTGTGTGTGTGTGTGTGTGTGTGTGTGTGTGTGTGTGTGTGTGTATTCACTTAGTTGTATTTTACGGGGGTTGAGCTTTGCTCTTTCGGCCCGCCTCTCAACTGTCAATCAACTGTTTACTAACTACACTAACTACTTTTTTTTTTCTTTTTTTCCCACACCACACACACACACACACCCCAGGAAGCAGCCCGTGACAGCTGACTAACTCCCAGGTACCTATTTACTGCTAGGTAACAGGGGCATTCAGGGTGAAAGAAACTTTGCCCATTTGTTTCTGCCGGGTGCGGGAATCGAACCCGCGCCACAGAATTACAAGTCCTGCGCGATATCCACCAGGGTGTGGTAGAGTGATTGACAGTAGTGACGGGTGAGAGACGAATGAGTGAAAACGAACTTATTTTGTCTACCACAGACGTGGCCAGAGAATTAGAGAGACGGCTACGAGCCAGTGGCCATAAATCATCAAGTATTTACCCAATCATTTACGAAGCCTGTAAATCTTTCCCTAATCACGGCGGCTTTGTTTACGATTGTTAAACAGCTGATACGCCTCCTGGGAACTAAACAGCCCAAGGTGGTTACTGTTTCAAACAACCTCTTAACGCTTCACAGCTCATAAAGAGTTTATTAAATGTAAACTAAGACGCTAGGACTGAGGAAAAGATCTACAGGTTCCGTACGATGTTGTTTAAAAGGTTGATGAATGGTGGAACTGGTTATGGAGGGGTCGTAAGATGGTGGGAATAGTCAGCTGTGGGATTCACTCAATTGGTGTCCCATTTTGGGGTCACTAATGTGTTTGAGGTCAGTTTGTGGGGGATGAGCTTAGCGTGAGAGCTCGTGTTATAATCACGTGAGTGACTCACCTGAGTGGCTCACCTGAGTCGTTCACCTGAGTGGCTCATATGAGTGGCTCACCTGAGTGGTCCACACTGCCACTGTGAATGCCACAGAATTCCACAGATACACATACGTGGATACAAACTACCATTTCATACACGAACAAGGGGACACAGGTGGAAACTGAGTACCCAAATGAGCCACAGAGACGTTAAAAAGAACTTTTTCAGTACCAGAGTAGTTAACAGGTGGAATGCATTAGGCAGTGATGTGGTGGAGGCTGACTCCATACACAGTTTCAAATGTAGATATGATAGAGCCCAATAGGCTCAGGAATCTCTACATTAGTTGATTGACAGTTGAGAGGCGGGACCAAAGAGCCAGAGCTCAACCCCCTCCCCGTAAGGAAAATTAGGAGAGTACAACTAGATGAGTACAATACACATGAACATATACATCCTCACGGACTCACATATGGAGGCATATATACACACACACACACACCAACACACATATCAGGAACCTGTACACCAGTTGATTGGCAGTTGAGAGGTGGGACCAAAGAGCCAGAGCTCAATCCCCTCAAGCACAAATAGGTGAGTACAAATAGGTGAATACACATATACTTAGTCACATATACTCAAACGCACACATGACAAGGTAGAGACGTTATTTATTATAATTCATATATATGTATTTATACAGAACATATAAATGCATTTGTATGTATTTAAGTATAAGTTTAATATATTATTGCCTGTATACAAGACAATCTGTATGTTCATGTGAAGTAAATACACATGAACTCTGTGTTGAATGGTGTCAGAATCGCTTCAACTACCTCATCTCTCAGTGTGTATTTCGCAGTGTGTATTTCTCAATACAATTGTTTCAATTTCAATTTCAAATTTCCTTGCTACCTTCTTGCACCTACGAGTTGCCCCTGAAGGTGCCTCACTTAAGACCTGGGCGTCACTTAAGACCTGGGCGTCACCTAAGATCTGGGGGAGGTCGTAGGGTGACTCATCTGGGGAGTATGATGAATGAGGATGATAAGTCCTAATCAATACTACTTTTGTCTTCTACGATCGGAAAATGTTAATTGGATTTTTTTATGGCGCCTCAACGGTAGGCCTATGCTCTAGAGTGTATATGCCTAGTGGCCTTAAATATTTGCGTATTTTTATTCTATGTTTCCAATTTTTTTTTTTTTGCATCTTCACCTTGTTTTTAATTTGTTCTGTCTCTTCTATGCTCCTTCGATATTGTATTTTTTTCGTTTGTATTCCTTAATTTGGGCTGGACGGTAGAGCGACGGTCTCGCATCATGCAGGTCGGCGTTCAATCCCCGAGCATCTACAAGTGGTTAGGCACCATTCCTTTCCCCCCGTCCCATCCCAAATCCTTATATCCTGACCCCTTTTTCCCAGTGCTATATAGTCGTAATGGCTTGGCGCTTTCCCCCCCTGATAGATCAATTCAAAATTCCTTGAGTCTACATGCTCAGTTTACAGTTTACATTCATCTCAGTGTACGTTCGTTAGTTGCATCTTCTGATGGCGTTGTTAATGGTTTACTGTGGTGTTCATTATATCTTCACCTGTGTGTGTGTGTGGTGTTCATTATATCTTCACCTGTGTGTGTGTGTGGTGTTCTTTCCCCTCTCATTATCTTTTATATTCTTCTTCACGTGTTATCATACTTGGCTATTGTTCTTCCATCCTTTGTTTTATCAATTATATTTTTTTTTTATGTTGCCTCTCCCTAACCCCTGTTGTTCTATTGTGTTGTTGTTGGTGCCTGTGTGTGTGTGTGTGTGGGTGTGGGTGTGGGTGTGTGTGTGTGTGTGTAGGTGTGGGTGTGTGTACTCACCTAATTGTGCTTGCGGGGGTTGAGCTTTGGCTCTTTGGTCCCGCCTCTCAACTGTCAATCAACTGGTGTACAGGTTCCTGAGCCTACTGGGCTCTATCATATCTACACTTGAAGCTGTGTATGGAGTCAGCCTCCACCACATCACTGCCTAATGCATTCCATTTATTAACTACTCTGACACTGAAAAAATTCTTTCTAACGTCTCTGTGGCTCATCTGGGTACTAAGTTTCCACCTGTGTCCCCTTGTTCGTGTCCCACCCGTGGTGAAGAGTTTCTCTTTGTCCGCCCTGTCAATTCCCCTGAGAATTTTGTAGGTGGTTATCATGTCTCCCCTTACTCTTCTGTTTTCCAGGGATGTGAGGTTCAGCTCCTTTAGCCTTTCCTCGTAGCTCAATCCTCTCAGTTCCGGGACGAGCCTGGTGGCATACCGCTGAATCTTCTCTAACTTTGTCTTGTGTTTAACTAGGTATGGACTCCAGGCTGGAGCTGCATACTCCAGGATTGGTCTTACATAAGTGGTATACAGGGTTCTGAAAGATTCCTTACACAAATTTCTAAAGGCAGTTCTTATGTTGGCCAGTCTAGCATATGCCGCTGATGATATTCTTTTGATGTGGGCTTCTGGGGACAGGTTCGGTGTGATATCAACCCCCAGATCTTTCTCTCTATTTGACTCTTGTAGGATTTCCCCTCCCAAATGATACCTTGTGTTCAGCCTCCTGCTCCCTTCTCCTAATTTAATCACCTTACACTTTCCCGAGTTGAACTTTAGCAGCCATTTTCTAGACCATTCCTCCAGTTTATCCAGGTCATCTTGTAGTCTCTGTCTATCTTCATCCGTCTTGATTCTTCTCATAATTTTTGCATCATCAGCAAACATTGAGAAGAATGAGTCTATACCCTCCGGAAGATCGTTCACATATATTAGAAACAGGATGGGTCCAAGTACTGAGCCCTGTGGGACTCCGCTGGTGACATCTCGCCACTCTGATGTCTCCCCCCTCACCGTTACTCGCTGTTTCCTGTTGCTTAAGTACTCCCTTATCCACTGGAGCACCTTCCCTTTTACTCCTGCCTGTTGCTCCAACTTTTTTAACAGCCTTTTGTGCGGTACTGTGTCAAAGGCTTTTTGGCAATCCAGGAAAATGCAGTCGGCCCACCCTTCTCTTTCCTGCCTAATTTTTGTTGCTTGGTCATGTGTGTGTGGATGTATATGTGTGTGTGTGTGGATGTATATGTGTGTGTGTGTGTGTGTGTATTTACTATTCGTGTCTGCAGAATCGAGCTATTAGCTCTTGGATCCCGCCTTTCTAACCAATCTATTTTTCCTCTATTAAAAAAATCCTAATTTTTTTTCCTCAGAGGCATTAGCGGAAAGGAAACCCTACCCATTTGCTTCCGCCTCGGCCGGGGAATCGAACCCGGGCTTCCTTTTTTCCTCCGTGAAATAATCCTGACTATAATCCTCCTCAATAATAATCCATAATATCCCTACCGTTGCCTCTCACACCATCCTGCTTGGGATTCTAGTTTCAACACAGACGACTAATTAACCTTCGCTGTAATCCGCTGTAATCCGCTACATTAGATATGGATTCCGTGTTCTGTAATCTCTCTTGTTATACTCCTGGATCCATCATGTTTTAATTATATTATTATTTGGTCATGCTTTTTAATTATATATGTTATATACGAGAATGTCTTGAGGGCTTTTCTGAACTTCTGATTGCAAAATAGCATAGATAGAAGATAGAAGATAGAAGACCAATAGAAGATAGATTAAAAAGGAAAGTTATAGCAACTGATGGTGGTCAGTGTGAGGGTCACTCACATGGACTAGTATGAGGGCCTATCCTGTTCTTTAAGGTACAAGGGCCTATCATGTTCTTTAATTAAGATACGAGAGCCTGTCCTGTTCTTTAAGGTACAAGGGTCTATCATGTTCTTTAATATACGAGAGCCTGTCCTGTTCTTTAAGGTACAAGGGTCTATCATGTTCTTTAATATACGAGAGCCTGTCCTGTTCTTTAAGGTACAAGGGTCTATCATGTTCTTTAATATACGAGAGCCTGTCCTGTTCTTTAAGGTACAAGGGCCTATCATGTTCTTTAAAGGTACAAGAGCCTATCGTGTTCTTTAAGGTAAGCAGTCAGTAAGTATTCACACGTCGGCTTTCGAAACCTGTGCATCTGTTCTCGATCATGGCCGCTGAAGCTGCACTTGTTAAACAGGTTAGGCTCATTGAACCGCTGCGTCTCGACTCAAGGTTAATATTGTTAATGATGACTTATGTAGAGCTATGGAGCTCATACCCTCATTAAACCAATGGCTTCTGTTGCACTCATCAAACCGCGCTGAAAGACAATTCTATCAACATCAAGGGGGCCCAAGTTGACCAGACCACACACAAGAACGTGAAGAGACGACGACGTTTCACAATCGACTTGAGAATGGTCCAGGACGGACCGAAACGTCGTCGTCTCTTCACGCTCTAGTGTGTGGTCTGGTCAACATACTTTAGCCACGTTATTGTGACTCATCGCCTGCTTAAGGGGGCCCAAGACTTTTAAACAGCCGTCTTGTAAACAAAAGGGGCATAACTGGCCGACCTCTCACCGTGTTCACGAGAGAGAAACCGACCAACACCTCCTATAGATACCTGATGAACTGTGCTCCGATTCATATTCAGAGACTGAACAGCTAGCGTGTGTAACAGTCTGGTTGACCAAACTACAAACAGAGGCCGGGTTAGAACCGGGCTGCGGGGAAATTGATCTTTGGGGACCCACAGACGGGTTGGCTATATCCTGAAGCAGACCAGCAATATCTCCTGAAGGGAGAGATATTGGCGTTTGTTTGACAGGAATGCTAATTCCCGTCAATCAAACAGCTGGAATTAGTATTCGTATCACACACACACACACACACACACACACACACACACACACACACACACACACACACACACACACACACACACACACACACACACACACACACACACACTAGGAGAGGGAACTAGGAGGCCAGTCACTGGATACCGAATGGAGATGAGTCCTTCACGAAACGGGCAGAGAGAAAGATCTGGGAGTTGATATCACGCCAAACCTGTCTCCTGAAGCCCACATCAAAAGAATAACATCAGGCCTATGCGAGGCTGGCTAACATCAGAACTGCTTTCAGAAACCTGTGTAAGGAATCCTTCAGAACCTTGTATACCACATATGTAAGGCCAATCCAGGAGTATGCGGCCCAGCATGGAGTCCGTACCTAGTCAAGCACAAGTACGAAGCTGGAAAAAGTTCAGAGGTATGCCACAAGGTTAGTCCAGAACTAAGAGGCATGAGCACACACACACACACACACACACACACACACACACACACACACAAAGGACCTGGAGAGTGGTCACGGGTCCTGCCCCAGCTGATGGAGGAAGGCGGGGTGGCCCCACGTCTAAATATTAGCGTGTAAATAGAGTGGATGGCCAGCCACGCTTAACCCGGCCGCTCGGGGGCCCTGGTGTGGGTGATGTCTGCCAGTATGTTTACATGGCCTATCCTTCTCTTTAGTGCTCTTTATAGCTCTATCTTGTATATGTAGCTCTCTTTTTTGGGGTAAAGGATCATTGCTCTCTAAATCTCGCTCTCTCCTCTCTCTCTCTCTCTCTCTCTCTCTACGCTCCTCTCTCTCTCTCTCTGTCTTCCTCTCCATCTCTCTCTCTCTCTCTCTCTCTCTCCTCTCTTCTCCTCTCTTTGCTCTCTCTTCTTCTTTTTTCTCTCTTTCTCTCTCTCTCTTCTCTCTCTCTCTCTTTTTTACTCTCTCTCTCTCTCTCTCTCCTCCCTCTCCTCCTCTTCTCTCTCTCTTCTCTCTAAGGAGACTCGGGGAAATACACCAAAAGCGTGGGGGGGGGGGTTATACCTCTCGGTGTATGCTGAAACTTTATACGTGGGGCTGTGCCCAGTCGATCCTCCGTGGCTAGGGTTCGAACTCGCGTGGAATCCGTGGCGTGGCGAGAGTGCTGCCACTCTCCTGGATTCTACTGTTGTCTCTCATCCACCTTCACGTTTTATTTCATTTTTTCTTTCTCCTCTTCTACCTCATTCGTATCGCCCTTCTTTTCTCCTCTTCCTCATTCTCTTCCCCGTGTTTCTTTCTCATTCTCATCAGGCTCCTTTTTTCTGATAATATTCCTCCGCCTCTTCTATTTCCTCTTTTTCCTTTCTCTTCCAACTTCTGCTACTGCTTTCCTCCCTCCTCCTCCCTCTACTAGTGCCTCTGCTCCTGCCTTCCTCACTCATCAGAGGCCGTGCATCAACACTTTGTAAGAGAGGTGTGAGATGTGAGGCGGTGGACCAGCGATATGAGGGGCAAGTATAAACTTTGTGAGGGAGGTTGGGTGGAGTTGTTTATAAGTTGCCCTCATTTTCCTCATTATTCTCTTACTCCTATCTCAGTGTCTCATCTTTCTCCATTCCTCCCTATCTTTTCCATTGCATTTTCTCTTCGCTCTCTTACTCTACTAGGTACTGTGCGTCCTCTTCCTGACTATATTCTATGGCTCTATCATGAACACTGACACAGAGCCACAGACTCACGCTCTGTTATAAAGACACACAAACACACACTCATATAAACGCAAACTCTCACACATGAAGAGTTACAAACAGATTCTCAAACACACAGAGACATAATCAATAATCTTTTGGTTTTAAGATGACAACGTTTAATCTTGAAGACGAGGAGAAAAATAAATATAGTAGATATATAAAGTAGTTATAATACAGATAATGCGACCTATTTTAACTTGTATTATGCTTCAGCTTAAATTTCTTGCAACAGCACAACAGATCAAAGGGAATGCGCTCTGCAATGAACGCTCGAATGGAGTGAATTAGTGAGCTGTGAAAGAAATTTCTTTCACAAGATAGTATTAAAATCAAAGGAAGAAGTATTTTTTATACTTGTTTTAACCCAATGGGAAACAATGAACTTTTAACGCTCCTTCGCTAACGCCATAAAAATAAAAGCGCTTTACCACACACCTTGTAGAGGAATGGATCAGAGCGCGTGGAGACAAATGATCTCCAGGTGAGTATTTTCCCAGTAGAGCCGTCTGGAACAGATTACCGGAAGAAGGCCTATATAGAGTGTGCCACGGGCTGCTGGAGCTCTATAGCTCTGAGTCGTCACCACGCGCCCTCTGGAGGTGGGCCCAGGGGAGTCTTGGGGAAGTTTCAATGTCTCCTGAGGGAGTGGTGAGGGTAGTGTGTGTGTGGTTGGGTTAGGTTTAGTGGAGGGAGGGGTGAAGGTGGAGTAGGGAATGATTAGGAGGGGTTGAGGGGGGTTGGGGGTGGGGGGAGAGGGATGGATTTGGGTGATTGGGTGGTGGGGTTGGTTCAAGTCATCAAACAGTTGAATGCTCTTATGTTAAATAACGTGAGCTTGATTAATACTAAGATATATTTAACATCGAAGCTATTTGATGGACCTCCATTAACCCAGAGGGAAGGTACGCGTGTCATTAGACTCCTGCATGGCACCTTTTTCACCTGACCCTGTAGTTTGTCGCTTACAATGATTTTAGCCTCTACCCCTATTCTCTCCCCCTTGCTATGCTCCCTCCCTCGCTTCCATTTACACCCCTTCTCTCTCTCGCCTCTCTCGCTGCCTCTCTCTCTCTCTCTCTCCTCTCTCTCTCTCTCTCTCTCTCCTCTCTCTCTCTCAGCTCTCTCTTCCTCTCTCATATCTGCCATTCCTGCTACTCAAGACCCCAGCCGCAGTTGCAATTTAAACTTTGCATGAAACAAACGGGATCGCTTATAAACTGCCACGAACTCAGACCTTCGCAATCTTGTTAGCAAACAGAAGCCGGTCTCCTCCGCACTCAGAAACTAGCCTGGGAAAGCTTCCTAACGTTACGTATGGGAGAGTTTGGGCCCACGAGAGCCATGCGAGGTCCATATATACACCCCAGAGTAACTGGGGGGAGGGGCCCCAGTGCTCCTTAGGGCTTTATATTTATATTAATCACCTGGGCATTTGCCAGCTTCTGGTTGTCCCACGAAGTTGGGACAGGTGCGGAACCTGGAGAACATTTTGCCTTGTTTATATAAGTAAGAATGGCGACATCTCGGCGATGTTGAAGACTCTGTGATGTGGTAACCTGCCCATCATCCTTTTCAATACTTGAGACCATCGTCTCTCACAGTTCTCCACTTTTTTGAATGTTCTTATGTACTACGGAGGTTAGAGATCCAGGAGGGCGGTGCACCGTGAAGATGTGGGTAGACTTTGGCCCTCGTGAAGCTGTGCTGAACCTGCTGTCAAGAAGGTACGTGATTTCGTCTTAATGAAGCTAGGTTCTTGACTGTCTCGCTTGCTAGGTTAAACACGTACCTCTTCATGGGTGCCGTGGAGTCTGCAATGTGCAGTGCAACAAGACAATCTTTTTTGGAATCATCCAGTAGTTGATGGCACTTAGTGCAGAGGTTATAGCAAGAGGTCAGCAGCAGGACGACCTTTGATGACCACACAGTAATCAATGATGGTCAAAAATCATCACCTGCGTATCAATGATAAAAAAAATACTGCCATTTTGTAAGATATTAATATCTCAAATTTTGTCCCGTTATTGAAAGCAGTGACACTGGGCTGTAGTTACTGACTTTTGAACTACTTTACCTTTTGTGGACTGTAACTACATCTGCCTTTCTTCACACGGTGGGACAAATTCCTTGAGGTAGGCGAGTTGGTAACGTAACAGTCTTAAGGGTGACCTTACGCGGCCTTAAGCAAGGTGAAGTCCTTGCGTACCTGTATCTAATGGATTTAGGTAGATGGTAGATCT
>WNGS01164858.1:32372751-32384078 GCA_020271785.1 Procambarus virginalis
TTAAATGTGGCGAAATTTAATGAAACTCTATTTCAAACTTTTATCGAGAACATTAATATATGTGGATAATAAATTTTAACTCACCGGCTATATATATATTCCTCTCTCTCTCTCTCTCTCTTCTCTCTCCTCTCTCTCCTCTCTCTCTCTCTCTCTCTCATCCTCTCTCTCTCTCTCTCTCTCTCTCTCTCTCTCTCTGACTCAACTGACTTGATTTTACGAATATGTTCCATATGTGACACAGCGGATATATTATATTTATAATATATATATATATAATATACTATAATTAATACTAATATATATCTATATATATATGTGTGTGTGTGTTCCTGCATATTGTATGTCCTATACATAGTGTGTATGTTGGTGTATATTAGTTGGGTATAAATATTAATACAGAGTTGGTGGTCATGTGAGGTATGTGCAATTTAGTATGGAAATTTGTTTGTTTAATTATATTGGATTTTAGTGTCACAGAAAATTAGATTTGAATTCATACGCAGGTGCACAGAGGCAGTATTATCAGGAGCACGCGCACACACACACACACACACACACAAACACACACACACACACACACACACACACACACACACACACACACACACACACACCACACACACACACAACCCCATCTGAAGAAGCATATAATGAAACTGGAAAAGGTCAGAGGTTTGCAACGAGACTCGTCCCAGAGCTACGAGGGATGGGGTATGAGGAGCGCCTGGGGGAACTGTGCCTTACGACACTAGAAAAGAAGAAGGGAGAAGAGGGGACATGATAGGCAATGTATAAAATACTCAGAGATGATTGACAGAGTGGACAAGACGAAATGGTGTCACACGGAAGTAGAACAGAACGGGGGGGACATGGAGTGGAAGCGGTGAAAACGCAGATGAAGTCCACAGAGAGTGTAGGAAGGGTTTTCGGTTAGCGGTGAGAGTAGTGGGAAAATGGAAGGCAACTAAGGAATCAGGGTGGGGGAGAGCAAGCCGCTATTTATAATCGGAAAACTAGAGTAGAGAGGGAAAGTGTGACAGGAGTCATGCTGTAAACAACGAGTGCTCGAAAGGCGGGATCCAAGAGTCAAGACGCGACCTGCGACACCAACAGTGTGAGAACAACACTACACACACACACACCACCACCAACACACACACACACACACACACACACACACACCACACGACACACACACACACCACACACCACAGTCATGGGGGTTGAGATGATATGAGCCCGAGATAAAAATTGGATAGCAAAACAAAGTCCATGTGATATATTAACAATAAATATTAACATATCACCCTCGTGTATATATGATGGTGGTGTTAACCACCACCACACACCACCACACGCCACACCACTGCCACCACCACACGCCACCACCACACCCCACCACCACCACACACCACCAGCACACCACACCCATGCCACCACACGCACCACCACACCCACCACCCCACACACACTAACAATAAAACCCCACACCCACCACCACACGCCACCACCACACGCCACCACCACACGCCACCACCACACGCCACCACCACACGCCAACCATACCCACCACCACACGCCACCACCAGCACGCCTACCACCACCCACCACACCCACCCACCATCCACCACCACACCAAACACCACACGCCACCACCATCACTCCACCGACCACAACTCCACCACCACACTCCACCACCACACGCCACCCCACCCTTCCACCATCCACCAATCCACCACCACACTACCGCCCCCAGACACCACCACCACATCCACCACCCTCAACCCTCCACCCACTCCATCAGCGACCACCCACCATTAACCATGACCACTCTCCATCAATCCACTCTGAACCCATCCACCCGTATGATCCACACCCAGCTACTTCCGCCTCCAGCCGTCAAATTGCATATTAGAAAAGATGAGTGATATTTCAGCAATCTCCTCCTCCTCTATCTCCTCTTACTCTGTCTCTCGCCTCGTCCTCGCTCCCCTCCCTCCTCCTCCTCCTTCACCTCTTCCTCCTCCTGCCATCCGGTCATCTCATCACAAGACCGTATTTGGTGACGGTGGTTAAAGCTTTTACCAGTATTGACCCAGGCTGGCCTCTTCGTCTCCATTGATCAGAGTGATTGTTTGTGGGGTGTCTGCTGACTCCTTGTGTTTCCTCCTTGCTCTCCGCCTTGTCTGCTGAGTCCCTGCGTCTCCTGCTTGCTCTCCGCCTTGTCTGCTGAGTCCTGCGTCTCCTGCTTGCTCTCCGCCTTGTCTGCTGAGTCCCTGCTTGCTCTCCGTCTTGTCTACTGAGTCTCTGCGTCCCCTGCTTGCTCTCCGTCTTGTCTGCTGAGTCTCTGCGTCCCCTGCTTGCTCTCCGTCTTGTCTGCTGAGTCCTGCGTCTCCTGCTGCTCTCCGCCTTGTCTGCTGAGTCATGCGTCTCCTGCTTGCTCTCCGCCTTGTCTGCTGAGTCCCTGCGTCTGCCTGCTTGCTCTCTGTCTGTCTGCTGAGTTCTCTGCGTCCCCTGCTTGCTCTCCGTCCTTGTCTGCTGAGCTCTCTGCGTCTCACGGTGCTTGCTCTCCACCTTGTCTGCTGAGTCTCTGCCGTCTCCTGCTTGCTCTCTGTCTTGTCTGCTGAGTCTCTGCGTCTCCTGCTTGCTCTCCCCTTGTCTTGCTGAGTCTCTGCGTCTCCTGCTTGCTCTCCGCCCGTTTGTCTGCTGAGTCTCTGCGTCTCCTGCTGGCTCTCCGCCTTGTCTGCTGAGTCCCTGCTTGCTCTCCGTCTTGTCTGCTGAGTCTCTGCGTCCCCTGCTTGCTCTCCGTCTTGTCTGCTGAGTTCGTTGCTTCTCGCTCTGCGTGCTTTGGTCTCTGCTCCATCCTGTTGCCGTTGTCTGCTGCTGTCTGTCTCCTGCTGTCTCCCGTCGCTGAGTCTTGCGTCTCTGCGTCATCCCTGTTCTGGCTGAGCTCGGTCTCTGCTCCCCCTTGCTGGAGTCTCTTTACTCTGCTGCTTCTGTCTTCGCTGAGCTCTGGTCTCCTCCTGCCCCCTTGTCCTGCTGAGCTCATGCGTCTCCGGCTTGCTCTCCGCCTTGTCTGCTGAGTCTCTGCGTCTCCTGCTTGCTCTCTGTCTTGGATACATTTGAGAAGGAGGAGGAGGAGGAGGATGAGGAAGAGCGGGAGAAGGAAGGAATGAAGGAAGTAAGGAGGAGAGAGAAGAAGAGAGAAGAAGAGGAGAAGAAGAGAATGAAGAAGACACTAAAGCTCGTGGAGGCGCCACTGACGCCGTAGAGAGGCTGTGAGGGAGGCCAGGAAGCTAGGCACTTCCTGGCCTCCTAGCAAGTGTCAGCAAGTGCCAGGAACTACTGACCGTCCTGGTGTAGGCTGGAGGAGGAGGTGTTGCTCTCCTCCAGCACCTGCAGGCGCCGGCACTCATCCTCTCGCTCCAGGAACATCAACTGAAGCCACTTTCTCTTCTGCTGTTCACTCCAGGAGTCGTTAAACTCTCCGCTACTTCCTGCAACAAAAATAAGGACAGTACCTTCAGTTCTGGTGGTACTACCATCACTACCACCACCAATAATAGTGATATGAATCACAAAACCCATCTTCCAGCCCAAAGAATAAGTCAAATACTGACTTTGTACTAAGTACAGTTTTGACATATTCAGCAGACACAAACAAGTGTCAGGATGAGTCTATCATACAGTATAACACACATTTCTTCCTGAAATGTCAATTAATACTACTGTATATTGTGGCGTTTATGTTTGGTTAGATCTAGGGTAGGTTGGATGAGCTGTTTTGGCTTCGTTCGCTTAGGGAGCGTCCACACTACAGCCTGAAGCTGGATGAAGTCGGGGTCAAGTCGCACTCTCGAACACGGCCAATAATTCATAATTTTGAATTATATAATTTTTGTAGTCAGTATTTGATTTTAAATTCCATGTATATATATACCTCACAAGAAGGATATCTACCTACCTCGTGTGAATATGTCTCACGAGAGGTATATTCCAGCCAGGGCAGGATAACTGACTTACCAGGCCAGTTATCTTGCCCAAGTCATCACGGTAACCAACCCACCGGCCAAACACGGCCGGATAACGGTTAAACAACATTTTGAACTCTCTTTTTCACTGTTAATCCCGTTACACATCAACATCATTAGCCAATATTGGCCTGAGGGAAAGGTAGCCAGTCTGGGACAGTTTCCCCATTCTCAAATTTGAGATGTTGCTCCATTTTAAATTCCCATTTTTGAATTTAACGGGCTAAACGAATTCTTGAATTTCCACCAACCACGAAAGCGTCCATATATTCCAAGCATTCACTCGTATGGCGATGGAGCTGGCATTTTTGGCGGTAATTTTTTCACCATAGAATAAACTAATTCATTCTGAACTACAAACGCTCTTGGCGGGTATTTTTTATCCCGCTTTTCAAACGGTCGAGAATTTTAACGGTCGCTAACGGATCTCCCTTTCAAAACTCCCGCCACAAAATACCGTCATTAAACGCGGAATTTTGTTTTTGTTTTATTGTTAGAATGTATTAATTAAAAGTTAATACGTCGCTTTATGTCAACGAGACTATGTTTTGTTTTGTTTTTTGTCCCAAAAATTTCAATTTGATGGGCTGTTGAGATCGGCCAACTGGAAGGTTGCTTGTTATAGAGAGTTAATGACTTGGCTTCATTGGACGACTCTTCTCTTGTAACAAAATATAATTTGTTATACCAGTTATTATTTTATTGATTGTAGTATTTATAGTTTTATTAATTGTAATAATTATCATTTTATTTGTTATAATTTATCATATTATTGGTGATGATAATTGTATTATTATTATATTTGGGCAAAGAATAATAATTGTAATTATTTTTTTATTTTTTAATGTTAATAGTAGTTAATATTTTACTTGTTCTAAGAATAATTGTAATTGTTCTAGAAATTATTAATTTATTTGTGGAAGCAATTACTATTATATCTGTATATATATTCTCGTTATAACGAGGCAGTACGTAAACCACAGGAGGGAAGTGCAATACGCTCGTATGAGTTCCATACGGCCAAAAATTATCGTCCTAGAAAATGAAAGCGGCTAGCGAAAAGTGACGTACTGTCCCGTTTTCTGTTTTGGGTTCTCTGGTAGCTTAGGAGAGACCACTTTAATTGACTGTTTTCTTGACATTGGGAAAGCTTATAGGAGGACGGACTGGTTTATCACACCTCATTAACGAGTTTCTCGTGAGGAATTTTTTTGCAACATTTATCAACAATTGGGAACAAATCATTTGCAACAATGGTGGGGAATTTGCACCACATTCTAGACCCAGATTTACGAAGCAGTACGCAAGCACTTACGAACGTGTACATCTTTCCTCAATCTTTGATGGCTTTGGTTACATTTAGTAAACAGTTTACAAGGATGAAAACTTGCCAATCAGCTGTTGTTATTGTTATAAACAGCCTCCTGGTGCTTCGGAGCTCATTAACTGTTTAATAATTGTAAACAAAGCCGCCAAAGATTGAGAAAAGATATACAGGTTCGTAAGTGCTTGCGTAACTGCTTCGTAAATCTGGCCCCTAGTATCTTCCACACAGACGGCTTATATATATGCGAGGGATAACTGCAAATGTTATCCATCAATTCGAACAAATGTCTATCCTACGCTAGAAATGGTCAGTTTACCTTCTCTTTTTAACTTTGTAATAGACAGAGGCGGATTTAAGAGGCAGGTGAACGCTCGTATCGTCTTAGTGCTAAGCCAGTTACACAACCCAATTCAGTCATTACAAGACGGGTTGAACGACACCTTTAAAAAGGCAAGGTGGTAATGGCCCTGTTAAAGCAGAACTACCAACCACAGCAACACACAACTGGCAACTGTTGATCAATGGTTGCCATTGTAGCTTCAACATGTTGCCATGGGCTTCCCCCCTCTAACACCCACTACGGGCTCACCATAGCCCGTGCTACTTGGAGCTTCTTGTTCCAGGTAGCGAATCTTTAACAACAACAATTCCCCCCTCCCCGTCCACCACTGTCTGTTTACCTGGCTAGTTACCTCCACCCTCCTCGAGGGTGGTCTGGTGATTAGACTGCGTGGGTTCGCATTGTCTTGGGCAGGAAGCGTGTTTGGGATTATCGAGGTCTTTTACCTCAGGATGCCTGACACAACAGTTGCCTGAATCCCTGGTACCAAATTTATTGCTGATACGGATGCAGCAGGTGAATGGAAATGTCTGTGTCCTGGTGATGTAAAATTCAAGCTCGAGACCTGTAGACCACTGCGCTACCTATGAAACTGTATCAGAATTGGCTTTGACTTCCTCGTCTAGTAAATTTCTCTTAATTATGGGAAAGTTCTTTCACATATCTCTGTGTCTCATCTCTTATTCCAGTTTATTAACTCAACATATATGGCTTTACACAACTAACCCAACAAGATCCCACACATAATGCAGGGTACAAAACACAATCGAATTTGCTCATAGTAGGAAGCAGCATGTAAAGGATTTGGGAATAATGATGTCTGATGACCTAACGTTTAGGGAGCATAACCAAGCAAATATTGCGACAGCCAGAAAAATGATAGGATGGATTACGAGAACTTTCAAATCCAGGGATCCCATCACAATGGTTGTACTCTTCAAGTCACTTGTGTTGTCCCGTCTTGAGTACTGCTCAGTACTCACTTCCCCCTTCAGAGTAGGAGAGATTACTGAAATAGAGGGAATACAGAGAACATATACAGCACGCATAGACGAGGTAAAGCACCTAAATTATTGGGATCGTCTCAAAGTTCTCCAAATGTACTCTCTAGAAAGAAGACGAGAGATATACCAAATAATATACACCTGGAAGATACTGGAGGGCCAAGTACCAAATCTACACAGTAAAATAACAACGTACTGGAGTGAACGATATGGAAGAAAATGCAGAATAGAACCAGTGAAGAACAGAGGTGCCATAGGCACAATCAGAGAACACTGTATAAACATCAGAGGTCCGCGGTTGTTCAAAGTCCTCCCAGCAAGCATAAGAAATATTGCCGGAACAACCGTGGACATCTTCAAGAGAAAACTAGATTGTTTCCACCAAGAAGTGCCGGACCAACCGGGTTGTGGTGGGTATGTGGGCCTGTGGGCCGCTCCAAGCACAGCCTGGTGGACCAAACTCTCACAAGTCAGTGAGAGTTTGGGGAGTAGAAGAACTCCCAGAACCCCATCAACCAGGAAAAACAACCCCAACAAGATCACACACAAGTAACTCAACTAATTGACACAACCAGGTCATTTACCCTCTCCTCCTCACACAAGACTGACTCGAACGAGGGACCCGAAAAGGGTATATATATTGCCCTTCCATTTTTTTGTATGTATATGCTAATAGACAAATGACGTTTGTTAAGCTTCCTTCTGATATACCAATTTTTTTTTTTTGTGTGTGGGGGGGGAAGGGAGGGGGAGGAAGGGAGGGGGTACCGAGGGGCGTGGGGGAAGGGGGGGGTGATAAAAGGAGGGTGGGGGGGGGGGTTAGGGAGAGGGTGTGTAGGGGGGGGGTTAATAAACGCTGGCTCTATTAGTTATTTTAAATATAGATGTTTGTTTACATTGATTACCAGCGGTGACTTATTGTATGTTTGTTGTTGTGTTGTTGGTTTGTTGGTGGTGTTGATGGTGTTGTTGTTGTTGTTGTTGTTGTGTTGATGTGTTGTTGTTGTTGTGTTGTTGTGTGTGTTGTTGTTGTTGTTATTGTTGTAGATGTGTTTGTTGTTGTGGTTGTTGTTGTGTTGTTGTTGTTGATGTGATTGTTGTTGTTGTTGTTGTTGTTGTTGTTGTTGTGTGTTTGTTGTGGTTGTTGTTGGTGTTGATGTGTTTGTTGTTGTTGTTGTTGTTGTGTTTGTTGTTGTTGTTATTGTTGTAGATGTGTTTGTTGGTTTGTGGTTGTTGTTGTTGTTGTTGATGTGATTGTTGTTGTGTTGTTGTTGTTGTTGTTGTTGTTGTTGTTGATGTGTTTGTTGTGGTTGTTGTTGGTGTTGATGTGTTTGTTGTGTGTTGTTGTGTTGTGTGTTGTTGTTTTGTTGTGTGATGTGTTTGTTGTGGTTGTTGTTGTTGTTGGTGTTGTTGTGGTTGTTGTTGTTGTTGACGTGTTTGTTGTGGTTGGCTGTGTTTGTTTTCTCAGTGATTCTGTGCTGTGGTAATATTTATGTTGCAAATCTAATTAGCTTCTAAAATATAATCCATAATACACTGAAAAGAACATTTTAATCGAATAAACCACACGAGACTCGAACCCTGGCTATCTTGACTCTACGATGAATCATCATGGACGCACCAAGACGTCACTCATCCTGGAGAGAACATTCAGTCAAACGAACATGAACAACACCCAAATATGAAGAACATTTCCGGTGTTATTCAGCCTGTTCACTAGTACTCAGACCCAGCTGAGACTCGTTTCAAACATTGTCCAACTGTTTCCAGACCTGAATATTTCAGATTTTTCTGATTTGCCACCCGACCTATACTGAGTATCTTGGACGTTCCAATCATGGCACTTCTATCTAGGCGTTATGAGGTCCAGTTTTTTTTAACATGAGTTCTTAGCTCGTTGGTGAATAATTCTAAAGATTTAATTTGAGGAATACTCGCTGATGCTGCGTACTCTAATATTCGTCTCACTAGGTGGTATGTAAGTCTTGAAAGCCTCCTTGCCCAGGTTACTGAATTCTGTTTCTAAAAGAAGTAAATAGGGGGTGGTTTACTTTCCATTTCGGCTACAAGAGGGCAGCAGAGTTGTCAGAAGAGTCATAATTGACGCTATGTTGGACTGTTGTAGGTTCAGTCTCGGCGCGGATGGGTCGACATCTGGCTGGACGCGGGCGCTGTTCCGCTTGAAACTTCCCGTCAAAACACGCCCAAATATTCGGCCGCAGGACTCGGTTCGGATAATCGGTGCAGGACTCGGTCCGGATAATCGGTCGCAGGACTCGGTCCGGATAATCGGTCGCAGGACTCGGTCCGGATAATCGGTCGCAGGACTCGATCCGGATAATCGGTCGCAGGACTCGGTCCGGATAATCGGTCGCAGGATTCAGCCATGATTTGTGGAGGGCCGTCTTCAAGACCTGGAGCCAAAATCGCGAGAAGGCACATATCGTCTGAGGTCAAAGGCGAGTCAATTGCTTTTTTACGTGTTCCTGGCTAATCTTTTGGTAGGGGGGGGAGGGGATGGGGCAGGGGAGGAGAGGGGGGAAGAAGGGGGGATGGGGGAGGGGGGTTCCCCGAGGTGGCTTATCTCCTGGAGTCTGCGAAAGGCGTTGATGAGTTTTGTCTGAGCTCGTATATGAGTTTATTTGCTGTCAATTTATTGTTTGCAGGAAGATTCCTGCGCGGGCCCTAAGCCTGTGGCTGGCCCGGTAGTGTTACTTGTTTCTCATTTGTTGTATGAGTTTTGACCATACAACTCATTATGTATATATTATATATATATAATATATATATTATATATATATATTATATATATATATATATATATATATATATATGATGGTACCTGGCTGAAGGTAGACATGGCTATGAAAACGTGCATCAACATTGAGTTAACCTATAAGGCCTACTGGATGCCCAGCTAGGGACCCGTTCCAACGCCTAACTTGTCTCTTATTTCAGCCCGGAGGTATCACAGTGACCTGGAAAAGGAAGCAGTTGGTATGGGATAACCGTTGCGATCAACTGGCTCAACACCTACATTGCACGCTCAGTGTGCACACCAGGGGACAGCTGTACCACCCCACAGGGAACAGGCATCCGAAGTCATGAAACATATGTACACTAAATTTTGTCCTGATTGCTTCTAACCACTACGGCGTGGGGTAAAAGTGACAAGTTTTAAGGATGGGATTCTAGGCTCATTGAAACAACAAGACCCTAGAGCGCCAGTTTCCTTTTCCAGCGCCTCTGTGCGTACAGAGGGGAAATGCGCACTGCATCCAGGGTCTCCCCCCATCGAGGCGCTGAGGCTCGACCTTATGATAAATTTTGTATATATGTATTTTTTTGTAAAATTAAATAAACAAATATAAGACATACAAAAAATGGGGTGTAGGAGAAAAATATTAGTTTCAGTGAGAAACTAAAGTTTCTCTGAATACTTTTATTTTCTTCTCGAGGTATGGGTCCCAATTGCACCAGAGGTGGTACCCTAAATATATATATATATAATATATATTATATATATATTATATATATATATATATATATATATATATATATATTGCAGGACTGTTGCAATTATATACACAAATTCTTATGTTTTACAAAGCCGCTTGAAAAACACTTCCAAACATGAAATATATTAAAAATAATACGTAACCTGATATTTAATATAATGAAACGTCTAAAAATTTATTAACGGAAGGAAACTAAGAGGAAAAAACGACAAGCCATTACGACTAAATAAACCCATTATTATGGGTTTAACTAAATTGACAATAAACTCTTAGGTGTACCGATGCCACATTTGACATCTCGTCCACACTTTTTAAACTCTTAGGAGTCACCACGCCACGTTTCACAACTCGCCCCCGAACTTTTGGCTAACATTATATTAAAATGGCTTAAATAAATAGCTTTATGGGAGCAACACTTGCAAAATATCAATAGGAAACTCAGCCCCTTATCATCAGACGAACAAACGCTCTTTCTCCCAACGCCACAACGGCCAGGAAATCAAGGAAAACGGGGGTAAGTATTGTGATACGAAGCCTAAAACAACTTATTTCAACGAGAGTGAAACAGCGAGTTTGGGTGAGTATTACCCAGCACGCCCGGCTGGGTATTATGTAACCATTACATGTTTCAAGTGCTGAAAGTTTCAAGTCGTGTAAGTTTGAAGTATTGTAAGTAGTATTGCAAGTTTAAGTATGGTAAGTTTTAAGTATGTAAGTTTCCAGTTCGCGACCATACATGGGAAGACTTTCCAGAGGAAATATCCTCCACGTCGAGACTCTGTAGTGGAAAATATAATGCTATATAGGACAAAAACATTATGTCATATTCTGTGAACACGGCTACAATGAACGTCACAGTACTGTCACACGGCTACAATGAACGTCACAGTTGTCAACACGGCTACAATGAACGCCACAGTCTGTCATACAGGCGGCTACAATGACTCAACTGTAATGACCAGCTCTCAACAAGGCTGGTATTCATTTACACAACCACCCAATCACACACAAGGCGGACAACAAGCTCAACCCCCAACAAATAGGACACTAATCTATAATTACTACAGGGAAGGGATCACCATACACAGCCATCACGCAATTGTT
>WNGS01164858.1:32411824-32432523 GCA_020271785.1 Procambarus virginalis
ACATTACAACTCATCAATTCCCTAACCCACGAGGGTGAAGCCTAACTGCTACTGTTTTCAAGTGATGAAGAAATCAATGAGACGACTTGCAGAAGATTGCGCACAGTCTCCAAGACCCAGACTGGCAATAAAGACCGTCTAGGATAGCTACTGGAAATTAACATCAGTGAGGGCAAGATTGACGGAGACAATGGCAGTCGGAGAAAACAAGACGGAACACTGTGAAGCGGGAACCGCCTCCCTATAATGGAAAAAAGATATTGTCAGCAACATGTTCTAAACCGATGAACAAAAATAGCCATTTAAGGAAACCTCAATAAGAATGCAATTTAAAACCAGTACACCACCTACGTGAGACCAGCCCGGTAGTAGGCAGACCATCGTGGAACCCTTGCCTCAAAAAAAAATCATATAATTAAATTAAAGAGGCACAGAGTATCATAACGAGACATATTTTCCAAAATTATGAGTGATAGAGTACAAACAAGATATGAAAGAGTTAGACCTAATGATGCAAGGAAAGACGAGAACAGATAAATGAGCCACACTGACACGTAAAAGGTTACTCATGTAACATAATGTCACTAGGAGAGAGGGAAAAAGCTAGACGAAAGGTACTAAAAGCCAACTCCATCCACAATTATATAAGCTGACAGGATGGGAGTCATGTAGGTCGAAGAGATGACCAGCGGCTCGCTAAGGTTCGCAAAGGATGAGAGAATGGGAGAAACTAACATAGATACAACTCAACAGTGGTAAGCCAGAATTAGGAAAGCATTTTGAATCTAGTCTGCGGCGCAGTTATGAGAGAGGATGTGGTCAGCCTGAGCTAAGCAATAGAGAAACTCGAGGCAGAGCTGTGGCAAGCCAAATAGGAAATAAGGATCCTCGTATTAATACCAACCCAAATCTGAAATGAGGTCTACATAATAAGTATAGCTAAGCAGTGGGAGGACTTCCTTTATGGAAGCTCACATTTCAGGAAGACGGATCCAGTGACCAGGAAAACACAATAAGAGGTAGTAATGAGGGCAGCAAGCAGGAAAAGCACCAACCAATTGCTTGAAAGGAAAGAAACTAACACAAACAATAGTGGGAGTAGGTCTGGAGGAGCCTTAAGGCATAGGAAAATACAAAGCAATGGAGGACACATATGCTGTGAAATGAATCATGACAAAATTGCAGATGGAAGGGAAAAGACAGCAAAATATAAAACTTTTTCAGCTTAGGATGGAAAAGATGGTAAAAAATCGGCTGGTAAAGATTATATTAGCAAAATGGAAAAATAAAAAGAAGCAATTTAGGGAAGAAGAAGTCGTCAGTATTTACCAGAGTGACAAAGAAGTATTTCTTCAGAAGGATATAACAAAGGAAAAGAAAGCTGCAGTTTTTTGGAAAGAGAAGGAGGCACAACGGAGGGAAAGGAACTGGGGAATCTATGTCTCCAACTTGACTCCCTCCGCGTCTCACTCAAACAGTAGTGGGAATGATCCCATTCATCACCATTTCTTATCAATCGCTCCTGTCAAATGCACTCACCCCCCATCTCTTGCCTTCTCCCAATCCACTACCTGTCCCCTGTCTAATGATCCACTCCCAGTTAATCACTAAATAAGGCTCAATCCCCCTATTATTTAACTCCTCTATCAACCTCGTCAAGCACCTTACCATACACTACTCACACTGAACATTCACTCACACCAGGTAGATGGAGAACAAGGAAGCTAATAATTGAGAATTCACAGAAAAAAAAGTAATATCAGGGGCATTAAACCAACACAGAGGAGATACAAACAAGGCAACCAATCTCAAGGAATGGACAAAATACAAGAACACAGATGTAATTGCACTCGAAGAAACGAAACTGCCAGAAGACATAACTAACATAGTATACCCCCCGAAGACTACAAAGAGAGAGGAAGGAAAAGAGTAAAGGTGAGCTGCGCTGTGACCAGGAAAGATTGATCCTTTGAAGAGCCGTCAATTCCAGGCAGTGAAAGATTGTAAATGACTATATTACGAAAACCGTACTACAGGAGGACTTAAGATAATACAATATATATAAAAAAACTCCACAAAAGGACAAAGACTCAGCCAGGCCAATATCAGAAACAAAAGGGCAGCTATTACGATATAGAAAACAGCTGCCCCAGAGGGGAAAGAAGAACAGATGTCGACTCTTAATTAGAGAGAATTCTGGGATGGTTGCTCACACTGGGGGACTAGGAAGCCCCACGGGGGGGGGGGGGGAGGGGGGGAATATGTGGTAAGACACATTGATGGAAGCAACAATGAGAAACTTCCGTAGCCAAGATGGCAACGTACCCACTCAGGATGTAAAGTGGATCTTACATAAATTCGTAAAGTGGACTTCGAAGACACCATTGAAATGAGTGATCACTATGTATTATATCTGAGTATCTTAGAAAAGTGCAAATACACTATTCTGAATAAAGGACTATCTCTGCAACAAAAGGAAGAGAATCACAGCGAAAGAAGAGATCTTAGAGTAAACGGATGTTTCCAGTGGTGTCTCTCAGGCCCAGTACAAGCACCAATCCTATTTCTAATATTTGGGAATAAATTGGCAGATGAGATAGACTTCTTTCTCTTAATGTTTGCTGCTTATGCAACAGAATTCAGGTGGATAAATACGATATGAAGCTGCGAGAAACTGAATGATGGTAGGGATAAAATGAAAGAATGGTTCAACAAGTGGCTTCTAGAGTTTAACGCAAGTAATTAATTGCAAAGTAATGAAGCTGGGTGCTGGGAACAAGACCCTAAACACAGGATATTATTTTGGAGAGGTGACACTTGTGGAAAATTAATTATAATTAAAAGATTTGGGTTTTTGATATTACACTGAAATAGTTACTAAAAGTCCACACCACTAAAATGTTATAAGTCGCACACACAAGGTTGGCCAAAACACTAGGAATATGAACAGGGAGTCATTCACTAGGTTATACATCACATCTGTTAGACAACTTTAAAATACCTAGTCCTTATTTCTTTAAACCTAAGACGACACATGAATACGTTCAGAGGTGTGCCAACAGACTAGTCCCAGATTTGAGAGGGTTGATTTACGATAAATCAATAAATGAATCAACCCCTCACGTCATTGAAATTGAAAAGAGGGGAGACATGATCGCCACATAACATTCTCAAGAAAATTGTCTGGGCAGAAAAGAGAACGCCATTTTAGTGTACGAACAAAGGGGCATTTAATGTCCATGTCCAGGGCAAAGGGGTATTTAATGTCCATGTCCACCCATGGACATTAAATACCCAAATATGCCAGAGACATTACAAAAATATTTAAAGCATCAGAGTAGAGAAGCAATAGAATGAGGCAACAATTTAAGTGTTGAAAGCTATGAAGTCAATTCACAGCTTCAGAGGTAGATATTCCAGAGCCCAACAGGCTCTGGTAGCGCAACTAGTCGAGCACACACATTCATTCTCCTTCAGAAACTCCTTACTCAATTCCCCCCCCCCCCCCCATCGTTTCTCACGCCACTTAGCGTTAACCACCACGATAACGGCTCCGACATCATCACCGATAACAAGCAGTCGTCAAGAGGTGATTACGACCCGCTAATTGGGTCATTGCGACCTCAACTACCGGTGTAACAGACCGATGGGACAATCATTTACTGCCTAATCGCCTACCTTGTGAGAGTAAACTTGCTCATAAAACTTTACTGGAGAATACTACCGTTGGTAAACCCATTTGTTTACCACAGTTTACCTGTGTCGTTCTATGACCATGGATTCATATCACGGGTCGCTTGTGGGTGTATTAGTTGAAGTATTCATGCACGTATATACATACATATGTATATACAGCAAATCAATACATCCCACGTTAACTTCAATTAAAATGAATATACGTAAATTTCCCACATTTTGCAGCAGGCGTTTATACACGCTTAGAAAACCTAGGAAAAATGCTAATATTTATTATTTTTTTTTTAGAAATCGAATTAAATTTAACATCACACCAAAAAATCCCGAACAGGTCAACGTGTGAGATCATTTAATAAACACGATTGTAACTTGTATCATAAATTTTCATAAATTATATTTTCTATTTTGTAGAATTTTTTTTTAATGGAAAAACCAAGCACGGTAAGTGTCCTGGGAAAATAAATGGGAGAAATTTGCATTGGAATTGGAAAATTTGTGACACATATGAAAGTGGGAATTATTTTGTCATATATATATATTTTTGTAATTTTTAATGCATGTTTTATGATAAAAGGAAAATGTCAGTCTTGTTCCTCGTAATATAACAGTTTAAACTTTAAAAAAAGTATACTAATAATAATTATAATAGTGAAGATGTAAACTCAAGATAATCCGGATGATTTGCACCGGAACGTCATGTGTCTACGAAAAAAATATTAGGGGGACCGAACCCTACATTCCATTACACTTTGCGATCGACAACGTCGCCATGACGTCAGAGAAACCAACTCAGCAAAGAGCGCGAAAAAAAGGAATTACGGCTGACTTCCTGATGAGTCTGACGACACTAAAGGAGCGTCCTCCTAATCCCCTCACATCCTCCTCATCCCCTCATATCCTCCTCATCCCCCTCATATCCTCCTCATCTCATTACCCCATCGTGTTTGGACCAAGTTATCCCATCAAAGCCGGCCCCCCCCAGGCCGGTCTTGGGGAGTGAACGAACGCCCAGAACCCACACAAGGAAACCTCTAGGTGAACCCCAGGTAACCTCTAGGTGAACTCCAGGTAACCTCTAGGTGAACTCCACGTAATCTCCAGGTGAACCCCAGATAAATCCTTATCCCTTGGGCTCCCAGCTATCACAAAACACGACATATATGAATGAAATAGCCCGTGGCGCTCTGTTTCCTGAGGAAGATCTAAGAGAAACTTTCCCTCTCACGATTACATTTAAAAACGGAAACCACCCAGAATTTTTGTGGTTTATGGATGAGTTCATTTAACAATGGCGTTCCCAGGATATGCGAGTCGCTTCCCTCAGGCGTGATTCAGTGTTTTCCCTCGAACTCTTTTTTTTATATGCTTTTGATGACAGCTTCCTGGATATTCTTGGGGGGGTATTTAACTCCTGCACTTGAAAGCAAGCAAGCAACACCACTCTCAGTTGGTGCTCGTTACTGGCTCCCTCGTTCCCCTCCCCTCACCCGTCAGCTTGGAGAAGGGGAGGCCCTGGGTGAGGGGAAGATGAAATAGGATAAGGGGAAAAGAGATGAAGAGAAAGCTCCTAGCGACGCGAGCGTATTTGTGAATGTATTCGCACGCACTCACACGCACAAGCACACACACTTTTCACGCACCTCGCTGGAAGAAAGAAGCGTTAGGGGAGACATGATCATCACATACAAGATACTCAGAGGAATTGATAAGGGGTAGATAATGACAGTTTAACACAGGGAATACACGCACTTGAGGACACGGGTGGAAACCGAGTACCCAGGCGAGCCACAGAGACATTAGAAGGAGCTTTTTTTTTACTGTCAGAGTAGTTAACAAATGGAATGCATTAGGCAGTGAAGTAGTGGTTATCTTGAGGTTATCTTGAGATGATTTCGAGGCTTAGCGTCCTCGCGGCCCGGTCCTCTACCAGGCCTCCTTTTTGCTACACCCCCCCCCCCCCCAGGAAGCAGCCCGTAGCAGCTGTCTAACTCCCAGGTACCTATTCATTGCTAGGTAACCGGAACATCAGGGTGAAAGAAACTATTTGCCCATTTGTTTCCGCCTCCACGGGGGATCAAACCCAGAACCTCAGGACTACGAATCCTAAACGCTGTCCACTCAGCTATCAGGCGCCTTCACACTTCATATACATACTTCATACTTCAGGAAGCTGACTCCATACACAGTTTCAAGTGTAGATATGATAGAGCCCAATAGGCTCAGGAATCTATACCCCGGTTGATTGACAGTTGAGAGACGGGACCAGCCGAAGCTCAACCCCTGCAAGCACAACTAGGTGAGTACCTTTTAATTGAGAGTTAAGAGGCATAACCAAAGAGGCGAAGCTCACCCCCCCCCCCGCAAGCACAAGCATCCTAAATGTGAAAGCATCTTTCTCTATCTCACAATACTTCCCAAGAATACAACTTCTGCCTTACTGCCTCTCCACCTAACAATCACCGAAGTNCTGTGTGGTGGCCTTGAAAAATAATTATCGTACGAATGGCATCGCAGAATTATTCAAAGCTGGGGCTGCTGACTGGTGGCGCTCAGCCCGAGTCAGTTTTCCTCTCTATCGATAGTGTGACGCACAGATACTAGTACTGGTAGGTATGTGATGTGCATTACAACCAATCAGTTGTGTATAACTGTATATTGTGGGGATGGAGGGCGAGTGGGGCTTCGCTGCTTCTGTTTCAGGGAGCACAAACACTGTACAATATTCTTTTCTCTGCACTTTGACAATACCTTTATCTTAGTTATACAAAATAGCAATAATACTAAATACTATTGTAGCCAAAAATATTGCATGTTTAAAATAGTTAAAATGGTAACCATTAAGTTTATCAACGAAAGCTGTTGCCATAATATTTACCACTTTATAATAATATGCTATGCTTTTTAACACCACATAAAAAGCTGTTTCTTTCCTGTAGAATTTATTTCATTTATTTTACCCTTATGTTTTCAGATATGGAAAAGATAAAGAAAAGTGGACAGTGAGTGCCGTCAGTTCAATGACGATTTTTTTTTCATTTTTTATTCCTTCGGCCCGCATAAATATGGGAAATATATAATGTGGCCCTTACATTGAAAAGTTTGGAGAGCCCTGCTCTAAGGTGAAGACCTCCTGGAAATTCTTATTCAGTTCCTCACACACTTCCTTGTCGTTTGTAGTGAATCCTTCTGCCCCTATCCTTAATTTCATTACCTGTTCCTTTACTGTTGTTTTTCTCCTGATGTGGCTATGCAGCAATTTAGGCTGAGTCTTTGCCTTGCTTGCGATGTCATTTTCGTATTGTCTTTCTGCCTCTCTTCTCATCCTGACACATTCATTCCTGGCATTCTGGTATCTTTCTGTGTGTGTGATGTGTGTGTGTATTTACTAAACTTGCTGTGATTACAGGGGTTGAGCTCGCCTCATGGGCCCCACCTTTCAACCATCAGTTAACACTTGATATTGTATCATTCCGGTGCTGTCATATCATTGTTTAAATGTGTATATTGAATCTGCCTCCGCCACTTCTCTCTCTGGTACCTTTCCCCTTCGTCTCTACCCTGATACAGTGGTAGTCTTGTAACAACATCCCTGTGGTTACACAGAGAAATTAAATAATCAAGATACATAAATGAGAAAATGCACAGAAGCCGTGATAGGGTTCGAATCTATGCCCAGGGTGTTCCCAGAAGCAGGCTCAAGTCGACTATGCCACAACATGGTCAAAAGAATTGCAACCTGGGGTACTACTGCGCCCTTGAGGATTCGAGGATGCAGTAGGATGACTATATATATATATATATATATATATATATATATATATATATATATATATATATATATATATATATATATATATATATGCGAACAAGCCTGAATGGTCCCCAGGACTATATGCAACTGAAAACTCACACCCCAGAAGTGACTCGAACGCATACTGCCAGGTGAATTGATAAAATGCTATGCCCAAGATTACCATCCGGGTGCCGGCGGGGTGGCGGGGGGTGTTCATATAGCTTCGGCTATCACCTCCTTATGTTCGGTTGTGATGGTCAAGTGGATTAAGGCGTCCTGTACATACCAGTTGCATTGCTCCTGGCAGTATATATATATATATAATATTATAATATAACATTTAATAATATTCAGCACTAACACAACATAATGTACAGCCAGCCAGCAAGCACAACAGCCAGAGAACTAAACACAAGCACATCTATGAGGAAATAACTGAAAGGTAGACGAGGGAAGTAAAGCAGAGGCAGGCAGGCAGGCCCAAAGGCAGGTACGTAAAGAAGCAAACAGGTAAAGAAGCAGACAGGTAAAGAAGCAGACAGGTAAAGAAGCAGGCAGGTAAAGAAGCAGACAGGTAAAGAAGCAGACAGGTAAAGAAGCAGACAGGTAAAGAAGCAGACAGGCAAAGAAGCAGGCACGTAAAGAAGCAGGCAGGTAAAGAAGCAGACAGGTAAAGAAGCAGACAGGTAAAGAAGCAGACAGGTAAAGAAGCAGACAGGTAAAGAAGCAGGAACGTAAAGAAGCAGACAGGTAAAGAAGCAGGCACGTAAAGAAGCAGACAGGTAAAGAAGCAGGCAGGTAAAGAAGCAGACAGGTAAAGAAGCAGGCAGGTAAAGAAGCAGACAGGTAAAGAAGCAGGCAGGTAAAGAAGCAGACAGGTAAAGAAGCAGGCAGGAAGGCAGGCAAGTGAGGACATAAGGACACATAAGGGTAGGAGGTTGCAACGTTGGCAAGGAGCTTACCTTAGGCCAGAGGTCCGCTGCAGGCTGCACCATTCAGCATGCAACAGAACCAGACATGGGTGACTGTATCACTATCTCACACACGGTTTAATATATATATATATATATATATATATATATATATATATATATATATATATATATATATATATATATATATATATATATATATATATATATTCATTCTTGAATATGACCGAAAAGGGTAAGATTAATGATTCTAACACGAATGTTTTCAATATTTCATGTGTTTTCTTCACTGTCGGGGGAAGTTGAAAAATTAACTCTCCGACGTTCATTTTCACACTTTTATTTTTGCTCTAATGCCTAGGGATGCGTTGCGCAAGGTCACTCCTTACATTCTCAAAGACCATGCTGTTGCTGTTTACCATGCTGTTGTTGTTTCAGATTTAGCTACTCAGAACGAAGTGTCCACGTAGCACGGGTTATGGCGAGCCCGTACTTTACCATGCATTTGCACAGGCTTATATTCTCTTTGGGTGAGATGGTACAGAACACGTGGATGAAACATGTAGATGAATGTCATAACACAGAGGATATTAATAGGGGTATTAAGTGCATCAACATAAGGAGCTTATGTTCCTGTACACACACTCACACACACAACAATGAAGAAAAATAGGAAATATTGAAAAGATTCGTGTTAGAGTCATTAATCTTACCCCTTCCAACCTATTCAACAATATATGTTTGCAAGAAAGACTGCTACCAAAATCTATCTATATAAATTAAAATGGAAATGTTCGTTTGTTCAAACTCGCTAATCTCCGAAAGTTCTTCACCAATTGCCTTGAAATTTTCACAAAACGTTCCCTTCGTATTCGAGCGGGTTTTTATATACATACTATATAGATGTCACATCTGTGACGGGAAAAAACATGCTTTTTTTGAAAAGCTGTGTTTTTCGGGTGTTTTTCATGTGAGGGAAATCATTGAAACCTCTTTACTGATTGCTTTGAAATTTTGACACATTACATTCAAATAGGCGAATGTTTTTACATACCTACTATATATACATGCCTCACCTGTGACAGGAAAAAACATGTTTTGTTTTTAAAAACAGCGCCATCTGTAGGATGTAAGAGCAACACACGCTGTTATCTCCGAAAGTTTTTCACCGATTGCTTTGAAATTTTGACACAACGTTCCATTGGAATATGTGCGTGTTTTTATATACCTACTATTTAGATGCCACTCCTGTGATAGGTAAAAACATGCGGCTTTTTATACAGCGTCATCTGTTGCACGTAAGAGCAACACACACTATACAAAAATATGTTACGATTCCATTTCAATGTTTCCGATTGCATTGATAAATTGAATTTTCATAGATTTTTATATAGTTTCATTATGATTTAATTATTTTGTGTGACGTTGCATTGGAATTGAGCTGTGTTGTTTACCATACTGTTCATTTCGTAGGTATAGCTTATTTGTTTCTTTTTTCATTGTTTTTATTTCGATTTTTTTAACTGTTCTTATTTTTCAGTGCAATTGGTGGTGAAATTGAGCTGTGTCGATTGATCTGCGTTTGAATTTAAATATTTCGTTAGTATTTTTTGTTTTTGTTTTGAAAACAAGAAAATGGACAAAACGTTTATTTCACAGCTGCAAATGCACAACAAACAGCTATGAATCCACCGGCTACAACGTTAACTGCTTTCTTCACGTTATGTCAATATGACACGTTTACGAGAACACTGCTGTATTCGGAAGAGCCTACGTATTACACATGGAATGCCAGTAGAAAATCATTTGAACAACGGAAACAAGGAGACCGAGTCGACGGACAACCTGGCATATTCAAATAAACTACGACAGGCAGACTGTACACCGTGCATCCCAATCAGGATGAATGCTTCTTTCTTCGCATGCTGTTGGTAAATGTGCCCGGTCCAACGTCTTTCCTGCCATTGAGATTTGTCAACGGCGTAACACATGCCACTTTCCATAGTGCATGTCAAGCTCTGAATTCATTGGAGAACGACTGACACTGGAATGTATTCATTAATGACGCGTCCATCACGTCATATCCAAATCATATTTATGCATTATTTGCACTTATATTGACCGCCTGCTCTCCGTCTCCACCAGAGTTATGGGAGAAATATAGATCGCACATGGCTGAAGATATTATCCGTCGAATATGAAGGAAAATGCAAATGTGAACATGGATTTCACAGCAGAAATCTACAACGAAGCGTTGATAATGATTGAAGATTTGTGCTTAGAATTCGCGAACAAAGTTCTAAATCAATTGGAAATGCCATCACTGAATCGATCTGCTGCTGCTTCGTTCGACGTAAAATTGCGTCGTGAACAAAATTACAACACGAGTGATCTGTTGTCGTATGTGCCATCAAATATTCCTAAGGTAACGCTTGAGAGAAAAGGCATAAACAGTCAAATAATTCAAACTGTCGTCAACGGGTTTGGAGAAATCTTCTTAGATGCGCCAGGAGGAACTGTAAATCCTTCCTAATTAGATTGATTCTGGCAGCATTTCGATCCCAAAAGGCATAACCATCGTCCGGAATAGCTGCGACATTGTTACCAGGTGGAAGAACTGCTACTTCGGCTTTGAAATTGCCATTGGACATGCAATTCATTGAAACTCCCACATGCAATATTGCCAAAGCATCCGGCATGGGAAAATTATTGCAGAAATGTAAACGTATCGTTTGGGATGAATGCACAATGGCCCACAAAAAAATCGCTCGAGGCTCTTGATTGATCATTGCAAGATTTGTGTGGAAACATCAGACCACTTGGGAACGCATTAATATTGCTTGCAGGAGATTTCAGGCAAACAATACCTGCAATTGCTCGATACAAGTACGTCGACACTGTTGAGAAAGCAGATGAAGCAGTTAGTTATCCAACAGAATTTTTGAATTCTCTCGATCTGCCAGGGATACCATCACACGTACGGCAATTGAAAATCTGCGTGCTAATTATCATGTTGCGAAATATCAATCAGCTAAAGCTTTGCAATGCCACGCGGCTTGCAGCAAAAAAATTAATCAGCAACGTCGTAGAAGCAACAATCTTGACAGGACCTTTCAAAGATGAAGAGGTCCTCATTCCTCACATTCCTATGATTCCAACAGATTTGCCATTTCAATTTAAGATATTGTAATTTCCAATTCGATTGGTGTTTGCAATCACCATCAACAAAGCTCCGGGCCAATCTTTAGAATTGTGCAGTTTATATCTAGACACGGAATGCTTCTCTCATGGACAATTATATGTTGCGTGTTCTAGAGTCGGCAAACCAGACAATCTCTATATCTCCACAGACAATGGGACGACGAAACATATTGTATACCCACAAGCATTGTGAAATTAAACATTTTTGAAACGTGCGCTTTCTCTTTTCTTTCTTTTCCATTTAACCAGACTGAGCCACAGCAATGCATGGCGGGCACAGCTAGTATACTGATATATATATATATATATATATATATATATATATATATATATATATATATATATATATATATATATATATATATATATATATATATATATATATATATGTGTGTGTGTGTGTGTGTGTGTGTGTGTGTGTGTGAATATGACCGAAAAGGTAAGATTAATAATTCTAACACGAATCTTCTCAATATTTCTTATGTTTTTCTTCTCTGTCGGTGTGTAATAAAAATAACAATTCTCCGAAATTCATTTGTTAATTGTCTGACGCCTGAACGCGTTTCGTAATTCGTATTACATTTTCAAAGACAATTTACACACAAATTCTTCGTACTTATACTCTCACGAAACAATGGGTATAAATTGGATAAGTGAACATATGAATGGAAGTAAATGCAGGTCTATTGGCCCATACTTCCTCTTGCTGCTTCCATATTGGTTCGGGGTCTTGAAGTAGGTCGAATATAGTTGTGCATTAATTGGCTGTTGATTGCTGGTGTTGACTTTTTGATGTGTAGTGCCTTGCTGATGTCAAGCTGCCTGCTATCGCTGTACCTATCGATGATTTCTGTGTTGTTTTTAGTGAACGACCATTGACCCCGTTTAGTAATCTGATAAGACCCATGACGTCAGCGGATGGTCATTCACCAAGCTCCCAACCCCTTATCTCGCAAGCATCAACAGGCATGTGATATATTAAGGGACCTTGATGACCAAACCACATATCAGAAGATGGAGAAACCACGCCGACGTTTCGGTCCGTCGTGGACCATTATTAAGTCGGTCCAGAATGGACCGAAACGTAGTCGTTTCTCCATCTGAAAAACAAGAGAAAGAGAAGAATACGAGATAATAAAAGAGGAATACAAGAAAGGGGTCCAAAATGTAAGTTTGTTCAGAATATAATCCTGTTTATGTAACAGGTAAAGGAAGGTTATTATCAGGAGAAACCGCTAAACTAAATATACGATATGGTATACTTTGAAAGGATATATGACGCCAAGGAGTTGAGATGCAAGCACACGGCCATGGAACGCTGTCCCCAATCACTTGGACCGACGGGCTTCAAACGCCGACCCCAAAGAAGTCCATCCCTCTACCGACCTGACCAAATGGGTGGTAATAACAGGGTGTTATAACAACTAGTTCTGAGTTAGGGGTTTCAGCAACTATAGAGACTAATATTCCCAGATGATGCTTTCTAACTATTGTTATTCATCTTGTATTTGTGTGTTTCAAGGTTTTTCTGTGGGCTCCTTAAGCTCGCTCACCAGCGAGAGAGTTTGTCTTCAACGTGCATGCCTTAAATCATTTAGCAACTAATGNCCGAGGCTATGGGCGTAATATCAGAAAGAATACCAGGAAGTAGCCTTAATGAACAGGCACATGCAAATGACCTGCTACGGATGTGCGACAGGTTTGCCTTAAACCAACAAATAGTAGAACCAACCAGGAAGGAGAACACGCTGGACCTCATTTTCACTAATAATGATGAATTGATCAGGAACATAATGATTACAAATACCTGTTACTCAGATCACAACTTAATTGAAGTTATGACAACCATGGGGAATAGACCTTCAAAACCAGTCCAGATTCCCGGTGGAGGAGATTTCAGCAAATTCAACTTCAATAATAAACAGATAAACTGGGAGCAAATAAACCAGGACTTCACAGAAATAAACTGGGAAGAACAGCTAGGAAATGCGAACCTGAACCAGTGCCTGGAAAAAATAAGCTCAGTAGCACTAGAAATATGTACAAACCGCATCCCCCTAAGAAAAAAGAGGAAGAGATGCAGATTGGAACGAGAACGTCGTTCCCTATATAGGCGAAGAAAACGAATCGCGGTACAACTTGAGAGTCGCACCCTATCTCAGGAACGGCGAAGAAGGTTAGGTAGCGAAATAGGAAAAATTGAACTCAAGCTACAAGAATCATACAAAACGCAGGAGAGGGAAAGAGAGCAAAAGGCCATCAGTGAAATAGAGAGAAACCCGAAATATTTTTTCTCCTATGCAAAATCAAGATCAAAAACCACATCTAGTATCGGGCCCCTGCGAAAGGAAGATGGAACTTTCACCGATGACAACAAAGAAATGAGCGAGCTACTGAGGAAGCAATACGACTCTGTCTTCAGCGAGCCATTAAACGCACTAAAGATCGATAACCCAAATGAATTTTTCATGGATATGATACCAACATCAAATCATATATCAGACGTCACCCTATCCCCACTGGATTTTGAAGAAGCCATAAACAGTATGCCTATGCACTCCGCACCAGGCCCGGATTCTTGGAACTCCATATTCATCAAGAACTGTAAAAAACCACTATCGCAGGCCCTTCACATTCTGTGGAGACAAAGCCTAGATACTGGCGTTATTCCTGATATACTAAAAACAGCAGAGATAGCACCACTTCATAAAGGAGGAAATAAGGCAGAGGCAAAAAATTACAGACCGATAGCACTAACATCGCACATCATAAAAATTTTTGAGAGAGTGCTAAGAAGTAAGATCACAAAATACATGGAATCACAGCATCTCCATAACCCCGGACAACATGGTTTCAGAACAGGGCGCTCTTGCCTGTCGCAGTTGCTGGACCACTATGATATGGCATTAGATGCTATGGAAGACAAACAAAACGCTGATGTAATTTACACAGATTTCGCAAAAGCTTTTGATAAATGTGACCATGGTGTTATTGCCCATAAAATGCGCTCAAAAGGAATTACCGGAAAAGTAGGCAGATGGATCTACAATTTCCTGACCAACAGAACCCAATGTGTAATAGTCAACAAAATAAAATCCAACCCGTCAACCGTTAAGAGCTCAGTCCCCCAGGGTACTGTGCTTGCTCCAGTACTTTTTCTCATCCTCATATCGGACATAGACAAGAGCACAACCTATAGCACTGTATCATCCTTTGCAGATGACACTAGGATCTTCATGAGAGTAGGCAACATAGAGGACACGGCGAACCTCCAGTCAGATGTAGATCAGGTCTTTCTATGGGCTACAGAAAATAATATGGTGTTTAACGAAGACAAGTTCCAGCTCATGCGCTATGGAAAAAATGAAAATATAAAAACTGAAACCACGTACAAAACTCAGGCAAATCATAACATAGAACGAAAAGGCAATGTAAAGGATCTGGGTGTACTCATGTCGGAAGACCTTACCTTTAAAGAACACAATAAAGTAGCCGTCACAACTGCAAGAAAAATGACAGGTTGGATAACAAGAACTTTTCACACTAGAGATGCTATACCGATGATGACACTTTTCAAAACGCTTGTGCTCTCTAGAGTGGAGTACTGCTGCACAATGACAGCCCCTTTCACTGCTGGTGAAATTGCTGACCTGGAGAGCGTGCAGAGATCCTTTACTGCTAGAATCCACTCGGTAAAACATCTAAACTATTGGGACCGACTAAAGAGCCTAAATCTGTATTCCCTTGAGCGCAGGCGGGAGAGATACATAATAATTTACACGTGGAAAATATTAGAGGGGCTGGTCCCAAACCTGCACACAGAAATAACATCACATGAGACCAGAAGACATGGCAGGATGTGCAGAATACCCCCGTTGAAAAGCAGAGGTGCAACTGGTACTCTGAGAGAGAACTCTATCAACATCAGAGGCCCGAGACTGTTCAACACGCTTCCACTACACATAAGGGACATAACTGGCAAACCCCTCACAGTGTTCAAGAGAGAACTGGATAAGCACCTCCAAAGGATACCTGATCAACCAGGCTGTGACTCATACGTCAGGCTGCGAGCAGCCGCGTCCAACAGCCTGGTTGATCAGTCCAGCAACCAGGAGGCCTGGTCGATGACCGGGCCGCGGGGACGATAAGCCCCGGAAGCACCTCAAGGTAGGTAAGGTATGGGTCCCCACATTGGCACCAGAGGTGGTACCCTCACAAACTTTTTATATATATATATATATATATATATATATATATATATATATATATATATATATATATATATATATATATATATATATATATATAGAGTACACTTGAGAGGATGTGCAGTGACTTAATATCTGACATATTCAAAGATTTAAGTAAGGGTACCGAGTGCTGTCTGCGGCCAGAGTTTGTTATTGTTCAAATAGCAAATTTGTGTTGAGTAATTAGAGGACGTAGATGATTTTGGGTAGTAGAACCCCAAGCACAAACACCATAATTGAAATAAGGATAGATGAGAGTAACATAGCATTACCAGGGCAGGGCGAGGTACATAGTATTTATTTATTTATTTATTTATTTATACAAGAAGGTACATTGGGTTGATGAGAGTGCATAGCATTGATGTTTTTACATTCTTGTAAAGCCAATAACACGCATAGCGTTTCGGGCAGTATATGATTTTAGAAAGACTGCCAACTGTTTTAGAAACGTTTTTTTGCTATGCAGTATTTTGAGTATGGCCCTGGAAATTCAGCTTGTCATTAATGAGAACACCAATGAATTTATTATCTACTTTGTTACTAATTTGGATATAGTTAATTCTTAGATTAATTTGATCAGTATTCACTGTGTCATTCAAAATAAGAGGGTTAGGACAGGACAAAATGAAGGTTGTATCATCAGCAAATAAGATTTGTTTGAGGTGTTGAGAGACATTTGGAAGGTCACTATTGTAGATGAGAAAGAGGAGAGGGCCAAGTAGGCTGCCCTGTAGAACACCAATGTTGATGGGTAGGGTGGGAGAAATGGAATCATTCACAGAAACATACTGGCGCCTGTCACTGAGGTAAGACTGAAGTTATTGGAGGGAGTGACCTCTGAATCCATAATGATGTAATTTAAGAAGAAGGTTGTGATGGTTAATAGCGTCAAAAACCTTATGTAGGTCAACAAATAACCCAACAGGGAACTAATTTTTATCAAGAGTTGCATGAATTAAGTTAATTATACTAATCAGGGCATCATTGGTCTTTTTAGGGGGAAGGGGAGTCTGAAGCCATATTGGCAAGAGCTAAGTATATTGTGTTTGGCTAGATAGGAGTAAAACTGCTTGTAGATTAGCTCTTCAAATATTTCTGACAAGGTTGGCAGAATTGATATAGGTCTGAAATTGTTGACAACAGTGAGATCACCTCATTTATGGACTGGGGTTACTCTCGCTTTTTGTTTAGAATATCCGAAAAGGTTTTGAGTTCAAGTGATTTGTTGTAGAGCAATGCAATGGCTGGAGCTAGAAATCTAGAGGCATTTTTGTAAATTAGAGTTAGTATCTCAGCAAGGGCACTTGACTTTGTTTTAACACAAAGGAGTATCTCATTAACATCAGATAGATCCACTTCCTATATGAATACGTTTCCAGAGATCGGTAAAACATAGACTGAAACAACTGACGAAGAACTGACCTGGAAGGAGGCGAACACCTGGTCGAGGAAGAGCCAAGCCAACTCCACATAGGCGTTAGTGGAGGTAGACAGACCCCACAGTACAAAGTAATGGACTCCAAACAGCGGCACTAAAACCAGTGTTGACTTGCCCAGCTTCCTGTCAAGTAATGCACAAGATGGTGGGTAAGATGGTGCCATGATCTTCCTGTCTAAACACCCGGGGTACGTTGGCAGCATTTGTGCCCCCCGAGGGTAATTGCTGGCATTTATACCCCTTGGCATTTCGTGACAGTTATGCCAAAAGAGAGTTTATCACTTCCAATTAAGCGTCTGGGCAATTGGGCTGTAATTATGCCACCATGATCAATTATTGAAAATGCTGTTATCCTGGACAGTAAGTTGGAATTATAAGATTTGGACACAATATTTATTACTTCCTTGATAATTTGAATTTAATAATAATGAAACATTAGGGGACACTACAATGTTAGTGCACAAATATACATACACACAGACACACATACATTACATATGTATATATATACATATATAATGTACATATATACATATATAATACATCATTCTGTGGCCAAAGTTGTACAGACATTTAACATAGGCAGCAAGTATGTGCCAGTAGAAGCCTCGCCTCTGCACGCGAGCCTCACCTGTACTTCATAGACTCGGTGGATATAGACGACCTCAGCTTGAGAATCAACACACGAACCACATTGAGAAAGAAGAAGAAGTTGATGAGGTTGGAGACAGCCACCGGAGCCCTGATGCACACCCAGAAGATCCACTGGACGTTCTGGACGGTCCAGCAGTCAGTGTCGTCGAGGGTGGCCCTCAGGGTGGCCCACACGCCCACGCACCCCAGCGGCAGACCTGAGGGGGATTGTTTGATTGATTAGATCATCCAGGAGGTGGCACGGGCATGAATAGCCCCCGGAATGAGAACAGGCAGGTACACACACACACACACACACACACACACACATATACATATATATATATATATAATGTGTCGCTCAACATGTTCTGACTTCACCATAGAACGTAATATATGACACGGCAGAGTTTATATTGATCCTTATGAGACAGCTTCTATTCTGTTTTGTGTTGTAAATATACCCTTTAGGAGTCTTTTATATAGTCTTTTATAGAAAAAGACTATAAGTTGTATAGTCTTTTTCATATTCCCCTTTTTTTTACACCATTTTATCCATTTAAATATCTCAGTTATGTCACTCCTTCGTGTTTGTCTTTCTAGAGAATGTCAATAAAGCTTTTATTTAATGCCCTTTCACGAGGCAGATTAGTTCCTGCAATGAACTTTGTCATCACTGAAAGCGTTCAAGTGAATTTGTATTCACTCTATACTACGGAGGCAAACATTGCAATGCATAAAGATGCAGGTTAATGGTGGGATTAAGTACCTTACTGCTAACATCGTTCCAACCCTCCGTCCTCTCTCTATGCTCCTTTTTCTCGTATCCCAGATCCTTGTCCTCGTATCCCAGCTCCTTGTCCTCATATCCCAGCTCCTTGTCCTCGTATCCCAGCTCCTTGTCCTCGTATCACAGATCCTTGTCTTCATATCTCAGCTCCTTGTCCTTATACCCCATCTCCTTGTCCTCATATCCCAGCTCCTTGTCCTCATATCCCAGCTCCTTGTCCTAATATCCCAGCTCCTTGTCCTCATATCCCAGCACCTTGTCCTCATATCCCAGCTCCTTGTCCTCATATCCCAGCTCCTTGTCCTCATATCCCAGCTCCTTGTCCTCATATCCAAGCTCCTTGTCCTCATATCCCAGCTCCTTGTCCCTCATACCGCGGTTATTTATCCTTATATTCCAGGTTGAGTTAGGATAGGTTACATTAGGTTAAATTGAGCTTTTAGGGTAGGCTGAGCTTGGTTAGGTTAAGTTAGGTAAGGTTGGATTAGGTTTGGTTGAGTTAGGTTAGATTAGGTTAAGCTTTGTTGAGTTGGGTTAGGTTAGATTAAGATGGGATATGTTAGATTGAGTTAGGTTAGGTTGAGTTATGTTAGTTTAGGTTAGGTTTGGTTGAATTAGTTTAGGTTAGGTTAGATTAGGTAGCTTTAGGCTAGGTTAGGTTGGGTTAGGTTAAGTTGAATTATGTTAGCTTTGGTTTAGTTGAGTTAGGTAAGGTTAAGAATAGTTAGGTTAGATTAGGATGAGTTAGATTAGGTTGAGTTAGGTTAGGTAAGGGATTATGTTAGGTTGAGTTAGGTTAGGATAGGTTTGGTAAGTTAGATTGAGATTAGTTAGGTTAGGCTAGGTTGAGTAAGTTAGGTTAAGTTATGTTAGGTTCGGTTAGAATGAGTTAAGTTAGGTTACATGAGGACGAGTTAGGTTAAATTGAGTTACATTATATTAGGTTAGGCTGAGGTAGGAGGTTGAATTAAGTTAGGTTATGTTTGGTCAAGTAAGTTCATGTTAGGTTGAAATAGTTAGGTTTTGGTTAGAAAGAGTTATGTTAGGTTAAGCTAGGTTACATTAGGTTGAGTTAGATTAGGTTGAGTTAGATAGGTTGAGTTTTTTAGGTTAGGTTGTGTTGAGCTGGGTTAGGTTAAGTTACATTAAGTTAGGTTGAGTTAAGTTGCGTTGAGTTAAGTTACGTTGAGTTAAGTTACGTTGAGTATGTTAGGTTAGGTTAGGTTAGGTTGGGTTAGGTTAGAGTGAGTTAGGTTAGATTGAGTTAGGAAAGGTTAAGTTAGGATGAGTTAGATTAGATTAGGATAAGTTAAGATATGTTATATTTGGTTGAGTTAGGTTAGCTTAGGTTCAGTTTTTTTTAGGTAAGTTGAGCTAGGTTATATTAGGCACGGCAGATTAGGTTAGGTTAGGGGGTTAGGTTAGGTTGAGTTAGATTAGGTTAAACTGAGTTAGGTTAGGTTAGGTTAGGTTGTGCATAAAGAAATCTCAATACCGTGAATTATCAATGAAAAAAAATCAGTAGGATCCACAAGGAAGATTCCTCTCCCCCTCTCCCCCCTGCACGCTGGGCACTCCTTCTTGACATCTTGAGGTTATCTTGAAATGATTTCGGGGCTTTAGTGTCCCCGCGGCCCGGTCCTCGACCAGGCCTCTACCCTCAGGAAGCAGCCCGTGACAGCTGACTAACACCCAGGTACCTATTTTACTGCTAGGTAAGAGGGGCATAGGGTGAAAGAAACTCTGCCCATTGTTTCTCGCCGGCTCCTAGGACCGAACCCAGGACCAACAGGATCACAAGTCCAGTGTGCTGTCCGCACTAGATGCTAGTGAAAGCAGTGACGAGCTTGAATGGTACTGAAGTCAGTGAAGAGGGTGAAAGGTAATGAATGCAATGAAGAGGGTGAAAGGTAATGAATGCAATGAAGAGGGTGAATGGTAATGAATGCAGTGCAGAGAATGAATT
>WNGS01164858.1:32432548-32443229 GCA_020271785.1 Procambarus virginalis
CCAATTTAATAAAAAACTCCCCTGATACAGCAGGTTGCGTGTATTCAATTCCCTGCAATGATTGTGATTCTGTGTACCTTGGACAAACAGGAAAGTCCTTACAATTGCGGTTGTCACAACATGCTTATAGTATTAGAACTGCCCAAACGTCTAATGCATTGTATCTACATACGAATTTATGCGATCACAATATTAACTGGAATGGTGCAAAAAGCATTACCAATTGTGGGGATTTCGTGGAACGGAATTTGATTGAGTCTGCTCTAATCAGTCAGTGTCCAAATCTTCTTAATGTTAGTACTGGAATGTACAAACTTGATCCATTTTTAAGTTATAATATTGCACAACAGTTTAAGAAAAAACTGTAATTGTTAAAGAGGCTTACAATGTCTCATTATAATTTTATATTTATATATTCATTTATTGCATGTTCATGAGGCTTTCTTTAATCTTTCATCCTTTTTCTCTGACCGCTTAATCCTCTTTGACCATTCTAAGCTAAGCTTTACCTGTCTCTGGTTAATTCTTTCCCTAGGGTTGGGTTGGTCAGGTGTCGGCCTATATATCCTCCCAATTCCTTCTCTCTTGTCAGTCTGGTTTGACAAAGGCTTTAACTAAGTCAACGTTACCTCCTTTCATTTTTCTCTGTGGATTTTCCGCATATATTATATAATATATATATATTTACTACCGTATTTGAAATGTTTTTTTATATAAACATTTTGCAGTAAAACGTCTTGTACTAATAATTGGTTTGAAAATGTTCATTATATACCGTGCTTCGCTTTTATTAAAGTAAGCCATGATGGCTCATATAACATAAACAGACACAAAAACACACTCATATTACACATCTTGTTTACATATACATTACAAATGTGATTTGTATACATAATATCTCATACATAACATGCCATGTATGTTACATATAAAATCTCTCCACTGACAAAATTTGTTCCAATTGTTGTGACACTCGTATTGATGTGACACATGTTGACACACGTATTGATGTGACACATGTTGACACACGTATTGATGTGACACTTGTTGACACACGTATTGATGTGACACATGTTGACACACGTATTGATGTGACACTTGTTGACACACGTGTATTGATGTGACACTTGTTGACACACGTATTGATGTGACATTTGTTTCAACACACACGTGACATTTTCTGACACCCACACACACACATGCACTGACATGCCAATTGTTCTGACACACGTCTAATAATGTGACGAGTTCTGGCACCATTGTTCTTAAAACTACAGCACCTCTAACTTTCCATTTGACTTTCCTCCATCACAGAAGATACTGGCACATCACTAAAAATAAATACTGCCTAAAGTACTCAGTAGTAGCCGACTCGCTCACCACAATTAATCAGTATTAACTGTCAAAATAGATAGGAGAATGTAGAACTGTATGTACAGATTATAACCAAGAGACATTCTTAAAGTTTCAGAAAACTCATCACTGCCTCCGTTAGTAAAGTTTATATAGATTTCTTTTAGGAGTTCTGCTGTATACATGTCACGAGGACAAGTTCTTTTCAAAATCAAGCTTTTTTCGTGAAAAGTTATTTCTTGCATTGGAAGTTATATGTAAAAACGTTAATTAGTTTTTAAGATACTGTAAAAGAACTAGAATCTGCACCATTCAGGAAGAAACAGTTTTCTGGTAAGACGGAGCGCCAAAGGAAGTGTCTTACAGGTCAGTAACTTGGATGAGAGAGAGAGAGAGAGAGAGAGATCACATTCTGTGCCACATAAAAAGGCAAAGATAAGAGGAAAGACCCGTGGTATCATACACATCAATCTTCTATTCTAAATAATTTGGTATATATCTTTTCATTCATTATTTATGTTAAAGAGTAATTTACAACATAGTTTCTTGTTCTTTCCCTTTGTTGTTTTTCTTAATTATATGTGAGTCAACTTGGAGAGGGCTTGTTGATTTTAGACTGTTCTTATTCACATTGACACATATGACTCCTTTGCTAACATCTTCATTATTGTTTTTACTTCCAATTATGACGGAGCCATTTTCTCCAGATGGGCTCGTCTTGGTACTGAGAAACTGCTCTGTTGATTCAGAAAAAGTTAGGTGCTCTCCCTCGTTTTCCCATTAACCTGACCATTTTGAGAGGCAACTGGGCCATTGCTTCTGGGGCTAGAGCACCCATTTCTCAACTTGGGTATCTTTCGTTAAAGCACATTTTCATCGTGGAGATCAATGAGTATTTCGACGGGAGTTGCTTCAGTCATGTTTACCGGAGTTGACTTCATTTGAGGTCAACTTAGCCGTAGAGAGGTAGGAGGGAGAGTATACTGGGTCTTCGAAACTTGACTCCTGGACAACGTGGTTCTGAAGCTGAGTTACATCTGTGGCTGTGCGAGGCTGGAGCTCTATGGCCTCATCAAAGGATCCGGATGAGCACTGACCCGTGCTCATATCCTGAAACGTTTACAGACTCTGATTACATAAGGCACATACTGTATAGGAAGATAATTCTATACTGCCACATGGAGCCAGGGGGAGTAGTTATTTCCAACTCACTCCTAACCTAATCTGTACTAAGCTAACTTTATGTATCTAAACTTGCCATAAACTAACTAAAGTCATTCAGGAAAGCTTGGCAAGCTGGAGAGGGTAAGTTAGATCCTGGGCATAGAGAAACTTTGTGATATCCTGTAGCATTTTTCCGTACTTAGAACATTTAACAATGGAAGGATTTATATCCAAAGGAAGGCACCAAGCCTGATGACTATGGCAGTGTCATCATCAGTGGCCCAGAACGGACAATAATCTAGACTATAAGTATGAAAGTCCGTTTGTCCATGTTGGAGGCCAGACACTGGGGGGGGGGTGGCTTGGCTCACCCCTCTTTGCAGGGAGATTGATCTGCGGTATGGGATGGACATAGGCTGATCGAAGTAGGCCTAAGTCAAATGCTTTTAGAAATATTGCCATTTACGGAGACCCCCATTATGATTTCCATGGACTGTTTCAATCTTACAATGTGTATGAAAGAATTTTACACAGGTTTGTTTGCATATTTACATAGATTATGTGTGGAAGAGAATCCTGTGTTTCTCAAGCATGAGTGTTTTTGGAAGTAGTAGGACACAAAGTTTCCTCTATCATGCCACTCCAAGTTCTTTATGATCAAGGTGCACGATATCAGACCAATAAACGACGGAACTTAACTGCAGTGGACCACAGTCACAGCGAGGACCTGACACTTTCGCATGTTACAGAAATCTGTGGTTACAAGTCACATGCTACGAACCACTGGGTGACCGGTTGGCGGGATATGTCGTTCATTATTGTTGACATTAGTGCAGACGACATCATGGCTGCTGGCTGCTGACATTCCCAACTTCGATGTCAGGAAATTTATGCGTAAGACAAATAGAGAACTGAGTGATACCGACATTGCCCTACTTACTTTTACATTACTTTCCATCTGATCGTGTTTGGATTGACGGCTTCCTCCATAAACTAGAGGTGTGCGTCCCCGTCCCACTCAAAGCGCTCGATGTAAGGGTTTTCACACCATACCTCGAAAAGCTGCACCAACGACATCAAATGTGAGATATGCTCTGGTTCCCATTACACACGTGACTGTGCCTCATATACTCTGTAGCTCGAACTGTGGTGGTGGTGCTCATGACATTACATTCCGACAATGTCCTTCGTACGTAGTGGCGCGAACTCAGGCTCTTCCCGCCCTCGACCTGCAATACAGTCGTGCTCTGAACCGATCTAACTCTGTCCGTCATCAACCTCTACATCACGCTCCGCCGCCCCCTTGGCTTGTGCCTGTTCTGTCTGTCACTGTCAGTGCCTGTTCTGTCTGTCACTGTCACACATATTACCCTAACCTTCTACACATTCACCTTGTGTACCTTCATGAGCTCGCACTTCCCTTCCTTTCTCATATCTGATTAGCGACTGCCTCCTGCATATCCTTAGCCTCCCACCTTCCGTTTCTTTGCCTGCATCCCACACTTTTCATAGTACGGTGACACTTTTCCTTTCACCTTTCGTGTGACTCCGCATCTTTTCTGTCCTGAGTCCCTTTCCTCTCGTCTGTTTATTGTGTCTTTGTCCTCGCCCACATAGAGGACGTCGATGTCTTCCCGCCTCTGCCACATCTCGACCAGTGATGCGCCGCTGTGCGTGCCGCATCTTTCTACATTACCACTCGTGCAGTCATTGGGAGGAAGAACCTTCATGCAAACTGCACGTATTGCAAAGAAAAAGAAGAGTGGGGGAAGACCAGGGTGGAGCATATGGCTGTCTTAATCTCTTTGACCTTACCTCTATGTGTGACCACACTCTGAACCGTCAAGTGTTGTAGTGCTTGATTCACTAGCTAATATTCATTCCCTAACTTGTGGATTACCATACCACTCCCCTCCTCCTCTTCCCTCCTTAAACACGCATATGTCTCCATATGTATCATTGTAATGGTTCCATTAGCACAAGGACCTGGAGCCGGCTGGAGGGAGTCTCGTGGTAGCCGCGGTTCTAGCAACTCTCGTCACTGCGGACAAGTTCGGTGTGTGATATCAACCCCCCAGATCTTTCTCTCTATTTGACTCTTGCAGGATTTCACCTCCCAGATGGTATCATGTGTTCAGCCTCCTGCTCCCTTCACTTAATACATTACTTTACATTTGCCTGAGTTAAAACTTTAGGAGCCATTTTCTAGACCATTTTCTCCAGTTTGTCCAGGTCGTCCTGTAGTCTCTGTCTATTTTCTGTTTTGTCTCTGTCTGTCTATAGTCTCTGTCTTAATTCTTCTCAAAAATTTTGAATCATCAGCAAACATTGAGAGGAATGAGACTATACCCTCTGGAAGATCATTTGCATATACTGTATTAGAAACAGGATGAGTCCAAGCACAGAGCCCTGTGAGACTCCGCTGGTGACATCTCACCACTCTAATGTCTCCCTCCTCACAGTTACTTGCTATTTTCTTTGCTTAAATATTCCCTTATCCACTGGAGCACCTTTTATTCCTGCCTGTTTTTCCAACTTTTGTTAAAAGCTTCTTATGGGGTACTGTGTCAAAGGCTTTCTGACAGTCGACGAAAATGCTCCTGCCTGGGCCTTCTACTGTTTGGTGGGGGATTGTAGTAGTAGAAGGCCTGGGCCTTCTACTGTTTGGTGGGGGATTGTAGAGTATCAAGATCACAATCTTCTTCCCATCCACTGTCAGAGTTCCATGTATGGAGGTCGTGCTTTCATTGGTATCTGGATTTTCCAGGTCATCAAACTCCTATTTCTGCTATATTAGGAGTGCCACTCCTCCTCCCTGTCTCTGTGTCCTTTCTTTTCTTATCACCTGATACCCCCTCTGGAAAGATTGCATCTGAGATCATTCCATTTATTTTAGTTTCCACTATTGCCACTATGTCTGGGTCTGCCTCACTAACTCTTTCTTTTATATCTTCTGCTTTGTTGGATACCCCATCAGCATTGGTGTACCAAACCTTGAGACTCTCCTTGGAAACTCTGGTGACAGACTTCTCCTTTTTCACCGAGGGTCTGGGGGGGGGGACTGGGGGATGTCTGGGGGCGAATGGGGGCTGTGGGGGTGCCTGAGGGTGCCTGGTAGGTGAATGGGGGCTGGGCATTTAGGGGGTGGAAGGGCATAGTGGGCCTGAAAATTAGGGAGAGTCTGAATGGCATAGGGGGGATTGAGAATAGAGTTAGGCTGAGAGTCAGATAGAGGTTGGGGAGAGGGAAAGGGGGGCAGAGGGCTGAGGGGAGAATGGAGCATGGGTGCCTGGGAGTGGAAGAGAGGGTGTATCAGTCAGAGGGGAATCAGGTTACCTTACCTTGAGCTTACCTTGAGGTGCTTCTGGGGCTCAGCGTCCCCGCGGCCCGGTTGTCGATCAGGCCTACGACCAGTAGGTGGGGGGGGTTTGGGGTAGAAGAGGGGAAAAGGAGATGGGGAAAGGTGTTAAGGGGGCACAAGGTGAGGGGGTTATATGGGAGCCGGGGGTGCAGAGGAGGGTGAGGGTTGGGTGGGGTTTGGGGTGAGGGAAGAGGGTGCAGTGGAAGCTGGGATGGTGCAGGTGGAATTGAAGGCAATGGGGTAGAAGGGGCAGGGGAGTTGGAGGGGGTAGGGTAGGGGAGGAGGAGTTTGTAGGGGTAGGGGAGGGGAGAGGGGTAGGGGAGGAGGGGTGGGAAGTGGGTTTGGGAGCGTATGGCTTGTCCCGTGAGGTCGTTGGCATGTGCGAAGTAGCAGGGCAGGGAAGTTTGTTGGGGGATGAAGCAGGGGAAGGTATAGGATGGCGGATTGGGAGGGTGACCTGGGAGGTGACCTGGGAGGTGACCTGGGTGGTGACCTGGTGGTGACCTGGGTGGTGACCTGGGTGGTGACCTGGGAGGTGACCTGGGAGGTGACCTGGGTGGTGACCTGGGAGGTGACCTGGGAGGTGACCTGAGTGGTGACCTGGGTGGTGACCTGGGAGGTGACCTGGGTGGTGACCTGGGAGGTGACCTGGGAGGTGAGGCTACATGAGAGGCTAGGGTTACGGTACCGTGCTTGCCATCTCGCCTTGTGGGCTATTTGTTCATCTTTCATCATATACCTCTCAATAAACACATTGTAATGGGTTTCACTGCCTCTGAGTAAATGCTTGCTCTTCATTATGTACTCCACTACTTCTTCATTTGAGAATTGCACCAGAACAGGTCTATTCTTGGTACAATTGTAAGGTCCAACCCGGAGGCTGAGTTCCACCTCATTTCCTTCCATCTCGGCCCTAATACATCTCAATATCTCATGCAATTCATATTTTTCCATCTCTATCCTTTCTAGTCTTGTTTTTTGCCCCAGATTCGAATAATCCTTGTATTATGATGCTCCTCCTTCTCAGTGAGTCACTCTCATGCTTGTAACCCCTTCCCTGGATATCCCCCATTCCAACCACTCACTAATCCATCCCCATTAATCCCCTGTCCTTAGCCATGCTGTTAATCCTTCCTAATTCATTTGTGATCCGAACACATTCCCTCTCCCAGTTTTCTCTGCCCTTCCTAATCTGTTCCTGAATATAGAGCATAAGTTCTTGTTTCTGTCTCTGAACCGTATCCTGTATTTGCTGAAATAACTCGCTTTTAATACCTTGGATTAGATCCTCCATCCAATCGTCCCTTCTCTCTACAAATTTACCTATTAATTTGTCTATAAATCTGTCCTCCTCTTCGTCCCTGTGGTGTTTGATCTTGAAGCCCTTCCTGCCCTTGTTATTGCAGTAAACACCTAGCCAAAACAGGCACTCCAAATTACCTTGCCCGATCTGCTACGATCTGTTGTGGAAAGTACTTCACGCGGTGCGTTAAGTGTGAGATCCCCGTTGGTCCCAGCTGGTGAGGTCACGTCCACGCTAGGTCGGCTCCATAATTCCATAATGTGTTCAACACTTATTACCAATGGTGCTATATCTACTTTTTTCTTCACTTTCTTGTGGGTTGAGCCAGCTTACTAGCTATTCAATCACTCATATACACTTTTCTTTTTACTTCAATGTAACTTGATTATCCCTCCCAAATTCACTAGCTTCCCAAGAGAGCTTCCCAGACCCACGTCTTCCCACCATGGCTGTCTGACTACAACTATGTGTGTGTGTGTGTGTGTGTGTGTGTGTGTGTGTGTGTGTGTGTGTGTGTGTGTGTGTGTGTGTGTGTGTGTGTGTGTGTGTGTGTGTGTGTATTCACCTAGTTGTGTCTGCTGGGGTTGAGCTTTGCTCTTTCGGCCCGCCTCTCAGCTGTCAATCAACTGTTTACTAACTACTTTTTTTTTTCCCCCACACCACACACACTCACCCCAGGAAGCAGCCCGTGAAAGCTGACTAACTCCCAGGTACCTATTTACTGCTAGGTAACAGGGGCATTCAGAGTGAAAGAAACTTTGCTCGTTTGTTTCTGCCTGGTGCGGGAATCGAACCCGCGCCACAGAGTTACGAGTCCTGCGCGCTATTCACCAGGCTACCAGGCCTCTAACACACACAGCACACAAGGTGTGTGTGTGTGTATGTGTGTGAGAGAATGTGATTGCAATATTTTGTTTTATATACTTCTGTTTTTATTTATTTTTATTTGTTTATATGTTCTGTTGTGTTTTGTTATTTCTGTTCACCCAGTGCTATGTTAGGGGCGTGCTTGGTGCATATACAAGTTTCTTGTTGTTCTCTTCTTTGTGTTTGTTCTGATATCTGTAATTTTATTTGTACATATGAATGTTATTTTATCAACAAAGATAGATAAAAATTCGTGGGTGTAGAGGTGTTTGGTGGTGCCAGTGCATATTTCAACCCGTCCTCGCAAATTTGTATAGTCAATATTGACTTATTAAATACGTGCATAGGTGATATACTAAACATAATAGATACCCTTAAAAAGCTTCATAGAAAACACCGACCTTACCTAACCTTGTTAGTATGTTAAGATAAGCATCTTATTGCTTCGTAATTACAATTATTACTTAACCTATACCTATAATAGGTTAAGTAACAATTGTAATTACGAAGCTATAAGATGCTTATCTTAACATACTAACAAGGTTAGGTAAGGTCGGTGTTTTCTATGAAGCTTTTTAAGGGTATCTATTATGTTTCGTATGTCACCTATGCACGTATTTAATAAGTCAATATTGACTATACGAATTTGCGAGGACGGGTTGCATATATACACCCTGAGAGGGGAGGGGGGGGGGTCCCAGCCCCTCCTGAAAAAGGGGGGAATTCATCACATTCAACATGACAGGACGACATTCACTCTTCACCGCCATCGCTGATATAATCACGATTAAAATGATATAGAATGCAAGATTGATCTTGCCTTCAAGATAAATAGTTAAATAAATAAAATAAATATTAAATATTCATTCAGTAGCCTTTAAATATTCATTAAAACATTTTCATTATTATTATTTACATACTGATTCCTTACAGTAAAAATCCCGCGAAATACTTTTAAACAATTATTACAAATCAAAAGAACATGGCACCATATTAGGGGTAGACTTCTATAAATCAAATGATAAACCAAAAAGTGTTGAAACCTTACCCGTGAGTGCTGCCTGGAGACGAAAGATGGGGTGAGAGTGGGGGTTGGGGAGGGAGAGGGGGTGCGGGGCCTCGAACCAGGACCATCCCCACCACCAGGTCTGGCCATCTGTGGAGAGGGTGTCTGACGGTCACGCCGCTCCCCTTGGGAGTGTATGGAGAGCGAAGTCCGGCCACGGCTAACCGGCAAGCGTAGGGGAGACTTGAAGTGAGTTAGGCGATTAAGCATACTATCTCTACACTATATATTTATATATATTAATTTGTTGGCATGTCTACTATGTATCTTCTCGCCAGAGATAAGGTGAGCCCCACAGTGAGCGCAAATCAGTGGTCATGAAATTTAATTAACAGTGCAGTCTAAGGGTTAAAAGGTACTTTTGCTGAAATGTTTGCTTTTTTAGTATTAGCTGCCAAGGTTTTCTACAGTCTGTGAGTATCAGCACGTAGCTTACATGTTCCGTAAATCTATATGAATTTTTTTCCACAAAATGAATATGGTTGCAATGAATAGTATAATTTATTTACAGTAAAAGTGTGTAAGCAATATATATATATATATATATATATATATATATATATATATATATATATATATATATATATATATATATATATATATATATATACAGTATATAAAACAAGGCTGCAGAGAGTGCTGATAACAACTGTCAGGGGTTCTGCTTAACTCATTGGCAATAACTGCTAAGTTAAGCTTCATTTGATTAACAAAAGGTAAATAACTGCTAAGTTATACAGTACTACATCTAATTAACAAAATGCTTAATGATTAATTAAATTAGTCAGTAATTTGCGACTTGCAGTGTAGATTTGAGGCCTGGGGTTAACAGCTGATGTTAAGTGTTAGTGTATTGTTATAAGTACTGGAAACTACCTGTGAACAGATATTAGTGAACAGCTTGGCAATGTATAGAGAGAAGATATGTATAGTAAAGCTGTACAATACAATACAGTAATCATACTGAAGTTCTCAATGGCGTGAAATACAGAATATATATTTTTTAGTGACAATGAGGGTCAAACTTGGGTAATGTGTGAAACGTGCCTTGTTCAACAGAAGGATTGATACCCAGGTTTCTTACCGATTTCAGTATGTGGACACCAAGCCCGCACCAGAGCTAAGATGGTGTTTTGCGTTCACATCTTAGCTCTGGTCCGGATCTCTTACGGTCCGAATAAATTCAGTAAAACAATTTATTGGGAATGTTTAACATTTCTAAGCCTTTATCTATAGAGCACAGGAGAGAGAGATACATAATAATTAAACATTTGGAAAATATTAGAGGGGACTGGTTCCAAATTTTCACACGAAAATATGAAATCAGAAGGCATGACAGAAGGTGCAAAAATAGTCCCCACTGAAAAGCAGAGGTGCTATAGGTACGCTGAAGGAGAACTCTTATCAGCGTTAAGGGGCCCAAGACTGTTCAACACTCTCCTCTAAACATAAGGGCATAACTAGCCGACCTCTCTTGGTCTGTGATTCATAGCTCAGGCTGCGAACAGTGGCTTCTAACAGCCTAGTTGACCAGACCACTAACCAGGAAGCTGGTCAGGAACCGGAC
>WNGS01164858.1:32470404-32485863 GCA_020271785.1 Procambarus virginalis
AGTGCTTAAAATGTTTATAATCATTTCACATTTTCTCGGTTGTTTCTTGGGTTATAACTATAAATTTAGTGTCAAAATGTGTGCAAATGAATTCTCTAGAGCAGTATTTTTCAACCACTGTGTCGTGGCTCTCTAGTGTGCTGTGAAGGGTTAACAGGTGTATTGCAGGAGCTTGAGGGACGGTGAACAATAATGGAAATAATAAGAAATATGAACATAATTTTAAAAAGCAATCTTTTGAATTCCATGACCAACATTATAAAAGCTAATAACATGGAGAAAATCAATTGGAGTAATATGGTGACTCAACCAGCACTCGGGGTCTTTCCAGCTGTGTACCTTATCCCTGTGCCATGACCATAGTAAAAGTTGTAAAACCTGGGGATTCAACTAAATTCACAGCAACTCTGGAGCTTTCTATTGAAGCCAGTCCAAGTTCTATATATAACCCCTATGCACTCTGGTGTATGTAAAATAGTTCATCAACCATTCACTCCAGCTTCAGTTACACAAAAAAATCACACACACACACATGATGTACAGTACATCAAAGAGAAAATCAGTTCGAGCAATGAGGTGACTTGGACCAGCGCTCAAGGTACTCACAGTACAGTACTTGAATCCTGGAATCCCAGGTTGTACAACTGACCATGTCAGGGTATAAGGGTAAGGTGGGTGGCTGGGAGTACCCTGATTGCTGATTAGAGTCACCTCATTGCTCCAATTGGTTTTCTCATCGATATATATATATATATATATATATATATATATATATATATATATATATATATATATTATATATTATATATATATATATATATATATCACATTAGTGTGATATCCGCGTGTAGCTAACAACATTTTTGAGTGTGCTGTTAGGTGAAAAAAGTTGAGAATCTCGGCTCTAAAGAATAGATGCAAAACAAAATTCTAGTAAAATACACATTGAAATCCCACTAATGTGACATGTCAATGAGAAAATCAATTAGAGCAATGTAGAGAATTTGGACTCTGGACCTGGATGTGCCCAAGCCACGTACCTTACCTCTGGACCACAACATGGTATATGTTATTCAGTTGGGTATTCCACTGAATTCACAGGACATCTGGAGGCCTCTACTAATACTAACTTATACCATGTCATGGTCCAGAGGCAAGGTGCATGGTTAACAGTACCCAGGTCAAGGGATGGAATCCTCTTCGTTGCTCCAAAATTCGATTTATATTATAGGTTATGTGTAAACAGTGATGAATATACAAATGTTCATGAATAGCAGTCGGATAACACGTTAACATTTGAATGTTTACCGAGTTATACCTCTATGTTACTTAATGTTGATCAAGTTGGAGCTTGGAAAATGAGATTATTGTACAAACGACCTTTGTGAAAATTAAAATGATTTAAGCTATTTATTGTCTGGGATTTACCCAAATACTATAATGCTAATATGGATATTATTGTCTTTAGTCCAAATAATGATTTAGGCTTTTGCTCTTGTATTAAAGTGGGATATGTTAAATTATTCAACCCAGAATTTAAAGTGTTGTATTTGGTGTTAGATCCAGTTCATTGCAGTAGTTAATAAAAGAAAACAAATATTTATGACACTCATTTATGGGTGGGCACACATTGACAGGTAGCCTTTGAGTACTATGGTTACTTTTTCTTGTAGGCCTTGTGTAATATTTGTACACATTTAATTCTGTAATTTTTTATGTATGTTAATATTTCACAGGTGGATACAAACTATGAAGTGTTGGTGTAGCCTTTAATGCACAGGGAGAGTCGCCATCCTCTGCCCCAACCACAGTGTATGTGGGAGAAGCGGTCCCCACAGGCAACCCCAAAAATGTCAAGTCTGAAGCTTTGTCATCAACTGAAGTTAAAATTTCCTGGGAGGTATGCTTTATTGAGTTGATATACGAGTCTATTTTAAAGTTAGAGCAGTACAGCCAAAAATTGTAGTACAGCACTGTAATATTAATTATTTATGAATTATCATAACATTTAAGATATTTAAAAATAAATTCATGACACTACAGCAACCAGAGGAGCAAGACAAAAATGGAGAACTTCTTGGCTACAAGATCTTCTATCGAAGTGAAAAAGATCCGGAGGGTTCGGAAGAGATTGAAGTAGTTGGGGCATCGACTACAAGTTACGAGTTGTTGTATTTAGATATGTATACACGCTACGTCATTACTATCCTATGCTTTAACCCGGCGGGGGATGGTCCCAAGTCAGAACCCGTGTACGCTAGAACACTGCAAGACCTCCCGGGACCTGTCGCCAACTTAAGTTTTACTGATATCACTATGAACAGCCTAAAAGTGGTTTGGGATCCTCCTGCAAGACCAAATGGGGAAATTGTGGGATACCTTGTTACGTATGAAACTGCCCGGCCTGATGAAAGTAAGTGAATTGTTAGATTTTACTGCAGATTCATTGTTTTGAAAATAAGCTTGAATGTATTCTATATTAATAATAGTATCTATGTTTATTTAATGATTTTATGCAGTGGCAAAGGCAATAGACTTTCATATTATATTTTCATTGGTTTTCACATTTACATTATTGTCCTTTGTATTTCAGACTTAGCAAGCAAGTAAAACAAAAAGTCACATCATCATACTTGCTGGTGACATCACTGGAGGAGGAAGTTGCTTATGAATTTAGTGTTAGAGCACAGACTATTGATTACGGTCCAGAGGTAACTTTCACTTCATTAAAACTGTAATGGTATAAATTTTGAAAGTTAAAAATAGTTTTTTCTTAATTTTTTCATTACATACTGTTTTTGCCATACTGTATTGTAAACATTACTTTACAGTATATGCTACAATTCAAACATCACACACATTTTTATTTGATACATTAGTGATATTTCATCATTATGTAGGCATGTTAAACATAACCTTTTATTTCCCCATAAGAGTTCTAGTATCCTTTATCCTCACAAGTTGTATATGTGCAGTAATGTTTGAATACAGAGTTACACATGTATATATATTCTCATAGAATTTTATCTATATTGTCCACAGTTCTCTCTTTAACAAGCACCTTATGAGTATAACCAGAAAGGGCAGCAAAGTACTTGACAAATCATTGGCATTTTTTATTCTATACATGTTTTGTTCATGGTCATCTTAGTGATTTCAACATTTATCCTTAGATTTTTCATGTGTGGTATGATTTAAAGTAGGATATTTGATTAGCCCCCTGAAATCAAATACAGTACTAGATATGAAGGATTAAATGAGATACTCTATTGGAGGAATGTAGGGATTTTGTTCTTTTTACATAAATAGTGTAACTTTCTTTCAGGACTGAATCACTGGGATTATTGATGGATAAATTAGAGAAATTAAATAATTGCATAACATTGTGTAATTGATTTTTGATGACAATGTTGAAAGTGCATCGGGGTTTTTGATGATTATTGAATATAGTTAGGCTGCAGCAGTTGGATGATGTGCTGTGATAGGTTGAAATGAGAATGGTTGTTACATGCTGCTGGCAGAGACAAGTAGGAAGTGGTGCTGAAGGTGGTTGGATCAGAGAGCGTGAGCGAGGCCGAGGGTGGAGAGCTCGGATGAGGGGTGAGAGCGGGTAGCTCATATTAGGTTGGGATTAGCTGTCTGCTTTGTAGTAAGACTTGTAGCATCTGGTGTGAGGGTTGAGAGACGACTAACTATACTGTGTTTTTGACTGTGTTATATCTGCATCCACCTTATACTGGTGCTGGACCCAGTTTGCTTCCATACTTGGCAAGTTGATCATCATTTGGCCTGATTGGAAATTCACTAGTTACGTTTAGCTGTCCTGAGTTATGAAAACCTAGGGAAACGTGTATTGATTGTAATTAACGCAAAACGGATCATTAGAGTGTTTGTCGTGGAACTTCTTGGCATTAGAAATTCTTAGGGAAACGTTATGCGGGATTAACGGGAACATTTGCTACAACTGATATTATATTGTCAAAAGTTAATAAAGTTTTGTATGTAAAAAATGTCCTAAAAGTTGTAGCCATCAAAAAAGTAATATAATAGCAGTCTTTGGTCACCTCGCTGTAATTGTATGAATTCCTAATATAATATTTCTTTTTTTTGAGAAGCGAGTTTCATGTTTTTAAATTAATTAGGTACAAGCAAATGTGACAACAGGCCCACAGCCTGGATCACCAGCACGACCTAAAGACCTGACACTAACCAAGACTGTATCCAGTGTAACACTACATTGGCGTAATAGTCATTCTGGGAAGGACTCCATCCTAGGCTATTACATTGAGGCAAGAAAAATTGGTAAGTAATTTGTAATTTTGCAATAATGAATAATAGTATATTTGACCCTAAATAATAATAAAACATCATTTTTTTACATTTTAATATCACCTAAAAAATTTTGTTTATAATTTTGAAGCAAGTTTGCATTGCCAATTAATGTTTCTGCTTATTGAACACTAGCATGAATACATCTTAATTATGCCTGGCATAAACCATTGCATTGCACTCTTCCACTATATAGCAATAATTATTTGAAGTCACTTTCTTGTGTATTAAAATTTGTACTGTATTTAGTAAAAAAAAAAACTTGCACTAAACATAATAATTTGATGTGAGCACTGTGTATGTACTACTTTTTCTCAATAGTTGAGCATTTAAAGTATTGCTGCCTACTTTGGCATCTTTTTTGTAATTATATTCAGTGTGCATGATATACAGGATGTGTTTAGAAGCAAGACTCATCAGCAATGTAGTTAGTCTCTCTGTTAATGGAGTCTTGAGGCTCCAGCACCCATCGAACGTACTAGCCCCAGATTTAGGATTCCTTGGATTTCATTGATGCGAGAACCCACTCCAGCTCAAAACTGAAATATTTGTAGACATACCCTCGAGCATTAATGTTAAAGCACTGCACTGTAGTTAGGTTACCTTGGCTGTATGTGGTGGCGGTTTTCTAAGTTTTTCTTCTCTTTTTGTATATTTACCCTCCTCGCCTGCCCGGCAGCAGCCAGCTTTGAGTGGCAGATGTGTAAGTATAGGAGGTGTGCCACTGTAGCCTTGTTTGCTTGTTGCTTTGTAATTGAGATGATGCAATTTTAGTTGTTTTAGTTTCATTTGAGAATTTGAAGAGATTTAGAAAGCTAGCATAGTTTACCACATAAAACTTAACTGCAATATTAATGTCAGTTGTGGTGCCAACATTAGATATTATGGACATAAGAGCAGCATTCAAGACAGAATTAATTTGACAAAGAGAATGTGAGGTTAATATAAGTACCATTGCACCAACACCATTTGTCCACAATTGGTGATGAAAATATTAACATTCTAATGTTCCTTGTCACTGTTATCAGGGAATTATTATTCCTGTTTTGTCTATTGGAATTACAGAGGTTGAGAGAATTAGATAAAATAGAAATATAATTATAAAGGAACTTACCATTACTCCCCGCACTTGAATTAACAATAGGATTTAAAGAAAAATCTAGAGTTTTCAGGACAGTGCTGTTAAACTGACAGTTATTTCACGTGAACCTTACCCAGTCTGTCAGTCAGAACTGCTCTGGCCACCAAGGTCACTCTCAATATTGAAACCACGAGATTATAAATGAACTTTATCATTGTACAATGCACATATCCATAATATTGAGGAGACTAATTATTAATATCATGTACACTGCACAATGTCTGCTATCATACTTGGTACTCACACCTCATTGTCAGACTTGACCATAATTGTTGTTTTGAGTATTCTATTAGTACTATTAGCTACTGCAAAAACACTAACAGCAGTTTTATAGTTGTATTTAACTAACCTTCTAATGTATAAGAAAGCATTAATTCCACTTTTGGATTTTGTCTTTTTCCTGTGAGTATCTCAGTATCATCAGTATCTTTAGTTTCTTTCCTGTAATTAGACTTTTCTCGAAAGAACCAAACTAGATGTTATCATTCTTATAATAGTCATTATGCAAAAATATTACAAATTGTAATTGTTAGTGATAAAATATTACAGCTGTAGAATACAAAATTAGATACTTCATAGAGCTGTATGTAAAATGAAAAGGTTTAGTGAGGAAATAAAGTATTACTGTAATTTTTCATTGAAAACTACAGTACAGTATTGTACTAGGATATCTTTAACTCTTCGGCTGCACATCCCAAAAGGTGATGTATTAGGGTACAACATAAGATTTTCGGACTTCCACGGGTACACAAGGCTCGTTTAGGCTTTCTCAGACCTCTAGTAAACTGGTGCTGTTTTGGGAAAAAATTATGAACACCATTCCTGGGTGTGAAGTCCTCAGTACTGAGTGAGCAACCAAGGGTGGCGCATACAGCATGAGCTAACTGCATCACTGTTCAGCTTGTGTGCACAGCAGCACTTAAAAGTTAAGTAATATATAGGTAAATAACAGTGATTATTTTGCAATAACAGTATCATAGAAGATCCTGACTGTTATAAAGACTGTAAAATGTTCAGAGATCAGTGAACATAGTGCCGTTTATGATGTTCATAGCGTGATGCAGTCACAGTGTGCTGCAATTATTGGGTGCATCTACTCCTCATGAAACAATCTCATGCGCCTTTACAAAATAAACTTGTGCAAAATGATTCGTATTCAGGATATACTGACCCGGTTCCTGATAATAATAGCAACATCATGACAAGAGTTAGAAATAGGCATGTTACATTGGAGGCATTATGTCAAGTCATGTGTCGTCAAGTGAGGTGGCATTGCGTCAGCTGACTAGCGTGTTGAAGCTATGCTGTGTGTGTGGGCCCATCACACCACCTGAGTGGTTCATTATGGTGCACAAAAATGTGTGTAGTTATACTGTATATAAATAGTGTTTATGCATTGTAATAACAGCAAAAACAGAATATTTTATTGTTCAAAGCAAATAATATCAAGGTAATTTGAATATAGTAATTAATAGTAATTCATTGTGTCGAGGGACAGGCAGCCAGTTTATACATACAGTGCATGTTAGGCTTATATCAAGGTCCCTCAGAGTTGAATTACTGACCATCCCCAGGCTGCAACCCTAGGAAATAGGAAACACTCATAACTATTTCTATCCCGCCTGGGATTCGAACCCGGAATTCTCGATTGTGAGTCGGAACAACCCGACTGTATTACCCGGACCCTATATATTTGAGCATTCCGACGTTCCACACATTTATTATATAAAGTTTTGAAAAAGGCACAATTTTGAATAATATCACTGCAAGAAAAACAAAGAATTTATTAGAGGTATTAGAATAAATGTTAAGAAAATATCTTCGTGGCAACTCCTGCTTCACTGCTGGTTCAGCACAACTGCCCCGGGGCAGTTGCTCGATGAAAGCTCATGAATTGGGTGATTTCATTGCGAGTCACCAGGCTTTGCCATGGCCAAAGTAAGTCTCATAAAATATTTTTTTCTGTGAGGAGCCCCTATGGCTTCCTGGAGCTATGGAACTAAAATGTGATACATTAGACCAGGACTTTAGTCTATGGAGTTCAGCCTACCGGGGACCATGAACCAGAACCTGGCCCCTCTCCGACAGGTGCAGGAAGCAATGGCCTTGGAAAAACCTTGTGGTTGGGGTTTTCCTTATCTGCCATCAACCGGGGTTAGGCATGCAGAAAGGTAGGCATAACAAAACAAACCCCCACATGGAAAGAAAATTACAACTAAAAAACAGATATGCAGAACTCCCGCCAATCCCTAGGAAACAAGCAAATGTCACACTACACCACCGTGTCAACTCGTCGGTGCATCCCTTCCCTGCCCACGAGAGGGGGAGGGGGGAGTCCCGGATCTCCCCACGCCAGCTACCTAACACTCCAGTTCGTTCGCTAATGTGTTCTGAGGCAGACGCTTTCATGGCGACCTCTGCAGTGTTGTTGTGTGTGGTGGCCAGGTGTCCTCAAGAGTACTGGGGCTGCATGCACTTAGGGGCATCCTTCCCTAGGCACCCTGTGTGTACTGCCCTTGCGTGATAGGGCTGTCTTCCTTGGTGCTTTTGGGGAAACATTTCCGTAGGGGTTTTTGCTGCTCGGCATTTGCCCTGCCTTTGGGGGCAGCTGGGGTTTCGTGGCCCTTGTTTGACCTTGGGTAGAGAGTGATATCGTTCCGGTTGGAGTGTCAAGGTGTTGTGCAGCCTGCCTACCTATGCGGCAGCTGGTTCCTGTTTCCTCTGGGGATGTTGTACTTTTGCAGTTTGTTTTTGTTTTTGTTTTATTGCCTGGTGTGGATATAGTTCCGCTTCTAATATTTTGGTGGCCCTCTGCTAGGCCCCATGACTGTACATGTCACAGGGGTTTCAGTGTTTTGATCTCCCCCTTGTTAGCTTTGGGTCTTAACCAGTTAGCAACACCTTGCCCAGGCTTCCAGTAGTAGTCAGCCTACGAGCCCTGGAAAACCCATTCGGGGCATGGTGGACCTTCAGAGTTCCAGCCCACTTCATGCGGGTTCAAAGATTGCTATGTACCCTTCTTTCAGGGCGACAGTCACCTCTTTTGCCTCTGTCATGCTGCCTGTTGGGTCGAAGACACCTTTGACCGGAAGTCTTGGAGTCTTGTTCTCTGTTCTTCAGTATTATTCTGATGACATTACCTTTAGGGTACAAGCAGCATCTGCATTGCATGCTCAGTTCAGGTTGCTGCAGTGCGCTAGGTTGGTTTCCCACCTGGATGTTTCTCGGCAGCTGCCCTGCTCTGGTTATAGGGACCTGGACCTGGAGGCATTAGTCGCTTCGACGTTGGTTCGGTCCGCACTCCCTGCTCCTTTCCCTGTTGTTCACCCTGTTTGAGCTTCCGGCTCCCAAAAGTCTGAGGGTTTCGGAGTTGAGGCATAGTTTAGTTGGTAATGAGAGACTGGTGGGTTAGGATAGGCAAAACCCCCAACCATAGGGGGGTTTTCCAGGGGTTATTGCTCCTTGCATCTCTCTGAGGGGGGGGGGGCAGATTCTGGCTAATGGTTCCCAGTAGGCTGAACTCCATAGACTAATGCCCCAGTCTAAAGTATCGTATATTAGCCTGGAGGCTCCCCGGGGCTCACCCAGAAAATGGTATTTCATTACTTTCTATGCTGGATTTTTGTGATCAAAAAATGTATTTTAAATATTTAGATTTTTTTTTTATTTTATGCACACCTGAGTGTTGCGCCATATAAACAGGTGCACAGCCGAGGGGTTAAACATATCGAGTACCATCTATAGTTACCTGTAAGTTAAATATTTGAGTGGAAATATTTGTTTTTATGAAGAGATCCAACTTATATGCAAAAAACTACTGTTATGGTGGGGAAAATCAGTAAATTCTTGAAGGGAATAATTATTTGTAAAACTTACTTGAATGATATTTGTTCTTCCACTAACTTCCAGTATGATAACTATCGTATATACTGTAGTGGTAATTAAATTTGGGATATTAACTCGCTTTTTGTAACTTTTATTAATAAATAATAATCTTTTAATAAACAATGTAAATGTTTAACTTTCAAAGTGTCCATCATTAAAAGTGGTGCTTTGCTTGTGCAAAAAAAAAAAAAAAAAAAATTGTTTTTCCTGGTTATGTAGCTGAATGGAGGAGTGAGTCACAGTGCATCAACACAAGATACACAATTTGCTGACTCATGGTGTAGGGGTCAGAGGCTTGGACTGATCAAGTTGGCAATTTTGAGGCTAGAGTCTCATTTTTGTAAACCATGCAGCAGTTTCTTTTGATTCACCAAACATTCTGGGTGCTTGTTTGATGGTGGCAAGTATGATTAAGCTTCAAATGTCAAGTTTTCATAGGCCATCATTCCCTGTGCCTCTCTGAGGGGGCCAGGCTCTAGCTCATGGTCCCTAGTAGGTCAATAGAACTCTGTGACTGATGGCACCTAGTAGTATGGTACTGATCATTGTATGATAGCTTCAGGGAGCCTCGGGGGCTCGGCCAGAAATCGGTGCCTCGTTACATTCAGTGCTGATTTTTAGTGTTTGCTTTACAAATGTGTGTGTTTATCTGCTGCACTTCTTGCATAGATTTGGTGTATTTTTGGCTATGAGCTGTGTGTGTGTGCAAGGTGGTAATTCCTAAGGTGCTCATCTGGTGTTGCACCTGCACTGACAAGAGTACCTGCTCTTGTGTTTGGGTGTTCACAGTCTGAAAGGCCAGGCCAATGAAGTGGAGTTTTGCCCTCTGTAGTGCACAGGTCATTGACTCCACTGCAAGGCTGTGTGGTTGGGGGGAGGAAGGGAAGCATTCTGTGGTTTTAAAAATTGTGGGGAGGCACACTAGGGAACATGGGCTTGTTCATACAGCATGCTGTGGACACCCTTTGAAGCTGAGTGTCCAAAGGTTGGACACTGCTCCACACCCTTTGGATACAAGGGTGTCCAAAGGGTGTCCCAAAGGCTGTGTTCGTTGTTTGTTCTTTTGGCAAGTGTCCATAGTGGTTGGGTGTTTTGCTTGGTTAGTTGCCTTCATGCCCTGGTAACTCATTTGTGGTCTGCTGTGCAGCTCATATTGGTCAATCTGTTGAGCTCGCATTTGGTACTTGTGAGTTTGAGTGTGTTCCAACACCTTTGTACAGTGTCTTCTGATGATCCTGTCCATTTTTCCTGGTTATTTGTGGATTGGCATCTAATACAGTACTTAATGATGTCACCTCTTATTGCTCGGCCTTGTTGGATCCACTATTGCTTATAAATCTGGATAAATCTAGAGAGGGTTCTGAGAGTTCCCGAGCCCGGCCTGAGGCCAGGCTCAACTTGTGATAACTTGTAATTGGCATTGTACATCCTCAGCATAGTTTTGTAAGTTATCTTGGACTTTCTTACACCTTCAACCATCTTATGCTTTTCCGGAGCCATCTTGATCTCTCAGCAGAATGGCTCTTCCAGCTCAGGTTATCTGTAGTGTCATTAACACTGGCTTTCTTGCGATCATCCTTCAGGCCCACAAGGTTCACGGCTTTGGCCTTGTGTTTACTTGTGTGTCATGGCCTGCTCTTTGGACTATTAAGTTTTGGAAGTCTCGCTAGGCCCTGGTGACTCATGAAGTTACTGTTTCCCTCGCTGGTTCATCCCGTTCTCTTTTGTTAGATAGCTTCGAGAGCCGCCAAGAGGCTCCCCCAGAAAACCAGCACTGAATGTAATGAAAAGTTTTTTCTCTCGTTTTGGTAGAGCCTCAGTGGATCTCTAATTTCCTCCCCCCACAATGTCGGTCATCATTATCAGCTCCAGACTGGCTAATAGCCAAATCTGAAGCCTAGTACTGCCATCTGTTGTTGGTTTTTTGCACTAGGATGTTTGAGCTATCTTTAAGTGACTCATTTGCAGAATCATTTGACTGTGATCATTGGAAATGTTTGTTGTACATCTGTTAATTATAAAACTTTGATTTGAGGATGGGTAAAAAAAAGCAAACTAATAAATCTGTGATACGGCTCCATTACACAAAGAAAAAGTTTTCCACATTATATAATGATTGGGTATCCAACTAACTTGGAAGTGGTTCAGGACCAGTTCCTAATTGTTTTTGTCAATATCTAATTCTGATTTGTTGGCTTGTGGTCTTACACGAGTATACTTGAAAATATCCACCCTTTTTCTTGTGACTTGCATCATTACTAACAAAAGCTTGCACTTTAATCTGCTTTGACTAACCTTTGAGTGTCATTTATTTAGCTTTTGGATAATATATCAAAATCTTGTTTGATGATTGAAGTGTTTTTTTGTTGTGTGCATGAATTTTAATGTTTACTGTGATGTTAAAACTAAGTACTATAGTGTATGCTTAATATATTATATAACCATTAAGCAACTTTTTTTTTATAATTTAAGGACATTTGTTTCTTTTTAGATTCAGCTATTGGAACAAAATTTCCATGTAGCACGGGCTATGGTGAGCCCGTAAGAGAACATTTGATTTTAACTTCAAGCAGATTCAATTTGTAGTTTGAAATACTGTATTATAGTAAGACTAATTTTCTTTTATGTGCTCTAGTCTGAATTTCATTCCTTTAAAGCTTCATCTTCAGAAATCCTCTTGTGGATTTTTTTTACTTTAAATTAATTTTTTAGTATTGGCAAGTAAAAAAAATGGCCAGAACAAACAATACCATAATATGCCTCTTCAGACTCAGACAAGTGGTCGGTACTGATGAAGACGGAAACTGGTGAGGTTGAGGAGTACACAGTGTCATACCAGAACCTGCTGCCGTCCACCCAATATGAATTCCGACTAATTGCTTACAATAAATATGGCATATCCTATCCAGCAGTTGCTAATGAAAAGGTATGTTATTTGGTACACTGTAGTATGATATTCTCGTGATACAGTATCGAGATAGTAATGTAATAATCTTACTATTTAAATAAAGATGGCATTAGTCGTCATGCAGTGGTCAACATAAGAATACATCTCAAATGCTTTTGCCCTCAGCAATGTACTATAGGTACTAATATTTTTGTGCTACCATCCATAGCAACTATAGGTACTGTGCTATAAAATTTGTGCTACTATTATAATAATTATAGATACTATAATTTTTTGTAATTGCATCCATAGTAATTCTAGGCACTGTAATTTTTGTAATACAGTACCATTCATTGTAATTAGGATTTTCGAGTACAGTAGTAGATAATATATAGGACACATCAAATCTCCAAACTAAAGTAAATCAGTTCTTTCAATGGGCCACAAAAAATATTATGTTTAATGAAGAAAAGTTCTAGCTCCTGTACTATGGTAAAAATGGAAACTAAATACAAGGGTCTAACCAGGATCTAACCACACTACAAAATGAAAAAGCAATATTAAAGATTTAGGAGTAATCGTGTCAGAAGACCTTACCTTATTGTTGTCCCCTAACTCCCCTTGCCACTTTGGGGGGGGGGGTATAGGGTGTTTATGGAGCTTCAGGGCACCAATCCCCCCAGCCACAGGGCATGGCGAGAAGGCACCCCTAAGCATACCTAATTCCCTATCAAACACAAACTAAAATACACATAAATGGCAGATCTCATCACAACCCACAAGAGTTAAGATGATAATAATGACACAATAATATGATAACATACACAAAATGGAAAATTCTTTTGTATTTTATTTTTCTTATATGGGACACAGCACACAAAGGGAGAGGTGCACAGTATATCATTAAAAAGAACTAAAGCTAAAGGCAAAACAACAAGCTGCCTAAGCGGCAGGATTGGTGACTTGACATTGGCATTGGCATTGGCATTGGGAGTATCATAAGGCAGTCGCAGCCAGCCACGGAAGGCATGCTGCAACTGCCTGTCAAGCCTCGCCATTTCCGTTTTAAACACGCGTCCGAGAACAAGCCCATGGTTCATCTTGGGGATTAGGTGGTGTTTTAGTAGGTATAGCCTCTGTTGGGGTTTGAGTGGCGCATTAGTGATGTTCGTCAGGCCGTCCTCAAACAGGAAACCATAGGATAGGCGTCTGCCCTCGGCCCCAATAAGTATCCCTAAATACTCTTTCAAAGAACACAGTAAAGTAGCTGTCACAACCCAGAAGAAAAACGATGCTGGATAACAAAAACCTTTCAAACAAAGAAATGCCAAACTAATAATGATACTTTTTAAGACACTTGTGCTCTCTAAGGTGGAACAGTGATTCTTACACAAGACTGTGAGCAGCTATGTCCAACATCCTGGTTGACCAGACCACCTTCCAGTAGGCCTGATCTGAGACTGGGCCACAGAGACCCTGATTCCCAGAACTAGGTAGGCCACAACAGAGACTTATGCTATGTATTTATCTATAATAGTGGAAGTTTTCTATGTATGAGGTGAAAATATGTATATTTGCAAACCTAAAAGTGGTTACACATTTGATCTAAAAGTGTACAGTGGGATAAGAAAAATGATAAATGAAACAGGGAACATCATCATAAGGCAAGAGTTACCATCTGCTTGAATAACAAATACAATTCTGTGCAACTTACTGAAGACTTGTTTGAAAATGGTGTATATACCTGTAGCACACTTAAATTAGATGTACTAGTGCACTAAAAATATTGAAGAAACTGGTTAAACAAAAAATGCCTGGCAATACTTCTTGAGACCCCAGGGTGGACTTGGAAAATAAAAGTTGGAAGTTAACACTGTATAAACATCAAAGGCCCACGCTTGTTAATTACCCTCCCAGCAAGTATAAGAAATATTGCCTGAACAAAAGTGGAAATCTTCAAGAAAAAACTGGTCAGTTTTCTGCAAGAAGTGCAGTGGATATGTGGACCTGCGAACCGCTCCAAGCAACAGCCTGTTGGACCAAGCTCTGACAAGTCGAGCCTGGCCCAGAGCTTGGGGGAGTAGAAGAACTCTCAGAACTTCATGCAGGCAAAATCCAAGAACAACCCAGAAAAACTCCAGAGCCCTCTCCAGGTAAACCCGATGCTACTAAGAGCCAGGACCAAAATCTGGCTTTCATTATGAGGCAAAGGGAGTGTGGAGATGAGAGAAAACTCCCCAGCAAATATAAGTACATCAAAACAGGCATGTGTGCAACCCGTCCTCTTAAAAAGAATGTCACTTTTGGCCCGTATGCGAGATATGGCCAAATTTCGACGTAATTTGAAATGAAATCGACTCGCAAAAGTGACGTTCTGTTCCGTTTTCTATTTGAGTCAGCCGGCGTACGCGCAGAGGGTTATGAGAGAACACTTTAAATTAACGTTTTTCATAACGTTTTGAAACTTTATGAGAATTTCCTGCCCACCTAACCTATCAGAGGACCCTTAACTTCTATCAGGGACCCTTAACTTACTGTTGTTGGAAAAAAAAATCCCAAATTTATTTTCATATTTTTTCATTTTCAAATTACGTCCAAATTCGCCATACGAGCATACGGCCAAATGCGACGTTCTTTTTAAGAGGACAGGTTAATGTGTGAAAAGAAATTGGTAATCCTGAGGAAAATTAGGCATACAATAATTGTCATGGAGTAAACGTCCCAGCTATAATGCACCCGATTACCACCAGATGGATCCCAGGTCACCCAGGGCTTACACCAGCCCCCTCCTTATTCACTAACCTGATACAGCCAGGGTCACACCTCCGCGGGGTGCACATTCAGTTTCATGCTTTCAGATAAGTGGTGCAGGCTATTGTTTGATTTATTGTTTTTAATATAATCTCATATTGAATTTGTTTTAAGGTTTTCACATCAAATAATGTTTGGTGAGACGAGGTCATGTAGTTAAGGTGCATTAACACTTTAGCGCTTTGGGCGCAGGTAAAAACAAGAGTGAACTGTGCTTTCGGCATCGCGCGCTTAGCGGTAGGAGCGAAAAGTGTATACTCTTCTTACTGTCCTGACACTAATTGTAGACCTACGTATTTAAATTTGGTATCACTGTGTTCGCAATAGAATTCTCTATAAGAACATACTTATAAAATACTGCCAAACAAAACTGTTTGAAACAGTTCAAACAGAAACAGAAGCTCTC
>WNGS01164858.1:32485888-32513388 GCA_020271785.1 Procambarus virginalis
TACTCTTTCAAAGAACACAGTAAAGTAGCTGTCACAACCCAGAAGAAAAACGATGCTGGATAACAAAAACCTTTCAAACAAAGAAATGCCAAACTAATAATGATACTTTTTAAGACACTTGTGCTCTCTAAGGTGGAACAGTGATTCTTACACAAGACTGTGAGCAGCTATGTCCAACATCCTGGTTGACCAGACCACCTTCCAGTAGGCCTGATCTGAGACTGGGCCACAGAGACCCTGATTCCCAGAACTAGGTAGGCCACAACAGAGACTTATGCTATGTATTTATCTATAATAGTGGAAGTTTTCTATGTATGAGGTGAAAATATGTATATTTGCAAACCTAAAAGTGGTTACACATTTGATCTAAAAGTGTACAGTGGGATAAGAAAAATGATAAATGAAACAGGGAACATCATCATAAGGCAAGAGTTACCATCTGCTTGAATAACAAATACAATTCTGTGCAACTTACTGAAGACTTGTTTGAAAATGGTGTATATACCTGTAGCACACTTAAATTAGATGTACTAGTGCACTAAAAATATTGAAGAAACTGGTTAAACAAAAAATGCCTGGCAATACTTCTTGAGACCCCAGGGTGGACTTGGAAAATAAAGTTGGAAGTTAACACTGTATAAACATCAAAGGCCCACGCTTGTTAATTACCCTCCCAGCAAGTATAAGAAATATTGCCTGAACAAAGTGGAAATCTTCAAGAAAAAACTGGTCAGTTTTCTGCAAGAAGTGCAGTGGATATGTGGACCTGCGAACCGCTCCAAGCAACAGCCTGTTGGACCAAGCTCTGACAAGTCGAGCCTGGCCCAGAGCTTGGGGGAGTAGAAGAACTCTCAGAACTTCATGCAGGCAAAATCCAAGAACAACCCAGAAAACTCCAGAGCCCTCTCCAGGTAAACCCGATGCTACTAAGAGCCAGGACCAAAATCTGGCTTTCATTATGAGGCAAAGGGAGTGTGGAGATGAGAGAAAAACTCCCCAGCAAATATAAGTACATCAAAACAGGCCAGTGTGCAACCCGTCCTCTTAAAAAGAAGTCACTTTTGGCCCGTATGCGAGATATGGCCAAATTTCGACGTAATTTGAAATGAAATCGACTCCAAAAGTGACGTTCTGTTCCGTTTTCTATTTGAGTCAGCCGGCGTACGCGCAGAGGTTATAGGAACACTTAAATTAACGTTTTTCATAACGTTTTGAAACTTTATGAGAATTTCCTGCCCACCTAACCTATCAGCCTATCAGAGGACCCTTAACTTACTGTTGTTGGAAAAAAAAATCCCAAATTTATTTTCATATTTTTTTCATTTTCAAATTACGTCCAAATTCGCCATACGAGCATACGGCCAAATGCGACGTTCTTTTTAAGAGGACAGGTTAATGTGTGAAAAGAAATTGGTAATCCTGAGGAAAATTAGGCATACAATAATTGTCATGGAGTAAACGTCCCAGCTATAATGCACCCGATTACCACCAGATGGCATCCCAGGTCACCCAGGGCTTACACCAGCCACCCTCCTTATTCACTAACCTGATACAGCCAGGTCACACCTCGCTGGGTGCACATTCAGTTTCATGCTTTCAGATAAGTGGTGCAGGCTATTGTTTGATTTTATTGTTTTTAATATAATCTCATATTTGAATTTGTTTTAAGGTTTTCACATCAAATAATGTTTGAGTGAGACGAGGTCATTGTAGTTAAGGTGCATCAAACACTTTAGCGCTTTGGGCGCAGCGTAAAAAACGAGAGTGAACCTGTGCTTTTGGGCGTCGCGCGCTTAAGCGGTAGGAGCGAAAAGTGTATACTCTTCTTACTGTCCTGACACTAATTGTAGACCTACTATTTAAATTTGGTATCACTGTGTTCGCAATAGAATTCTCTATAAGAACATACATATAAAATACTGCCAACAGAAACTGTTTGAAACAGTTCAAACAGAAACAGAAGCTCTCGCCAAACTGTTTGGCGAGAGCGCCAAACAGCAACAAATGTTTCCACTCTCTTAATGATTGCGATGACCACATTATCCTACATCATTGATTATGGTATCATTGGAACCGCAATAAAATTCTCTATACGGACATATGCAGATAATAGAATCAATGTCGCAACCAACCCACAAACGGTTGGAAGTGGCTGAAGTGTTACCCGCGGCGGCATATCGGCACCATACAATTGTTATACCAGATGAATCACTGCCATGCCGTTTCTTTAATAACTCTTTGGTATTAGAAAAACGTAAATTTCATGGTGAACATTTTGAGACTACTAAAAGAAATCGCATAATACATAAATTTATACATTATTTAACCATTGGACGCCAGCCAGCGTCCAGAGGGCAGATCAGGGAAAAAGATTGGACGCTAACGATCGCCGCTAAGCGAAAGTTTAACATAACTGTGGTTTCAAGCAAAATGTTGTATATACAGAACATATTGGAATATAATGGGATCTCTTACTGGATAAGTGTGTGAATTTTCCACTTACTATGAATGAGGTTTGTATACTACGGTTCCAATGTACAGTATTTGCATATTTGGGGGGGTGGAAATAATACATAAAATTTTAACCAGGATTGTAGTGTAGAATACCCATAAAAGCATAATGTTTTGCTGAAGGTAGAATGTTACTAAAATTGTATTATTATTGTATAAAATTATTGATGAAAATAATTCTAAACATATCTGAGGCTCAAAATATATAATATAGTATGTATATGAAATAACATTATTTGGTAATTAACATTTACTGGGTTATAATAATTTAATTCTTTATTTCAGATTGTAACTCCATCCAAGCGATTTCTGGAGTATGGATATCTCCAGCAGCGGCCATTCTATCACCAGACCTGGTTTATGGTAACGCTGGCAGCAATCTCGATCGTTCTCATCATCATAGTCATTGCTGCACTGTGTGTTAAGAGCAAAACATACAAATATAAACGTAAGTTTTGTGTCTGTGGGTAAAGCGTGCACAGCTTATTGTATTTTAGTTAAATTTCTATGGTGGTCACCAGCATGTTGTGTAACAATGTGTTGGCTTGAGGATGCCAAGTTATTGTTCTGCACCATTTAGTTTTAATCTGTAAACAGGTGTGGCCAAATTTATATTTATTGGTGGTGATCACTATAGTGGGACTTGAAATGTTCACATTTTCTTGGGGCTTGTGTGACTTCTATGAAATGCTATCCAGTACAGTAAGTGTAGCTGTGTGTTGTGTATGGTTAAGGGTTCTGTGTTGTTCTTGTTGAGAATACTTCGCATCCTTTTTCTGTTGCTTTGTAGTCTGTGTTTTGCTTGTAGATAGTGAACTTTTATAGATTCAATTTTTTTTCTATTCTCAATCTGCATGGTATTTTTATTTGTGTAGATGTATTTTTCTTGCAAATTTTAAAATTAGACACTTCACAATTCTTTAATAACAATATATTTTTATGGTATAAATTTTCCTATTTTTACATCTACCAAAATGCAGCCTTATTTTCATAATATTTTTGTAAATCCCACCTGACACTCGAAGATATCCACACTTGCCCACAACAGCTGAAACTAACACATGTTTTATTTTGTTTTGCATGAATATTAAAGCACACTGTCTCATTCCCAGGTATTGTAGAGGAATTGTTGTCAGCACGTAAGTTTTTAACTACCACAGTTTCATGTTAAAGCACAGACTGGCACGCATGTAGCATGAGTGTTGCCAACTGCATCCATCAGCAACCAAGTGTAGCACAGTAGTGCAACACCACATTTCTTGAAGCATTTGTGTCTATTTTTCTTCATTCCTGGTTTTTGTATTACTGTTACTTATAACAAACATGGCACACAGTTCTCCAACATTTCTTGCATTTATTATAAGACTAGCTATGTAGATTTTCTTTTTAATTCTAATATAAAAAATCTTTGAATCTTGCTCTTCACACCTGCAGCCTTTGCTTGCTAATCTGTGCCTCGGCTGTCTGTCACTTCTCTCACATTGTTTGACCTTTTGATGAAAATTGTATTTGTATTTTGAAAAATATGGCAGAAATATAATGTGCATTTTAACGACAAAAATCTAACATTTATTCTGCCACGTTATCAATTAAGTAAGGCTCGGCAATTTTGATACATTTAGCCAACAATTAATTGTAAAATAAAACATTTCACATACCAGAGAAGGTTTTCATGTTTGTCATAGTAGTAAGGTGCAATACATGCTTCATGCCATGGATTTTGATGAGTGATTGATTTGATATACTGATGCATAGTACATGGATGAGCTATGTGGTTTAACTAATAATTATCTCCTGTATGATAGAAGAAGCAGCTAACAAGACTATGGAAGAGTCATTAAATACAGATGAGACAGCCTTCTCCACTTTTGAAATGCGACAGTCTAGGCGTGGCACTGTAAGCAAACGGAGTACCTTGGGACGTAGGTCTGTTGTTGGTGCCACGGCTGTCGTCAATGCAAAATCACCGCCACGACCAGCCCCGGCCTCCATCACATACTCGGATGAAGAGACAGTAAAAGGTTATGATGAGAATCCTGATGATTCAAGTGAACTAACCGAGAAGCCAACAGACTTGTCCTCAACTGCCTCAGAGGTTGGTTTTGATGTAATCAATTGTTATATTTTGTTAAGACTTTTATTTTGTAGAAAAAGTTAAGTTTGTTATGGTTAAATATTGATGTATCTTTGGATAATACTTAATTTCCATCTTTTCATGATGTTTGCCTGACATCATCCCATACTTCAAACATTATAAAATTTTCTCACCTACCTTTCTGTTACAGCAGGAGTCTGAAAGTGAAAATGAGAGCCACCATTCAGAACCACATTCTTTTGTCAATCACTATGCCAATGTTAATGACACATTACGTCAGTCATGGAGAAGACAGAAGCCAGTTAGGAATTATTCTAGTTACACTGACTCGGAAGCAGAAGGAAGTGCAGTGATGAGTCTAAATGGAGGACAGATCATAATGAACAATATGGCTGGATCAAGAGCACCTTTACCAGGTTTTTCTTCATTTGTTTAGGTAAGAAATTTTATATAAATTTAGACAATTGAAAAGACAAACTACTTTAAGTCCTTTTTGTATGTGATACAATGATGATGATCTCGAGATCTGAATCAACGAGAAGAGTGGCTCGGGTGAAACCAAGGAAGCAAATTGGTTACTGCCATGATCAATCACCTGCAGCTTATTTAATGTGTGTGTCAAATGGACACTGGTCCCCTCTTGTCTGTGATATGTACAGCAGTGTAATGTATATATTTGTAACTTTTAGGAATCATTCTCATAAACTATGAATTGAACAGTGACTTTGACTAAAGGGTTTTCTGAAATAGTCATAAGATACATTTGACTCAAGTGTTTGTATTAAATCTGAAGTGTATGTTAAGAGTACATTTAGTTTTGGGGGGATGGGAAACGGGGTTACAGTTTATTGAACTGTCAATAAATGAAGGTTACTAAGTTTTCATGTAATTAAGTCAGAAAATTTATTCTCAAATGAATCAATGTAAGAATATAATGAAATGAAATTAGTTATAAGCAAAATATTGAAAATCACAAAGGTATGTTTAGAAATATTTCTATTTCATTTGTTGGGGTTAGAATTAATCAAAACTTTATTAATTATGTAGGCAATTAATGTATCAGTTTTGTCTAATGCCAAAGCTAGGAGCATTCATTAATGTAAGAACTCTTGGCAATGTGAATTAACAGTATTTTTATGCATTTACCATCAAGAGTTAATGTCCTATTTCATCATCTTTACATTACCATAATCATTTCACGTGTATTACTTGTTACTGTAACAATCATAATATTAAGCAGGCATTATTTCAATACTGTATGTGAATAAATGTGATGAAATTCTTAAGTGCATCTGAGAATTTTTGTATTGAATAACAACAAACAGCTTATGAATTTGGATTAGATTTAGAATCAAAGTTTTTATATAGCATTTTCTTTGGATTAAAACACAAATTGCAGTGCCATTTTTGTCTTACTGCTTATCTTAATTTGTTTTGAAACCTGATATTTCCATATTCATCATTGTCTTGCTGTTAGTCAAAGGTGTGTGTGTTGATCATCTTTTTTTAACTCATAAATGGACAAAATCACAAATTCTTATGGTTCTAAGGCAGAGATGCTTCACACAATATTTGGGTAGAGTAGACGCAACATTTTTGATGCTCAAAGTCATTAAGTTTTATTTATTGCTTTTGCTGTGTATTCAACCATTAAACAAAGTTGAGCACGCATATATGCACACTGGGTGCTGCAGTTGGCACATTAAATATTTAATGTTACACTGTAATGTGGATGCTTTCAATTGTCGTTGCAGACAATAATGTTCTTCTGCACAAGTTTTGTTTCAGTTTCATTAAACAAAAGTAAACAGATATTGTGGAAGTAATTGAGTAGCCAGGATATAATGCTAGTGTTTTGTGGATCTTTAATGCAGTTTTTAAGCGGACTGAAATACCAAGAAAGTGACGATTAAAGAATAAATACAAAACGTAAGTCATTGAATATAATTCGTTACTCAAGATTATATAGTTCCTGTTGTTGGGATAGGAAGCTTGTGTATATATATATACACACATTAGGCTTGTATGGAGGTCCCCCTCCCCCAAGGTCAAACCACAGACTGTACCCAGGATGTATTCCCCACAACAGTTGCCTAACTCTCCAGCCAGTACCAATTTACTGCTAGGTCATCAACAGAGGCATTAGGTGAAAGAAAACTTGCCCAATCATTTCTGTCTTGCCCAAGAATCGAACCGAGATCCTCGATTTCGAGTCGAACAAAACCAACTGTGGATCGTGTAATAATCAAACCTTATAATTAAAGAAACCTATGGGTGAGACCTTAATTATCTATTATATATATAATATTATAAAATTAGTAAATCTAGACAGTTGTGGACTTGGCTTGTTTGGGATTACATGGCTGTAGGTTTAGAACTGCTGTTATATTTATATTTTTGTACAATTTTAATTTGGAAATTGCATTTCCTTGGAGTAGAGTTTTATAGAATAGTCTGCTCCAGGACATTTAAAATGCCTAGAGAGAGCACTTTGAAAGATGTCTTAGCTAATCCAGGTTGTGGATTTTTTTTTTATGTAGGTAAAACAGAAAAGTTACCACCCACTTTCACTGAGAAATGCGCGGGAAAAAAACTAGGTATGGCTTCAACGTTAACTTAAAAGTGGGAAAGCAGTGGGTAAAGACAAAGGCACAGGAAGAGAAATCATAATTGGTACAATGAGTGTGACCAGCGGAGAGAAATATAGTTAGGTAAGTAATTATCAAAAGAAGGCACCAAACCAGGAAGGCTATGTAAATATAGTTAGGTAGCAAAGGTTATGTACCCAAGGAAAACAAATACTAGCTGGTGAAGTCTTCTCTCACTTACACTATACTGCTTACCAGTTTTTCATTAACACCTGCATTCTGTTTTGGCAAAAATTTTGTGGTGCAGTTGTTAGTGACTTATTTTTCTTCTTTTTATAAATGTTCAGTTAATATCAAAATGTTTCCAAACTTAACCATTTTCATTTTAAATCAGAGTTAAAAAAGAACATTAAAATTACGGCTCGATTAAAAGAAAATATATCGTCCAACCCTCAGAGCAACTTAGAAGTGCTCTGTGCAGTACAAGGGTTAACTGAAGGCCCTATATCTTCATTTATTCAACAATTATGGAAGTTAGAATGATCTGTAGCATGTGAAAACTGGTGCTGTATTCTGTACTGTAATTTTTAGAGAGCGCGCCGACCCCCCATCTCTCGAGTAGAGATTGATGATATCTCGCAGTGTCAGAGGTAAAGATAAACGAATTTCACTTATGCTAATAGAATTGAGGAAATTCCAAATTGCGTAACTGAAAATTACTACCTTATGTTCACTATTTAGTTTTTTTTTATATTATAGGACTGATGACTCATACCAAGGTGCAAGATAATTTACACAATTAGACAGGTTTTCTAAGAATGGACAGAACCAGAGACATTTACAATGTTCTGTGCTACTGATAGTTTTCAATAACTCAAAAATACTTTTGTCCTATTCTTTGCTGCTGGTAGTATGGAATAGGTCAGAAATAATGTCCTGTAATTTTTTTTTTTTTTTTAGTTTTCAGTACAATGCATTTTGTAAATATATTCATAAGATTTTTTAATAAAAGTATGATATACTGTACTGCTTTCACTCATTCAGAGCACAACCTTAATTTAATAAAATACAAAGAAAATACATTAGCTATATAATACATATGCATTTAAATAGTCCATACAGTATAAATATAAATTTTGGTTATGTCTTGCACATACATTCCATAAATTTCTAACAGTAAATTGTCTCCAGTGATTAAAATCAAATTTACAACACTAATTTTCTAGCATCAAACAATTGTCTACTTTGATATAAAACATATCTTACATTGTGAGATGTTCCCTCAGAAGGTAACCCTATACCCTAACATCTTCGATGTTTTAATCACATTTAATAGAACATAAGAATGAAGGTAACTGCAGAAGACCTATTGGCCCATACAAGGCAGCTCCTGTTTATAACCACCCCAATAACAATCTTATTCATATATATATGTCTAACCTATGCTTGAAACAATCAAGGGATCCTACTTCTATTATGTCACGCGGTAATTGATTACACAAATCAAAAACGGTTACCAAACCAGTATGGTAGTAACCATACTACCTTGTAACCATACAAATACTTGTGCAAGTATTTATTTAAGAAGTGCAAAATAGAATAATCTGAAGATTACATAAAAATAAGAAGTAGAATGTTTTTACAGTACTGAACGACTTTATTCTATACAGTTCTAATCTTGGCCATGTGCCTTCAAAAATAATGAATATAGGTAAATAGATGGAAGCAATAATTTTTGTGTGGAATATTAAATCCCATTATTATTCATGTGCAAAGAAATTGTCAAAAGAAATAACTATGCTAGAATGGTTACATGCAAAGGAAAAGTGGAACTGGAGACAGATAAGAATCAAGGTAACTGCAGAAGGGCTATTGGCCCACACGAGACAGATCCTTTTTATATCCACCCAATCTCATTCACATATGTCTAACCTATGCTTGAAACAATCGAGGGATCCTACTTCTATTATGTTACGTGGTACTGTAATTGGTTCCACAAATCAACAACCCTGTTACCGAACCAGTATTTACCCAGGTCTCTCCTAAATCTAAACTTATCCAATTTATACCCATTGTTTCATGTTCTTTTATGTGTTGATACTTTTAATACCCTATTAATATCCCCCTTGTTATGACCATTCATCCACTTGCACACCTATATTATGACACCCATAATTCTTTGCCTTTCTAAAGAAAAATCCAATCTCTCTTCATATGACAGGTTTCTTATTTGCAAGATTAACTTTGTCATCCTAACAGCAAGTGCTGTGCTAATAGGTGTCCCTTCCACCTATGGGACAGTGGTTTCTTGACCTGCTGTAGGATGCATGTGGACATAGACCTGGCAGAAGGGTTAGGTGTTTGGAATGATCCCTGCTATAGGACTGAATTTTATATAAATTTGCTCAGTCTAGCCAACTCATGAACTTCTCTAAGGCATTTCTCTGCCAGATACAAAGCCAAATTAGTTGGTATGAAAGATAAGAACTCTTCAACCAGGAGTAAATTTTGTTTTGACTCCAGATCCTAATTATTCCAGAATCTAACACGTTATTAAACATACAGCCTGCAGACCTAATCTTCAGAAGGTCATAGCTGCTCTGGAAAAAGTGCAACACTGGGCAACAAAAATCATCTCAGAGCCAGCCAAAATCATCCTCACCTACGAGGAACGGTTGAGGGCCATAGGGCTAACAACACTGCAAACCAGGCATGACAGGGGTGGATCACATTGAAACTTATTTAGTTTACTTGAGAGGCTTCCTGTCCTCTTTGAGACCACTAATGTTAGTGGCTCTCAGGTATACAGTATTTCTTTTCTCTTGTGCAAATTCTACCTAAGTTTCACCTGGGCCTCAGGAACAGGTTCATAACCAATAAGAATGGCTGCCTTGACTTTACCCTTGACTTTAGTGTAACCAAAACCATCACTTAAGGGCACAGATATAAAAATCCTGTCTTCCCACCCACTAACCTTGTAGAAGAGTGGTCACTGAGTGACCATTTCAAACTTTGGGCCAACTTCTGAAAGTGAGAGAAGAAATGGTCCAGGTCAGTCTCACAGGAGAGGAAACTTGACATTTTTATATGTTTAACTTGCCCAGGTGTTTCAACGAAACCCATAATGTGTGACAATCAGGAAGAGCATTGACAAACTAAAAGACTCAAAAGCCCCACGTGTGAATGGAATTCAACCCAAAGTCGTAAAGGAACTGGCAGATGAACTATGCCTTCCACAAACTACATGACAGATTGGAAAGGAAATACAGGCCATGGAATAAATGGTAAAATATTAAATGGATAAAACAAATGTTGCAAGAAAGAAAGAAAACAAAGGATAGTGCTAAATGGGAACGAATCTAAACGGAGAAATGTGATAAGTGGAGTGCCACAGAGGTCCATTTTGGGGCATACCTTCTTTTGTCATATACATCAATAAAATAAATGAGAATATTACAAATCACATCATCACATTTGCAGATGACACAAAGATTTATGGTAAAGTGGGAAATAATGATGATATTGAAGCCTTACAAAGAGATCTACATGAACTCTCTACAAATGGTTAGAAGACTGGCAAATGCTTTTTAATATTGACAAATGCAAAACTCTGCATGTGGGGCATAACAACCCATGCCACGACTACCATATTAATAACATTACATTACAGCAGATTGATGAAGAAAAGAACCTTGGAGTCAAAATCCACCACTCACTAAAAGTTGACTAACAGGTAGGAGCAGCAGTCAGAAAAGCTAACCAAACCCTTGGAATAATCAAGTGTGAATCAAGTGAAGTGAACTTCAAGGAAATAAAGGTAATGATTCAACTATAAATCTCTGGTGTGCTCCCATTTGGATTACTGTATCCAAGCATGGAGACCTCATTTTCAGAAGGACATGGCTGCTCTGGAGAAAGTGCAACACCGGGCAACAAAAGTCGTTCTAGAGCCAAGTCATCTCTCACATCAGGAACAGTTGAAGGCCACAGGGCTAACAACACTGCAAACCAGGCATGAGAGGGCAGATCTCATTTAAACTTTTAAAAATCTGAACTAGTTAAAGGATGCTGATCCGGACAACTCGACCCAGAAAAGACGAAGGCAAATGGCGGGGAAAAATCTTCAACAAGCCGTCGGCTTCCTGTCCTCATTGAGGTCACTAGGGTTTGTGACCCCTCAGGTAAGGGTAAATGCCTTTTCAGAAAATCTCTGGACCAGGGGATAGTTTTCCTAGATTGGAAATATGCAAATGTTGCCCCTATTTAAAAAAAAACAGCAGAAAGAGCTGAGCAGCAAGCTACTATCTGATCAGCTTGACATAACTATGCAAGCTCATGGAGAGAATCCTAAGTAATCATTCACAATCTCTCAGTGAACAATCTTGTAAAATCAATGCAACATCTGTTTGTTAAAAATAGATCCAGCCATACAAACCTGCTCACATTTTTGGAAATGGTACAGTAACCAGATATTCAGACAAAGGACTTACGGTAGATGTAGCTTACATGGACTTTGCTAAAACTTTTGATAAGTATCACATGAAAAACTAGCACAATGAAATTACAGGCATGTGGAATAAAGGTAAAATACTAGAATGGATTAAACAATGGTTAAAACAAAGAAAAAAAGGGTTGTGCTAAATGGGAATGAATGTGACTGGTGATATGTGGTGAGGGGGTTACAACAAGGGTCCATTTTGGGGCCAACACTTTTTGTCGTATACTGTACATCATTGGCAATGACAATTACAGAGAGATTTACACAAACTCCACAAATGGTCAGAAGACTGCCAAATGCTTTTTAATAACAAGAAATGTAAGACCATGCATGCAAAGCACAACAATCCACATTACTACCTTGTGTACCCTGATCTCCGACCAGGCCTCCAGGTTGGTTGTCTGGTCAACCAGGATGCGGCTGCTTGCAGCCTGATGTACGAATCACAGCCTGGTTGATCAGGTATTCTTTGGATGTGTTTGCCGAGTTCTCTCCTGAACACTGTGAGAGGCCGGCCAGTTATGCTCCTTATGTGTAGCAGGAGAGTGTTGAAGTCTTGGGCTCCTGATGTTAATATAGTTCTCTCTTGGCGTACCGATTGCTCCTTTGCTTTTCAACAGGAGCATTTTGGACAAACCTACCATGTCTACTGGTCTTGTATTATGTAATTTCTGTGTTCAGATTTGGAACCAGTTCCTCTAGTGCAGTTAACAGCAACAATAAATAATTTGATATTAACGGTGCAGTGATCTGCACTGATTCAAAAGCAGCACTAGAAAAGCCTTAGTAAAAATCAGGCAGAAAACCTTGCGATAGTTGCTGAAATCAAGAGAGCTGTGAGGGTACTAACCAATTGGGAAAAAAGAGTGGTCAAATTCCTGTTGATCCCTTCCCATGTTGGAATCTGTGGAAATGAATGAGCAGATGTCCTGGCTGCTGGATGCACTGAAAGAGGCCACATTGAATACTTCATACCCAAAAGACAGCTACAAATTAAGATACATTATCAGGTTACTTCACCATGACAAGGTAAATGAGGAAAGGACAATAGAAGAACAAACCAGTGAATGTGTGCACTGGTACAATATGGTTGCAGCTGACAATCCCAATCACTGTGGATGAAGAGGAGGTGGCTGCGTGAGAGAATCAGTAATAGCAAGAATTCATCTTGGATACAATTATCCATGATGACTTGGGATGGAAATAACAGTTGAGCAGCGAAGCTGCAGAATCTGTGGTAAGAGTGATGGACACCACATTAACCATTACCTGAGAGAATGTGAACATCTAAGAGACATCAGAAATATGTGTAGCATAGTAAACCCCACATTGTTTGAGTTAGGAAAATACTATGTCTAATAAAAATGCTGTTCTCAAAAGATTTCCCCATTTTGCACCCGCAAGATAATGTAAGTTTTTAAGGATTGACAAGTTTTAATCTTCTTGTTTGAGGAGCTGTTCACTAGAGACAGTTAAGCAAGTCCCAGCTGTGTCTGGGTACAAGTGACAGGATGAACAACCCAGCGGGTTTTCTTCCTATTGGGGAGTGTTGTACATGCTGCTATGGCGGTGTGTCCATTCACAGGATGAGTGGCACTGCCCAATAAACTTGCCCCTTGAGGCAAAACTAAAAAACTATTAACAACATTACCTTGCAGCAGATTGATGAAGAAAAGGACCTAGAGTCAGAATCCATCATTCGCTGAAAGATGCACATATCGAAGCAGCAGTAAAGAAACTAACTAAACCCTTGGTATACTCAAGCATACCTTTGATTTTAAGGAATAGGTAGATAGTTATTAAAGTGTATAAATCTCTGGTGCGGGGCACACCAGATACACTTGGATTATTGTATCTAAGCATGGATACCATCTTCAGATGGTCAACAAAAATCATTCCATACCTAAGTCAACTCTCATACTAGAAATGGTAGAAAGGCACAGGCCTCACAAAACTGCAAACCAGACTTTATAGGGCAGGTCTCATTGAAACTTTTAAAACACACACACTTCAGAGGATCCCCCAAAATACAATTTGGAGCTTGTTGATCTACACAACTTATTTAAAAGGTCAGATGTAACACAAACAAGGCATAACGGTTCCAACAAGGCAAATGGGAGGGACATTTGACAAGCCGCCGGCTTCCTGTTATCGTCGAGGCCACTAGTGTTAGTGACCCTCGGGTAAAGTCACAGACTTAAAGGTAAATTCAGGTAAAAAATATGTTTTCTGACCTATTTCCCAATTCCTCTAACCTAATTTCTTACTAAATTGCTTTGAGCTTGCTCTGCCTTTAGCTACCTCTGAGCTTGCTCAGTCTCAAACGGCCTCCGCTCTGTCCACGTCTAAATTTTTTCGTTCCAGTTCCGCCTGCAACTGCCTCAGAGTCTGAGCCTCTAAACTTCCAGGTCCTGCTGTATTTGCACCCTGACAGGTGAAGACTGTTCTAGAATCTAGCTTGGGAACACTTGCTCATCCACCCAGTGTTGTTATTACTCCCACCAGTTTCGTTTTAACTGTAACAATGTGCAATGGTAAAGCATGGTGCTTGCCACAGCAACTATGCAACCAATCCTCCCGTTTAGATAGTACGTTTTGTTAATATGTGCACCATAGCACAAATATTGACATACTAACCCAATTAGATAGTAGAATTTTGCATATTCACTTTATAGTAAAAAAAAAAATTAAAAAACAAACTTAAATAATCCTAGGCCTAGTATAGTACACATATGTACTATATTAGGCCTTAGATAACACATATTAGGCCTAGGAAGGTTAGGCTAGTTTGTAACATAAGTAGAAAATTGTTTTCCAGTTTGCCCAAATTCAATAGTACCGACTTCTATTTTCTATTTGTGTTGTATGTCGGTATAAGTACTGTACTAAGGTCCTCATCCTTCCTATAAGTATTATCAAAACAGAGGGATGCGCTGAACTATAGGATTGAATTTTTTGCTCGTACAAGACCCTCTACACTGGGATTGTCCACAATTTGATGTGCCACTAGATCCATGTTTGCCTCTTGAGGAAAAACACCAGAATAGAAATCGGGACTTGCAGGCAGACCATGGCGATGGATGGTGGTGCGCGCATCATCTCTCTTACAAACATTCATGATACCTTTAAGGGTTTTCAGAACCCACTGTTACATGGCATGCATTCTGGTCTTAAGAGGGAGATCCAGAGGGAGTTTTCCTGGACAGTTCACATCACAGTAAGGCGAATAGATTGGAGGCGAAACATCACCAGCATCCCGAGGTACCCTGTAATCGCCCCAGCCCTACGCGGCCTCAGCATCTCCGTCCTCCGCACATTCAAGGTAGAATGAGTTCTTCTGGTTTACAAATGTTCATCATTGTCTTTAATGACAATACATCCGTTGATAGGAGTGTTTTTGGAAATAGCAGGGCACTAAGTCTTCTATATCATGCCATTCCCAAGTTCTTTAAAATCAAAGTGTACGATATCAGACCAAATAAAGGAAGGAACTTAATTGCAGTGGACCACAATCACAGCAAGGACCTGGCACTTTCAGACGTTACTGAAATCAGTGGTTACAAGGTCAGATGCTACAAACCACTGGCTGACCGTTTAGCAAAATATGTGGCCCGACATGTTGTTGACATTAGTGCAGACGACATCAAGGCGCAACTTCAGGCTACTGACATTCCAATCTTTGGTGTCAGGAAATTTATGAGTAGGACTAATGGTGAACTGTGTGATAATGGCTCTGCCCTACTTACTTTCTGGAGGTGTACAGCCCCCATACGGTGCCCATAAACTGGAGGTGTACAGCCCCCATCCCACTCAGTGCTTTTGTTGTAAAGGATTTCACCATACCTCAAAAGGCTGCACCAATGACATCAAATGTGGAAATTGCTCTGGTTCCCATTACACACGTGACTGTGTCGAATATACTCTGCTGCTTCAACTGTGGTAGTGAACATGCCATTACGTTCAAACAATGACCTTCATATGTAGCAACGCAAACTAAGGCTCTCCCCGCCGTTGACCTGCATTACGGTCATGCTCTGCTTCATCCTGACTCGGTCCATCATCAACCACTGCTTCCCACTCCGCCGCCACCTTTGCTTGTGCCTGATCTGTCTGTCACTGACATTCCTGTAACCCCAGAGTTCACTTCAATTCCACACACTGTACAACTGAGACCTGACCTTGTTGATACACTTGTCACTCGCATTGCAGATGCACTCGAAAAGATGTTGGTCCGACTCCTTACTAAACTTTCCGCAATCCGTCCAGCCCATTCCTGCGGCTGACCCAACGCAACGAATCTCCTATGATTGACATCCAACCTCCTGCGACTACCATTGCTATTTCCAAAACATTTAAACTAATGCTGGAAACTCCCTCAATAACTCCTTGGTGTGCCTTACCCGAGTCCCTCCCCAGGCTGATTTGCCACAAATCCTAACCCCCAGTACTAAGAGGAAGCAATCCTCACCTGTCCCGACTTCCAAGCGCCCTGCCACTTTGCCTGACAGACCCCACAAACCATACTCTCCCACGACTTATCCTCACCTATCTCCCAGGTCTTCCTCCTGCTGTCCTGCTGGTGCGTCTAAGAAGACTGATGTGATTGCGTCCCAGACATATAGCTCCAGGATCCGTATACATAACTTACCCCATCCTCACCTACCCTGTCCCGACCATACTAACCCTAACCTTCCACACATTTACCTTGTTTACCTTCATGTGCTCACACTTCCCTTCCTTTCTTGTATCTGATTAGAGACTGCCTCCTGCATATCCTTAGCCTCCCACCCTCCATCTCTTGCCTACATCTCGCACTTTCCATAGTACGGTGACGCTTTGCTTTCACATTTCTTGCGAATCCTCATCTTTCCCGTCCAGAGTCCCTCTCCAACCATGTGGTTATTTTATCCTTATCCTCACCCACATAGAAGAGGTTGATATCTTCCCACCTCTTGTCTCATCGTGACCCTTGATGCGCCGCTGTGAGTGCCGCATGCTTCTACAATATCCCTCATGCAGTCATCAGGAAGAACAACTTTCATGCAAACTGCACGTATTGCGAAGAAGAACAGAAATCAGACACTAAGTTCCATCACCGCTTCTCCTTTTAAACCAAGCCGTTAAGAGAATTAGTTTAGAAAACTGTTGGAGACAATGTTGAGCCAACTCGATCTGCCCTTTAGACTCGTGAGTTTTGCACTCAAGAAAACACAGCTACATAGAAACACAAGAGAAATTTTGCATCAAAATTAATAGAATATTAGCATCACTATAATGCATCACACAAACAGATCGGCCAAAATATGCGACTGACTTTGTGAAACACCAGGCAGCTCACACACGATTTTTGTTAGGCCTAAGCTAGAATATGCAGTGGTTGTGTGGTGCCCATATCTTAAGAAGCACATCAACAAACTGGAAAAGGTGCAAAAACATGCTACTAAGTGGCTCCCAGAACTGAAGGGCAAGAGCTACAAGGAGAGGTTAGAGGTATTATATATAGAAGAATATAGAAGAAAAAACAAGAGGCAATATGATCACTGTGTACAAAATAGTAATAGGAATCGATAAAGTTGATAGGGAAGAATTTCTGAGACCTTGAACTTCAAGAACAAGGTCATAGAAACTAAACAAAGCTGCCGAAGGAATATAAGAAAATTCACTTTCGCAAACAGTGATAGACAGTTGGAACAAGTTAGGTGAGAAGGTAGTGGAGGCCAAAACCATCAATACATAATTTCAAAGGGTTATAAATGGTCACTCTGTCAAATAGACAGAGTGCTGGGAAAGATGGGACACCACGAGCATAGCTCTCATCCTGTAACTACACTTAGGTAATTACAGAAAACTGATGGAGAAAACAGAAAACAAGAGATGTTTTTCACTCACAGGGTTATAAATCCATGGAACTGCCTACCTGCCTAAGCCATAAATGCCAATACTATTAAATTTTCAAATTCATCTGGAAAGTCATCAGGGCAAATGGAGGAACATTTGACAAGCTGCCAGCTTCCTGTACTCGTCGAGGCCACTAAGTGTTAGTGGGCTTCAGGTATTTCAGGTAAAATGAACTTTTAAATACTGTACTCTTATTTTATCTGTTAGATTAAGGACCTGCCTGAAACGTGAATGTTAGTGGTTTGCATTAATACAAGAACACATGTTATGTACCCTCATAACCCAATGTACCTTCTTGTATGTATATATATAAATAAATAAATAAATAAATAAATTCTCCAGTTTCCTAGTACTGTACCAGTATGATCCAGTAGGGACAGTTTTCAAGGATGACAGCAGCATCAGTTTGAACCTCTAATTTGAGAACCTCTAATTTTCCTGAGCATGATCCTGTCCATGAACCAGCAGAATCAATGGAGCTTTAGGGACCAATGAGTATATACCAACAAAGGCGTTTTTTTTATATACTGTATGCTCAGAACCTGATGATTTTATTTAGTTTTAGTAAAAATGGTCATCCAATCTACCTTGGACACTTGGTAATCGTGGGAGTTACTGTCCATACTAAGAACAGACAAATAACATTAGCGTGTTGTACGTATCTGGATGTTCAACCCCCCCCCAAAAGAACACTTCAACATGAACATGATGATGGGATAGCAACCCTCAAGACCATCAGTGCTACCTTGTACATCATCTTAATATGTAAGCATATGCAATTGTATTTTCTGTGTGGGAGCCCTGGAGGCTTCCTGGAACTATTGGATTGGACTGATATTAGCTAATATTTGTAACAATATAAACAAAGGTATGCACGAGAGGCTTCTCTAGGGAGGTACGCACGAGAGGGCTGTATTCACCTAGTTGTGCTTGTGGGGGTTGAGCTTTGCTCTTTTGGCCCGCCTCTCAACTGTTAATAATTACTGTACTAATTCTTTTTTTTGTCATACACACACATTCACCCATCCCCAGGAAGCAGCTCTAGGAGCTGTCTAACTACCAGGTACCCATTTACTGCTAGGAAACAGAGGCATCAGGGTGAAAGAAACTCTGCCCACATGTTTTTCCGGCTGTGCTGGGGAGCGAACCCCAGTCCTTAGGTCCACAAATCTAGAGCACTGTCCACTCAGCCACCAGCACCCCCCGCCCACCCATGTGTAATTACTTAAGTGTAGTTACAGGATGAGAGCTACGCTCGTGGTGTCCCGTTTCCCCAGCACTCTTTGTCATATAATGGTTTGAAATTATTGACGGTTTTGATCTCCACCACCTTCTCACCTGACTTGTTCCAACCGTCTACCACTCTGTTTACAAAAGCGAATTTTCTTATATTTCTCCGGCAGCTTTGTTTCATTAGTTTAAATCTATAATCTCTTGTTCTTGAAGTTCCAGGTCTCAGGAATTCTTCCCTATCAATTTTATCAATTCCTGTTACTATTTTGTACGTAGTGATCATATCACCTCTTTTTCTTCTATCTTCTAGTTTTTGCATATTTAATGTTTCTAACCTCTCCTCGTAGCTCTTGTCCCTCAGTTCTGGGAGCCACTTAGTAGCATGTCTTTGCACCTTTTCCAGTTTGTTGATGTGCTTCTTAAGATATGGGCACCATACAACCGCTGCATATTTCTACTTTGGTCTAACAAAAGTCGTGAACAATTTCTTTAGTATTTCTCCATCCATATATTTAAAAGCAATTCTGAAGTTAGAAAGTGTAGCATAGGCTCCTCACACAATGTTCTTAATGTGGTCCTCAGGTGACAGTTTTCTATCTAGAACCACCCCTAGTTCTCTTTCTCTGTCAGAATTCTTTAAAGATTTCTCACATAATTTATAGGTTGTGTGAGGTCTATGTTCTCCAGTTCCACATTCTATAACATGGCATTTATTCACATTTAATTCCATTTTGCCAAGTGTTGCTCTATATACTTATTTTGTCCAGGTCTTCTTGAAAGGCATGACAATCATCTAAGTTTCTTATCTTCCGTATTATCTTAGCTTCATCAGCAAACATGTTCATATAATTGTGAATTCCATCTGGTAGATCGTTTATGTAGACAATGAACATTACCGGTGCAAGAACCGAACCCTACGGTACTCCACTTGTGACATTCCTCCAATCCAATACATTGCCTCTGATTACTGCCCTCATTTTTCTATCAGTTAGGAAATTTTTCATCCATGTTAGAAGTTTACCTGTCACCCCACCAATATGTTCCAGTCTCTAGAACAACCTCTTATGTGGAACTCTGTCGAAAGTCTTTTTTTTTTTAGGTTCAGATAGATAGATGCATTCAATCCAACCATCTCATTCCTGTAAAATCTCTGTGGCTCAATCATAGAAACTGAGTCAATTCATTACACGGGATTTTCCAGATTTAAAACCATACTGACGGTCTGATATTATATAGTTTTTCTCCAGGTGTTCTACCCATTTAGTTTTAATTATTTTTTCAATATTTTGACATTACAATTGTCAATGATACAGGTCTATAATTGAGGGGATCTTCCCTGCCACCACTTTTGTAGATTGGAATTATGTTAGCCTGTTTCCACACATCTGCTATGACTCCTGTACACAGAGATGCCTGAAAAATCAGTTGAAATGGAATGCTGAGTTCGGGTGCACATTCTCTCAGAACCCATGGTGAAACTCCATCTGGGCCAACTGCTTTGTTCTTACTTAGCTACTTGAACATCTTTTCCACTTTGTCTCTAGACACCTCTATGTGCTCTATGTTGTTCCCTGGAATTCTTATTGTGTCTAGTTCCCTGAAGATTTCATTTTGTACAAACACACTTTGGAACTTTTAATTTAATGTTTCACACATTTCATTTTCAGTGAATCTGTTTCCCATTTTCAACCTCTGAATATTATCCTTTACCTGTAATTTGTTGTTTATGATTATATAGAATAGGCCTGGTTCTGTTTTACATTTGTCCACTATCCTTCTTTCAAAATTTCTTTCTGCCTATCTCCTCACTGCCGTGTAAGTGTTTCTCGCATCTTTGTATAGCTGGAATATGTGGGGGTTTGGCCTCTTCCTATAATATTGATTCCATTTTTGTGTCTTTTGGTCTCTGACCCTGTTGCAATTTCTGTTGAACCAATACTGTTTTCTGGTCCTTCATCTCTGTTTTGATATGAATATTTGTGTGCCTTCATTGTATATTTCACAACATTTGGCATACATCTCATTTACTTCCTTACTTAGCAACAAGTCTGTCCAATTACACTCATTACAAAATTTTCTAAGGTCCCCTTAATGTCCTCTCTTGAAATCAAATTTAACAACTGTTTCAATGTCCCCATTTTCTTCTAGATTATATCTCAAAGCATCTTTAATGTCCAACAGGACATGATCACTCTTTCCCAAGGGAGGAAGGCACTAGGTGTCAAATATCTCTTCTTCTTTTCTGGTGAATATTAGATCCAGTACTGATAGAACATCCCCTTCCCTCTTTCTTGTGGGCTGCTTGATGTGTTGATACATGAATGTCTCCAGAATGAGGTTTACAAATCTACCCATCCAAATGTCCTCCGCTTTTGCTTCGTAGGCTTCCCAGTCTATTGCTTTAAAGTTGAAGTCTCCCAGTACCAACAATCATGATTTATCTTTATCTGCTTGTACTATAGTGACCATTATGAGGCCCTCTCATTTGTCATCCAGTTCTTCTTTAGTCCATGTGTTGCTTGCTGTGGGCTGTAGGCATTTACAATAATCAGTTTATCATCTTGATTCAAGACCTACAATGCCATTATGTAAACTTCTCGAGGACTGTACTGTATTAACTCTCTTACCTTCAGGTGTTCATTCACCAGCACAGCCACTCCTTCCCCTTCCTAGTTTTCCTGTCACTTCTCCAAACTGAGTAGCCCCTTGGGAATACCACCTCATTTAAAATATTTTTTTTTGTTTCGTTTCTGTTAATGCGACAATATCTGGGACCTTAAGCTGAATTATATCTTTCAGCTCCAATATTTTTTATATCACTCCATCTATATACAATTTTCAGGAACATGTTTCTTTCACTTTCTTCTGTACTCCCCCTTCCACTAATGATTTTGTTGCTTTGTTTTTATGTACCATTTCACTAGCTTTCCAGTTCCTAACACTTTGTAGAAAAAATCTTATTTCTTCATTTCTATTCCCATTTCAATGTTTCGCTTCAATGAGGTTCACTTTTAACTTTTCTCTGTCTTCCTTTAAGAGGTCTTGTCTTATTGACCAAAGTTTGCCATCCTCATCACACTGCAATTTCCTGGCATTTCTAAGCTCTTTCATCATTTGTTTCACTCCATTAAATGTCACCCTTAAGGGGCAGTTTTTGTCTCATATTTTCCTATCCACCTAAAATCACTGACATTTTTCTTTTGAATTTAGGCCTACTCCTAATCCTACTATTTTCTCTATGATTTTCTTCTCTTCTGTTGCTGTCCACACAGGATATTTTCTTTTCTAAATACCCAAAAATTATGATGGACTTACTTTTTTATCTACAGTGTTTTGTACCAGTTTACTGTTGGTTACCAGTTCTTTACTAACTGCTTGTCTAATTTCTGCTTCCTGTTGATCATTTCTGGTTTTGACTATCAAAAAATTTAAATTCAAATGTTTATTTAGGTAAAGTACATACATACAAGAGGTGATACAGATAGTGATGAATTTATAGATAGAGCTAGTACATACAATGCCTAAAGCCACTATTACGCAAAGAGTTTTGGGCAGATCAAACACACTTCCTTGATTGTCTTTTTCTCTTTTACAACTTGCTGCCCGCTGGATGGGAGGCGGTGTGCAGGACAAACATATAAATTTGACACTAGCTCTCCACATATGTCAGTTGCTTAATTTAGAACCTGTACTTGAGGTCGATCTCGAACCCATTGTTGATGTGACGACTTATATTGAATTTTGTAACTAGCTCATCAAGATTGTAACTTGCTTAGCTAAATGAATTGTGGGGTTCAGTCCCTGAGCCCATTATGTGCCTCTGTAACCCTTTCCACTACCGCCCACAAGATGGGTATGGGGTGCATAATAAATGAACTAAACTAACTAAAACAACTTGCACATACGTCTCTTTTTATTTCTTCTTTAAACTCTTCTAGTTCTTTATTAACCTCCTTTATGTGGGTTGTCAATGAAGCTTGTCTTTGCATATCCTTACCTAACTCCACGTTGGTCTTCAGGGTTCCTTCAAGTTGTTCACCATATGAGTCTACTTGTTTATTACTTCAAATAACACTTTCAAATAACTCTACACTTTCCATACCTCATTTACATTCACTAGTTCCTTGATTTGCTCCTCATGAATCTTTACCTTGGCCGTTAATTCAGTAATTTTCTTACCTTGCTGTAGAAAACTTCCTTTTAAAAGTGTGAAACCCGAGAGCTCCATTTTCTTCTTCTAATTTAAGTACTTTTTCTCCATACTTCTTTAGCATATCTTCAATTCCTTAACCTACCTAAAGTACCACTTTCCTGTAGTTGTTTCTAAGTAAAAACCTTTGAAAGTTTGCCTCTTTTTGCTGTCTCTTCTGACGATCCTGACCTGACCCGTCCGCCATCTTTGTTTTGATGTCGTTGGCGCCGGTCCAGGGACCCTGGGACAAATATTTTTCCAATTTTTATAGGTTTTTCACAACAATCACCACTGTCCACCTTTTATAAATTTTCTCGGTATATTGAAGGTATCGGGAACACCATTTGCATAGCCCTCCACGCAATATCACTCCGATGTGACGCAAAGATCCTTTAAGCTGTGTTACGACGATCTAAAGGATCACATGTACTTCACACGTAATTACCTAGTTGTACTTGCGGGGGTTGAGCTCTGGCTCTTTGGTCCAGCCTCTCAGCTGTCATCAACTGGTGTACACGTTCCTGAGCCTATTGGGCTCTATCATATCTACACTTGAAACTATGTATGGAGTCAGCCTCCACCACATCACTTCCTAGTGCATTACATTTGTCTGCTACTCTGACACTGAAAAAATTCTTTCTAATGTCTCTATGGCTCATTTGGGCACTCAGTTTCCACCTGTGTTCCCCTAGTGCGTGTGCCCCTTGTGTTAAATAGTCTGTCCTTATTTACCTAATCAATTCCTTTGATAATTTTGTATGTGGTGATCATGTCCCCCCCCACTATCCCTTCTGTCTCCCAGTGACGCGAGGTTTAATTCCCGTAGTCTCTCCTCGTAGGTCATACCCCTCAGTTCGGGTACTAGTCTGGTGGCAAACATTTAAACCTTTTCCAGTTTAGTCTTATCCTTGACTAGATATGGACTTCATGCTGGGGCTGCATACTCCAGGATTGGTCTGATATATGTGGTATACAAAGTTCTGAATGGTTCCTTACACAAGTTTCTTAAGGTTGTTCTTATGTTAGCCAACCTGGCAAATGCTGCTGATGTTATCCTCATGATATGAGCTTCAGGGGACAGGTCTGGCGTGATATCAACCCCCAGGTCTTTCTCTCTCTCTGACTCTTGAAGTATTTCATCTCCCAAATGATACCTTGTATCTGGTCTCCTGCTTCCTACCCTATCTTCATTACATTACATTTGCTTGGGTTAAACTCTAACAACCATTTGTTCGACCATTCCTGCAGCTTGTCCAGGTCTTCTTGAAGCCTCAAGCTGTCATCCTCTGTCTTAATCCTTCTCACAATTTTGGCGTCGTCAGCAAACATTGAGAGGAATGAGTGAATGAATGAATGAAATGATCTACCCTCTGGTAGATCATTTACGTATATCAGAAACAGGATAGGTCCGAGTACAGAGCCCTGTATGACCGCACTGGTGACTTCACACCAATCTGAAGTCTATACCTCACTGTAACTCTCTGCTTCCAATTGCTTAGGTACTCCATGATCCACCGAAGCACCCTACCAGTTACTCCTGCCCGTTTCTCTAGCTTATGCACCAGCTTCTTATGGGGTTGTGTGTCAAAGGCTTTCCAACAGTCAGTCCGCCCACCCTTCTCTTTCTTGCTTAATCTTTGTCACCTTATCGCAGAATTCTATTAAGCCAGTCAGGCAAGATTTACCCTTCCTGAACCCATGTTGATGGGTTGTCACGAAGTCCCTTCTCTCCAGATGTGTTACTAGGTTTTTTCTTACGACAATCTTCTCCATCACCTTGCATGGTATACAAGTCAAGGACACTGGCCTGTAGTTCAGTGCCTCTTGCCTGTCACCCTTTTTGTATATTGGGACTACATCAGCCGTCTTCCATATTTCTGGTAGGTCTCCCGTCTCCAATGACCTACTATACACTATGGAGAGTGGCAAACAAAGTGTTTTTGCACACTTTTTCAATAGCCATGGCAATTCCATTTCAATAGCAATTCCATCTGGGCCAACAGCCATTCTCACGTCCAGATCCAACAGATGCCTCTTGACCTCACCTCTTGTAATTTCGAACCCTTCCAAGGCTGCCTGGTTTACTGCCACCTCTCCTAGCACAGTGACCTCACCTCGTTCTGTTGTGAAGACCTCCTGGAACCTCTTGTTGAGTTCTTCACACACGTCCTCTTTGTCATTATCTGTATACCTGTCCTCACCTGTTCTAACTTTCATCACCTGTTCTTTCACTGTTGTTTTCCTCCTGATGTGACTGTGGAGTAGCTTTGGTTCCGTCTTGGCTTTATTAACTATATATTTTTCATACTTTTTCTCTGATTTTTTTTCTCACACTAACATACTCGTTCCTGGCTCTCTGGTATCTGTCTGCTTTCTGGTGTTCTGTTATTTCGAAAGTTCCTCCACGCCCTTTTGTTCAGTTCCTTAGCTTCCATACATGCCCTATTAAACCATGGATTCTTCTTTTGCTTCTCGTGTTTTCCCTTTTGGACCGGGATAAACCTGTTTACTGCCTCCTGACACTTTTGGGTGGCATAGTCCATCATGTCTTGTGCAGACTTATCTCTGAGTTCTGTGTCCCATGGTATATCCCTTAGGAATTTTCTCTTCATAATTTCCCTTTCGGTACGCTTTTCCTCTTTCTCTTTCCCATTCCCCTTTCCTTTTCTCATAATTTTGTGTTGTGTGTTTTTTTTTTTTGGGGGGGGGGGGGAGGTGGCGGGGGTGATTGTCTTCAGCTAGCGGATAGGAACATGTTCCACGTAATTTATTTCTTGGTTTGAGACTGTTATGGTATTCATTTACACAATCATTTCCTAAATATTTAGTACAACTGAAAAATATCAACTGTACTGGGTTAAATATGTATCTAATTTTTGGTTCAAAACTTCGTGTTTAATTAGAAAAATACAATAGATGGAATTTTACAAGATCTATTTGTCAATCAAGGTTTAAAATATTATAATTCACATGGATATAGAAATATGGGAAAAATAATGGATTTGTATTTAATGGAACATGTATTTAAATATACGAAGTGTACACACATACACAATCTAATCTCAACACATTTGAAAAAATAATTTAAAACATTTTACTCCAAGTCCCATTAATGGTAATAAGTTTCAAATGGCCCGAAAATAGTGGCATGTGTATATAATGTTTTATCTCTGTGATAAGTCACTTATCACTACGAGGCAGGAAGAACACATGAAACTGGTTTTGCTTTTATGTGAGTTAAACCACATAGACAAACACTTAAGTAATGAGACATTTTCTTGAGAAAGCTATTTCTTTGAGAGGAAATTCAATTTGCATTGTGAAAAATATTTGTTATTTTGTCTTTCCCCAGCATGTTGGCTAACTTCAAGACTATATACTATTGACCTCCTATACTATACCAACTATAGTATAGTAGACTATACTATATTTGGCTAACTAACTTCTATACTTTATACATTATTACAAGTTAGCTTGAAAATTATACACATTATATTGCACAAATATCATTCACGTACTATAATATCTATCATTAATCATTTACAATCATTTAAGCTAAAAATTTCAATACAGCACATGCTTTATATGCTCTGAAATACATGTTCAATAATTCAGTAAAAAAAAAATCATACATTACCAAGTATATGAGATATACCAAATGTAAATAAACATTTGGAGGTCTTTTAATACAAATTTACTGTTTTATAGTACACATAATTAAATGTAATTAAAATTACAAAGTAATTATGTATATAAAACAATGTCTTAATGTGCTACAAACCTGTTGAAGAGACTTTGGTTCAAACACACACAGTACAGTATAGCAGAAAAAATATTGAAAGCAGCCAAACAGACCATCATGTTTTAAGAACATTTCCTGATGTACTCTTAAGGACATTCTGATGCAGTCTGCCACCACACTACCACTATAGCAGGGATTGCGTGTGTGTGTGTGTGTGTGTGTGTTTGTGTGTGTGTATTTTGTATGTTGCTATCATATCTGCCCACTCTGTCCTTTTTTCTATCGTCATTAGGTTCATTTCCTTCAGTTGCTTTTCACATCCCATCCAATGCACCTCAGGGACTAGCCTCGCCGCAAATTGTTTAACCTTTTCCAGTTTCCTAGTGTGTTTGTTTAGATTAGGGCTCCATGATGGGCGCTGCATACTCTAAGACTGGTCTCACGTAGAACGTAAAGCGTTTTGAATGACTCCTCACTTAGGTTTCTGAATGACGTTCTAATTTTGCTAGCGTAGAGTACTCTGTTGTCGTTATCCAATTTATATGTGCCTCAGGAGTTAGATTTGGTGTTACGTCCACTCCCAGGTCTCTTTCTTGAATCGTCACAGGAAGGTAGTTTGCCTTCATTGTGTACTGACCCTTTAGTCTCCTGTCACCTAGTCCCATTTCCATAACTTTACACTTGCTCGTGCTGAACTCTAGTAGCCATTTCTCTGATTATCTCTGCAGCTTATTCAAGAACTC
>WNGS01164858.1:32518388-32538864 GCA_020271785.1 Procambarus virginalis
AGAAACCCATGGTTTAATCAGAGATGTAGGCTAGCTAAGCAGCAAAGTAAAAGGGCATGGAGAAACTATAGGAATAACAGGACACTTGAGAGCAGAGAAAGATACCAGAGTGCCAGGAATGAATATGTCAGGATGAGAAGAGAGGCAGAAAGACAATACGAAAATGACATCGCGAGCAAGGCAAAGACTCAACCTAAATTGCTGCATAGCCATATCAGGAGAAAAACAACAGTAAAGGAACAGGTAATGAAATTAACGATAGGGGCAGAAGGATTCACTACAAGCAACAAGAAAGTGTGTGAGGAACTGAATAAGAAATTCCAGGAGGTCTTCACCTTAGAGCAAGGAGAAATTCCAGAGATAAGAGAGGGAATAGTTAACCAGGAACCACTGGAAGAGTTTGAGATTACCAGCGGGGAAGTAAGGAAGTGTTTACTAGAGTTGGATGTGACAAAGGCTATAGACCCAGATGGAATCTCTCCTTGGATACTAAAGGAAGGAGCAGAAGCGCTGTGCTTGCCACTCTCCATAGTGTATAACAAATCAATGGCAACAGGGGAACTGCCAGAAATTTGGAAAGCAGCTAATGTAGTCCCGATATATAAGAAAGGGGATAGACAGGAGGCACTGAACTACAGGCCAGTGTCCCTAACTTGTATACCATGCAAGTTGATGGAGAAGATTGTGCAAAGAAAGCTAGTGGAACATCTGGAGCGAAGGAACTTTGTAACACAGCATCAACATGGGTTCAGGGATGGCAAGTCCTGCCTCACAGGGTCAATTGAATTCTACGACCGGCAACAAAAATCAGGCAAGAAAGAGAGGGATGGGCAGACTGCATATTTTTGGATTGCCAGAAAGCCTTTGATACAGTATCACACAAGAGGCTAGTGAAAAAACTGGAGATGCAGGCTGGAGTGAAAGGGAAGGTGCTCCATTGGATAAGGGAGTACCTAAGCAACAGAAGACAATGAGTCACTGTGAGGGGTGAGGTCTCAGATTGGCGAGACGTCACAAGTGGAGTCCCGCAGAGGTCAGTCCTTGGACCTATACTGTTTCTGATATATGTAAATGATCTCCCAGAGGGTATAGATTCGTTTCTCTCAATGTTTGCTGATGACACAAAAATTATGAGGATTGAAACAGAGGATGATAGTAGGAGGCTACAAGATGACCTGGACAGATTGAATGAATGGTCCAACAAATGGCTGCTCAAGTTCAACCCGAGTAAATGCAAAGTAATGAAACTAGGCGGCGGAAACAGAAGACCAGACACAGGATACAGAATGGGAGATGAAGTACTTCTTGAAACGGACAGAGGGAAAGATCTTGGGGTTGATATCACACTAAACCTGTCTCCTGAAGCCCACATAAAAAGAATTATGTCTGTGGCATATGCGAGACTGGCTAACATCAGAACAGCATTCAGGAATCTGTGTAAGGAATCATTCAGACGAAGCTGGAAAAAGTTCTGAGGTATGCCACTAGACAAGTCCCGGAGCTAAGACACATGAGTTACGAGGAAAGGCTGCGAGAGATGCACCTTACGACACTAGAAGACGGAAGAGTAAGGGGAGACATGATCACTACCTACAAAATCCTCAGGGGGTATTGACAGGGTAGACAAGGATAAACTATTCAACACTGGTGGTACACGAACAAGGGGACACAGGTGGAAACTGAGTACCCAAATGAGACACAGGGACGTTAGAAAGAACTTTTTCAGTGTCAGAGTAGTTAACAGGTGGAATGCATTAGGCAGTGATGTGGAGGAGGCTGACTCCATACACAGTTTTAAATGTAGATATGATAGAGCCTATTAGGCTCAGGAATCTGTACATCAGTTGATTGACGGTTGAGAGGCAGGACCAAAGAGCCAAAGCTCAACGCCTACAAGCACAATTAGGTGATTACACACGATTTCCTGAGACCTGGAACTTCAAGAACAAGAGGTCATAGATTTAAACTAACTAAACAAAGATGCCGAAGAAATATAAGAAAATTCACTTTCGCAAACAGAGTCGTAGACGGTTGGAACAAGTTAGGTGAGAAGGTGGTGGAGGCCAAAACCGTCAGTAGCTTCAAAGCGTTATATGACAAAGAGTACTGGGTAGACGGGACACCACGAGCGTAGCTATCATCCTGTAACTATACTTAGGTAATTACACACACACACACACACACACACACATTCATACACACACACGTACAGAGATCAAGCAATCTAGTGGCAGAGTTATAACTATGTATGTTTTTGAGATAATGTGGCATTTACATACATTATAACACGGCCATGCCATAACAGTGAGGTATTTAAATTATAGAAGTCTTTGTATTGCTACCTACTTACATACAGGGGAATGGTATTTTACTATACCTCTAATGTATGATTTTATGCATATAATCCTTGTTCTTACATCTATGGTGACTTGAATTTCTTTAAAAAATATACACCGTGAATTTCCAGGAGAGAGTTGGTATGTAAAACGTCTTTATATAGAATATGATCTACAATATTTATATAGCACAGCTGTGTATATATATATATATATATATATATATATATATATATATATATATATATATATATATATATATATATATATATATATATATATATATATATATATATATATATATATATATATATATATATATACCGTATTTGAAATGTTTTTTTATATAACATTTTGCAGTAAACGTCTTGTACTAATAATTGGTTTGAAAATGTTCATTATATACCGTGCTTCGCTTTTATTAAAGTAAGCCATGATGGCTCATATAACATAAACAGACACAAAAACACACTCATTATTACACATCTTGTTTACATATACATTACAAATATGTGATATTTGTATACATAATATCTCATACATAACATGCCATGTATGTTACATATATAAATCTCTCCACTGACAAAATTTGTTCCAATTGTTGTGACACTCGTATTGATGTGACACTGTTGACACACGTATTGATGTGACACTTGTTGACACACGTATTGATGTGACACATGTTGACACACGTATTGATGTGACACTTGTTGACACACGTGTATTGATGTGACACTTGTTGACACACGTATTGATGTGACACTTGTTTCAACACACACGTGACAATTTTCTGACACCCACACACACACATGCACTGACATGCCAATTGTTCTGACACACGTCTAATAATGTGACAAGAGTTCTGGCACATTGTTCTTAAAACTACAGCACCTCTAACTTTCCATTTGACTTTCCTCCATCACAGAAGATACTGGCACATCACTAAAAATAAATACTGCCTAAAGTACTCAGTAGTAGCCGACTCGCTCACCACAATTAATCAGTATTAACTGTCAAAATAGATAGGAGAATGTAGAACTGTATGTACAGATTATAACCAAGAGACATTCTTAAAGTTTCAGAAAACTCATCACTGCCTCCGTTAGTAAAGTTTATATAGATTTCTTTTAGGAGTTCTGCTGTATACATGTCACGAGGACAAGTTCTTTTCAAAATCAAGCTTTTTTCGTGAAAAGTTTATTTCTTGCATTGGAAGTTATATGTAAAAACGTTAATTAGTTTTTAAGATACTGTAAAAGAACTAGAATCTGCACCATTCAGGAAGAAACAGTTTTTCTGGTAAGACGGAGCGCCAAAGGAAGTGTCTTACAGGTCAGTAACTTGGATGAAGAGAGAGAGAGAGAGAGATCACATTCTGTGCCACATAAAAAGGCAAAGATAAGAGGAAAGACCCGTGGTATCATACACATCATAATCTTCTATTCTAAATAATTTGGTATATATCTTTTCATTCATTATTTATGTTAAAGAGTAATTTACAACATAGTTTCTTGTTCTTTCCCTTTGTTGTTTTTCTTAATTATATGTGAGTCAACTTGGAGAGGGCTTGTTGATTTTAGACTGTTCTTATTCACATTGACACATATGACTCCTTTGCTAACGTCTTCATTATTGTTTTTACTTCCAATTATGACGGAGCCATTTTCTCCAGATGGGCTCGTCTTGGTGCTGAGAAACTGCTCTGTTGATTCAGAAAAAGTTAGGTGCTTCTCCCTCGTTTTCCCATTAACCTGACCATTTTGAGAGGCAACTGGGCCATTGCTTCTGGGGCTAGAGCACCCATTTCTCAAATTGGTATCTTTCGTTAAAGCACAATTTTCATCGTGGAGATCAATGAGTATTTCGACGGGAGTTGCTTCAGTCTTGTTCTTACCGGAGTTGACTTCATTTGAGGTCAACTTAGCCGTAGAGAGGTAGGAGGGAGAGTATACTGGGTCTTCGAAACTTGACTCCTGGACAACGTGGTTCTGAAGCTGAGTTACATCTGTGGCTGTGCGAGGCTGGAGCTCTATGGCCTCATCAAAGGATCCGGATGAGCACTGACCCGTGCTCATATCCTGAAACGTTTACAGACTCTGATTACATAAGGCACATACTGTATAGGAAGATAATTCTATACTGCCACATGGAGCCAGAGGGAGTAGTTATTTCCAACTCACTCCTAACCTAATCTGTACTAAGCTAACTTTATGTATCTAAACTTGCCATAAACTAACTAAAGTCATTCAGGAAAGCTTGGCAAGCTGGAGAGGGTAAGTTAGATCCTGGGCATAGAGAAACTTTGTGATATCCTGTAGCATTTTTCCGTACTTAGAACATTAACAATGGAAGTGATTTATTACCAAAGGAGGCACCAAGCCTGGATGACTATGGCAGTGTCATCATCAGTGGCCCAGAACGGACAATAATCTAGACTATAAGATAGAAAGTCCGTTTGTCCATGTTGGAGCCAGACACTTGGGGGGGGGTGGCTTGGCTCACCCAACTTTGCAGGGAGAGTGAATCTGCGGTATGGGAGGGACATAGGCTGATCGAAGTAGGNTTCTTTAATCCTGTGTTCAAGGCTTGGCTATTATGTACTGGGTATTCTGAAATACCTAGTGTGCTGGTATGCTGAGAATACTGTGTTGCTTTTGGTAGACTTTCTTCCTGCTGAGCTGCTCCTTTGGGGTGCATGAAGCTCTACTGTATGGCAACGCCACTCTGCAAGAGAAAAGTTTTCTCCTAGAGTGGTGTGTTCGTTGCCATACACCATTATTCAGTCACCCTCTCCTGCAAAAGGATGTTTGGTTTCACACCTTTCTTCCTTTTAAGAGGTTTATCATAGGAAGAAACCAAGTGAGGTAGGTCAGAAATCAGGGCTCTGAATTGCAGTGCAGTATACGAAGGGGTCTTTCTGAGTGACTTATTTTGCTGTCACCCCTTCTCCCCCCCATCCCTTCTTCCATATGGTCATTGGTAAATGTGAGGTAGTATGAAGGATGGTGCAAAGGTAGGGACCTAGAGGGTCTTAAAGGGCTTCAAGTTTATAAATTAACCAGTTGGTCATTTTGTGTTGGGGTTTATTATCTAGTGACTGCTGCTAGTGACTGCTGGGGCAGTTTGGAAAGTTGCTTGTGGTACAGTACTTGTGCCGTATGTCATCATGCCTGATTGTGCCCTTATCCTAGAGGCAGAGCTGGATCTTTCCTTGGGAGCACCAGAATGATCTGCTTTGAAAAGACATGAGCATTTGCTGTAACAAAAGTCTTGTTTTCTGTAAATTACTCGTGTCCTTCTTGGCAGTTAACTAAGATAAATGAAAAATAACAAGATTTTCATATTTAATTCTTGAGATTAGATGTCAAACATGTGGTAGATTATGCATGTTATGCATAGTGTTTTTTTCACCTAAATGGCTTAATATTTTGAGCGGAATCTTGCATTTATATTATAGGCAACTGAGACTGAAGAAGCATGTGTCTGATCTCCACTGTATTTTGGCGTTAGCATTGCCGCACTTTCTTATATTGTTTATCACACATTGCTGTTGAGACATCATCTGTAATAATAGTATTACAACTTTGACTAAATGCCTTTCAATGCACTTATGTTTACTTGATCTAGGCCCAATAATTTAGCACATCACCTATATTTATGCTGTATTTTAATAATATGGCTTGTTAATGTGTTTTGTCTGAAATCAACTATTCCCATACTCAATTTTTCCCAAAGTTGGCTACATTTAAGTTCTCACCTAGTTGTGCTTGTGGGGGTTGAGCTTTGGCTCTTTGGTCAGATTTGTGAAGAAGGCTGCGCTTTGAATTTGAATAAATCTATATTATTCTAATAAGCAAATTAATACATTTCATATGAGGAATACAGTACTGTATTAGAAATATAAACTTTAAATTAAAGTAATATAAATCAGAGCAATGCTTGTATAAATCACTAAATTTATTATAAAACGTGAAATTAAGCATGCCAAAAATTCCAAATATCACTTAGCTGATTATAAAAGTGTAACACAACTTTTCACTTCAATTTATTATGATTGAATGTTTGTGAATTACAATATTTACCAGACTTAGAGGAGTCTAATTATTTAACACTGATATAGAAACTATAATCTAACAATTGAAAGATATTACTGAATAGTTAAATCTAGGAATTTTAACCAGAAATTGCCAGAAAATTAACCAACACTGATAGACAAGCACAGTGATTGGACCCTACAAATATTTTTTTGTTTCCTCACATTTTCAAATATCTTTTAAATCTTCTATCTGCACATATATAGTTAGAAGCTTTTTTTACCCCATTTCATTCCCTTTCTGTTCACTTTAAGTGCAGTATACATAGCTATGTATGAACCTGTGCTCAAAGAAAGTATTTGTTCAAAACTTAATTTTTGTAATACATTATAAAAAACTTCAAGGACAACTAAAAAGAGGGATAAAACTTAATCAAAATCACGAAGCACCTCGGGTTCCCAAGGTACTGACTTCTCTCTGTCTTACTAACAAAGCCACGACGAGAAGGTGTGGTGAGAGCTGGATTAATTTATTACGTATGGTATGTCATACTGTGCGGTAACAAGGATCTTGTGACAAAAGCTTCTCCCAATACAAATATGTTCATTTTGCCAGTAGCAACCTCAAAATATCATTGGTTAAAAATGCTGTCAATAAAAAAAGCATTGACATGCATATATTAACTTTTAAACTTTTTTTCCTCTACTTACACATGTGTGATCTACACGTTCACTTTCCCAAATGCTGTCACTCGGTTTTTAGATAATTGTGCACCTGCTGACTGAGGTGGAGGCAGTTAGCTGCTGTAGGATGACATACGGCAGGGCTTAGTCAGTAGTTATTCTTGTGTTAAATATGGAATCCTTTTTCTGTCAAAGTAATTACTTTGAGATGTCTTCAACTAAAATATATACTCCAGTTATTAAGTGCTTCTAGGTATGATTTGGCTTGTAGTGTGTATCTTTATTAGCTTTAATTTTTATTTTTATTTTTAATGTATCAAAGTTATGGTATTATATCTTGTTTGTATTTTTGGTTAACTTCTTTGCACTGATTATTTCATTCTTTATATTTTCATTTTTTAAATTTTTGTCTTCATTTCTGAACTAGAGATTAAAGACTGTTCAACGCTTCATTGTTGGCCACGAGCATAAGGTACGAGTTTTGAAGTCATGAGGTAGAGGCATGAATAAATTAGATTATTTGTAGAAGTGTATGGAGTTCATAGTTCATAGAATGTGTAGACACAGCTTCATAGATGACACAAAATGGAGAATGGCATTTTCTTCATTGGTAGAACCAGATAAAAATAACTAGTATAGATTAAATATTCATGTATGTAAATTATATTGATGCTAAGTATATTTTGACATTTTCACAGCATACTAAAGCATGGCACTTGGACTGTTTATGAAAGATATCTTGATGTCGTTAGAGTTTTCCCTAAATAATTGAATACTCATTTTATTGTTTTTTTTGTTTTATTTGTATTTCCAGAACCAACACAATTACCTAATTGGAGGTTTAATAATTTGGAAAGACTATGAGATTCAGGTTGCTGGATATAATGTCAAAGGTGTTGGCGTTTACTCTCGGAGTATTCGTCTCAAGACGAAAGAGGGAATCCCTGCAGCACCCCCGAAGAATGTTAAAGCCACAGCTGTGAGCTCAACCTCCATCAAAGTTTCATGGAAACCTCCAGATCCCTGGATGATAAATGGAATTAATCAGGGATATAAAGTTCAAGCATGGCAAAGTAAGTTTCAAGGCTATTATTATCTTTTTAAGAAATTATGGGCAGCTATCATCTTTGAGAAGTGTTAAATTGTTATAAATCATGTGTTGTATCATGTTATTATTTTTTTTTACAATAAAACAAATCTTGTGAAGATTGTCTTCAAGAAAATAGGTGGTTGTTTGTGTGATTGCTCCAGTGAACAATGCATTTTAGAGTTTGTGCATAAGGTTCCCTCAGCTGCTTCCCGAGACACCAGCTAGGATACTTTCTCGACACTACTAATCAACCTTTGTTATATTGTGATAAGGAATTTTGCAAATAGTCTTGCCACATGATTGGGAAGAGAAAATATTGGAGAATTGTTTGTCCACCATCAAAGCAAATGCACTGTAATAAAAAATAACAATCAAAGCGCTCAGTGCCCCTCTCTAACAATGATATACAGTAATTACTTACCAAGAAAGCCAAATTTTGTAATTATATTGGACAGGTTTGGAACCTGACCTTCCTAGAGAGATGTTGTGTAAAATACTGGCTTATCCTGTCGATTATCTGTCAGTGATCAACGTCCCTCTGACCAGGCCTCCTGACCAGGCCAGAGGGACTGGTCTCTGGCCTGGTCTCTGACCAGGCCTCCTGGTTAACCTGGAGGTTATGTTTGATGTAGCTGCTTGCAATCTGGCATAAGTCAAAGCCTGGTTGATCAAGCACCTTCAAAGGATACCTGATTAACCAGGCTGTGAGCAGCTGCACTGAACAACCTGGGTGACCAGACCACCAACCAAGAGGCCAGGGTCAGAGGCTGGGCTGTGGGGACATTGCTTCTCAGAATCATGTAAAATTCAGTATTTTACATGACATCTCCCTTGTCTGTTTTAAGGAGTAAAACTGGAGTGGTGTAAAGTGGTCCAAATGGTGTAATTAAGTAATTACCTAAGTGTAGTTACAGGATGAGAGCTATGCTTGTGTTGTCCTGTCTTCCCAGCACTCTTTATCATATAACGACTATAACTTTGACATATAAAGTGTAAGGGTTTTCCAGCTCTGCAATCTCACTTGCCCTGAAAGGGAATGCCAAGACTAAATTATAGTTCAAATAAGATAGCACCAGTGTTTTGAAGAGTACCTGCACTGGTGTGGCTGAATGTTCTCATTATGCACAAGACAATGTTGATCTTCATTTGTATAACTGAGCCGTTTTCATTTAAATAGTAAGTTGGCTTCTTAGTACCTACTTAAAATGATGTGTGATGTCAGCCTGACTGGTCAGCATTTTTTAGAGTCTGCGGGATGCTACTGGTTTAGGATCTGCAGGATGTTACTGGTTTAGGATCTGCAGGATGTTACTGGTTTAGAGTCTGTGGGATGTTACAAGTTTTAATTTTTTTGCCACGTTATGCCCAGTGTCTGTGCTAATGATATTAGCCTAATATATTCTTATTTATTAAAAATTTTATTTCACTTTTAAAACTTGTTATTAATTTTCAAAAGGTATTTGGTAGTTCATTTATTTAAATTATTTTAAATAGATTGAAACTGCTTTTTAATGATTATTGCAGGAATGTAATATTTAATATAAGCTGGAAATACACAAAAATTATCTACCGGTATATAAAAGGGTATAACTCTGCAAAACTTTTCCAGTATTAATTTTTTTACCTCATTTGCAGATAAACCTGAGGGCTCAATTGAACCAGATAAAACCCGGACTGTTCCCCCAAGCCCATATCCTGATGCTAATGAATCTGCAGAACTCACTGAACTGAAAAAGTTCACAGTATACTATATTACAGTGCTTTGTTTTACACATCCAGGAGATGGCACACCTTCCACTCCAATAAAGATTCAAACGCTGGAGGATGGTAAGTTTAATGTTGATGTGTTACTACTTGGCATATTGTCGAGCCTTGCCCCAGGCCGGGCATGGGGAGTCGAAGAACTTCCGAAATCCTCTCCGGGTATATTATAACAAATTCTGAAGACGGTCGAGATTTGAGTTTCTGTGTTTTTAGGGTATATCAGCTTTGGGATGTTTTATTATATAACAAGAGAGGCCTTTGCAGATGAAAATGGTACATGGTAGACATTGCAATATACTGGGCTGTTATCAGGTTGAGGAAGGAAAAGCATCACAGTGATGAGAGGTTTACATTGCTTTCCATTTGCAATTTCTTACCTTCATTTTATTCTTATCTTTTTCTGTTACCTGCCCTCACCTCTTATCTCACTCTTACCTTATTTATTTACCTATCTCTTCCTCTCTCCTGTCACACAAATAATGGTCCTGGAAGGGCCAAAATGTTATCGTTTCTTCATTTTCGTGGTTTGCTCATCAGTTTGCAATTGTTGTTGTGTATATAAATTGTAAGGAATAAATGAAGGCCAGCACTATATTGTAGGGAAGAGTCTACAGGGTAAACAGTGATTGGTTATAGCAGTCATATACAGCCCACTGCCAGCATTAGGAGAAGGAAAGAAATGTGGGATGAATTCAATGCAACAAGCCTGAAATTGTGGAAGGGACAACACTAGTAATGCTACAAAAGAGACCTTGATGTAAGGCAAGACACACTTAGAGCAAAATTAATAGCATGTTCAACCACATGTTTGTAGTGCATCATGCAAAGAATTCAGCAAGGAGATGACATTGATTAACTCTAGTTCTAATATTATTTATGTTGAGAAAGGGAATTAGCACAGTAGATATGAATAGCTGGAAGGCGTGACGTAAAGAGCTAGATGTCACTTCCCTGTAGTCACGGATAGGTAAGCACTGATTGGTAAACCTAACCTAAGAAACATAATGGAGACTTTCAATTCATCTTGGCTCTAGGAGACTGGCACAGTAGACCCCGACACTTGTGAGGCAGAAGCTCTATCCACTTGGCTATGAGAGTAGTCTTAATAAGAAAAGTTTCCAGAAGCAGCATCCTGCTGCCAAACGGGAATTTTCGACTTTCCCTGACTACTACATAAGCTCTGAGGAATTGGTGATCCATGCCCAGGTCATATATATTGTCATCCATACTACCGTGGAAATGAACATTCCAGTCACCTGGGATTCCAGTTTGGCAGCAGGATGTTGCTTCTGGAAACTTTTCTCATGATTACTCATAGCTGAGTGGATAGAGCTTCTGCCTCACACGTGTGGGGTCCGTGATTCCAATGGTCCTACCATTCCAGAGAAATCTGAAATGGTACATGGGTAAATTACAGTGCACATAGGTATGAACATCTTAGTAGGAAGTCTAAGCATTGTTTAAGAGTGTATGAAGGGGTGTTTTAAAGTCATCTAATGACTTTAGAAAATAGAAGGTCAAGATGCAGTGTGACAATAACATACAAGATACTCGGAGAAATAAACAAAAGTGTAGAGGAATAGTGTTTTCCAGATAAGGCACAACATAATTTGGGAACACAGGTGCAAGTTGGAAATACTTGTATGTAGTGAGAATAGTAATTAAGTGGAATGAACTTGAGCCAGATATGGTGGATGCAGTCACTTCACAGCCTCAGTATTAAGTGAGGGAATATTGGAACATTGAGAGGTATAAATGCACCAGGTACAATAGCTACGAGGTGGGGCTTTATGGTTTGATCTAGATTACACTATACAGAAGTAGGGAATTATGTGGAATGAAGTAAAGGATGGGGTGGTCGAGGCTTGTTCAATCCCTAGCATTAGTGTTGATTTGAACAGAATTGTAGAAAACTTTGCATAAGATTGTACCAGATTCCTGAATGTTTAGAGGCAGTCCTAAGAGCTAATTTTCCCTACCCTATATCATATACAGGTAAACACACACATCATTGTAGAGTTAATATTCTGTCATTTATTGTTGGTACAGAACCCATTTTGATGTTCATTCTTTGAAATGTTATTTGATGTTATATATACAGTACTCTTTAATTATTACTGTGAAAATTTAGAACTTTTTAAAAATTTCTAGATTTTCATTACAATTTGAATATTCAAGTTTCATGTGAGATAAAAACGGCTAACCTTGTTTTATTGCAGTTCCAGATTCAGTGGTAAACCTGAAATTTGAGGACATAAGTGATCGATCTGTGAGGGTGTTGTGGGACGAGCCCGAGCACAGCAATGGCATTCTTAAAGGCTACACTCTCTCTTATATGGTGAAGGACTCGCCTCACACCAAAATTCTTCAAAATTTAACTGCTGATGTTACAACCTTTATGGTCACTGAGCTATCAGTAAGTTTTAAAGTATTTAATTTGTAAACATTTTCAAGTGGGGAAAATGTTTTTAAATGCTGTTAACAGAGCCAGAATGTCTTATAATTATAATGTGTTTTAACTCTAGGTTATATTAGAATTGTTAGTCTTTAAATATGCAATATTATAGTATGCATTGATATTTTGTGCTAACTAATTTTCTGAATGTATATTTTTTGCCTACAAAATACAGTATTGTAATCGATACCAAATTAATTTATAGATAATTTGAAGAGAGAAGTTTTGTAATGCAAGTACAGTACTTATTAATTTCAAGAGTGGTATGTATACACTGTATATCTACATGTGGTATTCTTTTAACAGGCCACTACTTTCTACACATTTGAAGTGTATGCATGGACCTCTGTAGGGCCAGGTATACCCGTTGTTGCAACCCTACAATCAGGTGTTAAACCAGTCCTACCAGAGCCACCTACACGTCTAGCCGTCTCCAACATTCAGGCTTTTTCGGTTGTGCTTCAATTTACTCCAGACTTTGATGGCAATGCTTCTATTTCTAAGTGGACTGTGCAGGTAACTTTAAGGAGTTTACATTTAAGTAGAAAATGCATTTCTTTTAGTAATACTATAACTAAATTAATAATACACTAATTTTAATTTGTTCTCTTTAGAGTATGGAGAAAAGCCATCCTTGTTTTGTTTATAATTTTGATTGGTTAGTTTTATTTAGAATATTTATTAACATACCTGAATGGACAATTTATTATACTGACCAATGCATTTACAGGCACAGTCTTCCCGTAGCAGCACTTGGGAGACCATATATGAAGTTTCTGCACCAGATGCCACTACGATTACAGTGCAAAACCTCATCCCATATACAAAGTACCGCCTGCGACTTATTGCAAACAATGTTGTTGGGTCATCGACTCCCTCTGAATCATCTCCAGATTTTCAAACTCTTCAAGCAGAGCCAGCTCATCCACCATCAAATATGACTGTGCGAGCCATGTCTTCCACTCAGCTTCGAGTTCGGTGGATTGTAAGTAATGTGAATTATATTCCAGACATGTTTAGGTTTTAAATTGTGTGACTGCAAAGAAAGCTGAGAGCAAATGTCCAGTTTTGTGACATCATGATATGCTACAGCATAGAAAAAATTTGGAATTAAAAGGGAATGAAATAGTCGAGAGCAGTCCCTTGGCTGTTCTCAAGTTAGGGCCTTAGAGTAACCCAGGACTCTGCCAACATGCCAGGCTCTTGTTGACATTTTGCCCCCACCATGACAAGTAACTGTGCGGATGGTTTTGTCATGCATTTAAGAGTTGCAAAGTAGAGTGGAATCCAACTTGATCAACTACCAACCTTTTACTTTCTCTAAGAAAGAAAAGAAAGCAATTAACACGGCTTGCAAGAGATTGTTTGGACTAAAAGAACTGCTGTCTACTGATAAGTTACTACTGCTACACAGAGCACCATCAGGTGACAGCATGAGCTATCACAGTAGGGCTAGAGGAGCTGACAACCTTCACCTTCACTTCCTCCCCCTTCATATCCAACTCTGCAAAGGCTGATTCATTTAATTTTACTAGTTCTCACTCTTTTTTTTTCTTTCTTCCCTCATAAGGTCTGACAATGTTTTATGTCATGGTGCCCAGGCATTTTTGTGTCTTGACTATATGTATTGGTTATAGCTGGGTTCCAGGATTTTCTTACCCAACACTGATTGATAAGGGTCTGCTTCTATCAGAGTTATCTTCTCTGCGGCTGTGAGACACCTTCAGCATGGTCTGGTTCCTCTTAGAGTTATGCCCTCCCTTGATGGTGCTGTTCAGACTGTCTTATGCCTGGGCCTTGGTGCTGGGTTGTAGTGTGTTCTCACTATGTGTTCTCCATAGTGTGAAGCCATGGCTACCTTCACCTTTTCCTGTTATTTGTATGGATTTTGGAGAGCACACATCTAGGTCACCACTTTCACAACTAGTCTGCCTCCTCGGGGTTTGGCGGCTGATAGGTTGGTCAGATTTTGTGCTTCATGTAGTTTTCCCTGTCCTAGAAATATGCTGGTCAGTGTACTACATTAGTATCCCTGGCTGATGTCGAGTCTAATTACTGTACTGTAAGAGCTCGGTAATTCAATTCTGGTAACCCAAGTGAATTAGCTTTAAATGTTTCGGGTAAACAGGAGAAGTAAGCAGGTAAACCGTGAACATGCACAAGTATAATTGTGAATGTGTTCATTTTTGGACTTTCCCGGTAAGAAATTCAGCCGAGTTGAATGTTCAGCTAACTCGATTGGGGGTGAGCCCCATGTGATTTGGATTATTGCATCAAGACCATTTGCAAAGTTATTTATAATGGTGAAGCAAAAAGTTGACAAGTGTGGCATGTGGGGAGGGTCATGGGTGGACCAGGGCATGTGGGCAGTGTCATGGGTTTACCTGGGCATGTGGGCAGTGTCATGGGTGGATCCAGGCATGTGGGCAGTGTCATGGGTGGACCTGGGCATGTGGGCAGTGTCATGGGTGGATCCAGGTATGTAGGCAGTGTCGTGGGTGGACCCAGGGGGCATGTGGGCAGTGTCATGGGTGGACCCGGGCATGTGGGCAGTGTCATGGGTGGACCTGGGCATGTGGGCAGTGTCATGGGTGGACCTGGGCATGTGGGCAGTGTCATGGGTGGATCCAGGTATGTAGGCAGTGTCGTGGGTGGACCCGGGGGGCATGTGGGCAGTGTCATGGGTGGATCCAGGCATGTGGGCAGTGTCATGGGTGGACCTGTGCATGTGGGCAGTGTCATGGGTGGACCTGGGCATGTGGGCAGTGTCATGGGTGGATCCAGGTATGTAGGCAGTGTCGTGGGTGGACCCGGGGGGTCATGTGGGCATGTGTCATGGGTGGACCTGGGCATGTGGGCAGTGTCATGGGTGGATCCAGGTATGTAGGCAGTGTCGTAGGTGAACCCGGGGGGCATGTGGGCAGTGTCATGGGTGGATCCAGGCTCTGGCTTGGGAGCAACCAAGTTAGCCCAGCTCAGAACGGTCATAGATAAGATTAATTGTGCTTGTACTCTGTATAACTACCCCTGGCCAGTGGTTCTGGTAGGTAATCAAATAATGCATCTTATGTGATAGTTTGTCATTGAAACTAAAGGAAAAACTATTAATTATGTTTATGTTGAATATGTTAGTGAAGTTTAGTACAATGTTCATGTTAAAATTTTCAGTTTGTCATAGATAGTTGGTTTTTATCTTGTGTAAACATTGAACTCGGTTTCAGATTATTTGGCAGTAATTTGAACAATTCCAGCAATGCACCTCTTAATTACTTGTTGTTAATATATTTATGATTTTAACAGCCTCTGCAGCAGTTTGAATGGTATGGTGCACCTCAGGGTTACCGTATTCGATATCGACCAGTTGGATGCAAGTGTGACTTTTCTGAAGACTTTGTGTATGACAACACTGCAAATTCGCATCAGCTCGTAACTTTGCAGGAGTACACACAATATGAAGTGACAATGGTTGCAGTAAATGATATTGGCCCATCCTCTCTGGCTCCTATTGCAGTAGAAAGAACTAGAGAATCAGGTAAGCTTTTATATATATATATATATATATATATATATATATATATATATATATATATATATATATATATATATATATATATATATATATATATATATTTATATATTTATATTTATTTATACTGCAGTAGAAAAAATAAATTAAGTGGAAAAATTTGTGCCATCTTATCAAATGTATTCATATACAGTATAGGTAATCATTACATTCAGTGATGTTTTATGGAAGCATGAGTGTGTAATTACCTAAGTGTAGTTACAAGATGAGAGCTACGCTCGTGGTGTCCCATATTCCCAGTACTCTTTGTCTTATAACGCTTTGAAACTCCACCTTCTTGGCCTCTACCACCTTTTCACTTAGCTTGTTCCAACCGTCTACCACTCAGTTTGCAAAAGAAAACTTTTTAATATTTTCTCAGTATCTTTGTTTCCTTAGCTTGAATTTGTGTCCTCTTGCTCATGAAGCTGCTGGTTTCAAGGAATTCCTCTTTGTCAATTTGGTTGAATCCTGTTGTTATTTTGTAAGTGGTGATCATATCACCTCTTTTTCTTCTATCTTCTAGTTTTGGCTATCTTCTAGTTTTGGCATATTTAACGCCTATAGTCTCTCCTCGTAACTCTTGTTTTTCAGTTCTGGAAGCCATTTTGTAGCAAGCCTTTGCACCTTTTGCAGTTTATTGATGTGCTTCTTGAGATACGGGCACCATACAACTGCTGCATATTCCTAATTTGGTCTCCTAAAAGTCATAAACAGTTTCTTTAGTATTTCACCATCCATATAATCAAAAGCAAGTCTGAAGTTGTAAAGTGACTCATATGTTCCCCTCACAATGTTCTTTGTGTTCATCTGGTGACTGTTTACCATCCAAAACCACCCCTTGTTCTCATTCTTTATTAGAGTTCTTTAATTCCTTTCTACATAATTTATAGGTTGTGTGTGGTCTATTTTCTCTGATTCCACATTTCAAAACATGGCATTTATTTACATTGAATTCCATTTGCCACATATTGCTCCAAGCACTTATATTATCTAGATCAATTTGAAGGGCATGACAATCATCTGGGTCTCCTATCTTTCCCAGTATCTTAGCATATGGACTAGTATATGGACTATATTAACTTGGCTAGTGCACATGTCTCTCAGTATGTTCAACTTCAACTTTGTAGTCTTCATCATCTTCAACTTCATCATTTTGTCGTCTTTGCACGTGTTGATACACAGTGGTACATTTTTTATGAATATAGTTTGTCAATTAAGGAAAAATAATTTACAAGGTGGCTTTTCATAATGCCAAGAAATAATAGAATTTCTAGTGATTGTTTTGAATATTGCGCATTCTCTAATGTCTGCCCTGTAGGAAACATAATACTGTGGCTGAATACAGAAGAGCATTAGTTATTTTCAGTGGAAAATGCATCTTTCCACTGAAGGCTGTGTGCCTCCTCACTTAATGAATGTGGAAAGCAGGGGAATGGTAATGATAGTTACGATCATCTCGCTCCTGTAGTGCAATGTTCAGTATATTCGGTTCGTAAAATATATATTGAATTTTTGTTTCCTCAAACTTTCTTATAGATTGAGAGAACTAAATTTATGTTTGAGTGTTTGCTTTGGATGCTGCTTATGTCTTCTGGATGGGGCAGGTGTAGAATATGTGTAACTTATTAATACACAGGGTGCTTGACTTTACTCAAGGTGTTGGTGTCAGCGAGAGAGAAAGAGTGAGAGTGTGAGAGTGTGTGAAAGAGAGTGTGAGAGATAGTGTGAGAGAGAGAGAGTGTACTCACCTAATTGTGCTTGCGGGGGTTGAGCTTTGGCTCTTTGGTCCCGCCTCTCAACTGTCAGTCGACTGGTGTACAGATTCCTGAGCCTACTGGGCTCTGTCATATCTACATTTGAAACTGTATGGAGTCAGCCTCCACCACATCACTTCCTAGTGCATTCCATTTATTAACTACTCTGACATTGAAAAAATTCTTTCTAACATCTCTGTGACTCATCTGGGTACTAAGTTTCCACCTGTGTCCCCTTGTTCGTGTCCCACCGTGCTGAGAGTTTCTTTGTCCACCCTGTCAATTCCCCTGATAATTTTGTAGGTGGTTATCATGTCTCCCTTACTCTTCTGAGTGAGAGAGAGAGAGAGAGTGTGTGTGTGTGTGTGTGTGTGTGTGTTTACCTGTGTGTAATTACCTAAGTGTAATTACCTAAGTGTAGTTACAGGATGAGAGCTACGCTCGTGGTGTCCCGTCTTCCCAGCACTCTTTGTCATATAACGCTTTGAAACTACTGACGGTTTTGGCCTCCACCACCTTCTCACTTAACTTGTTCCAACCGTCTACCACTCTATTTGCGAAGGTGAATTTTCTTACGTTTCTTCGGCATCTGTGTTTAGCTAGTTTAAATCTATGACCTCTTGTTCTTGAAGTTCCAGGTCTCAGGAAATCTTCCCTGTCGATTTTATCAATTCCTGTTACTATTTTGTACGTAGTGATCATATCGCCTCTTTTTCTTCTATCTTCTAGTTTTTGCATATTTAATGCCTCTAACCTCTCCTCATAGCTCTTGTCCTTCATTTCTGGGAGCCACTTAGTGGCATGTCGTTGCACCTTTTCCAGTTTGTTGATGTGCTTCTTAAGATAAGGGCACCATACAACCGCTGCATATTCCAGCTTTGGTCTAATAAAAGTCGTGAACAATTTCTTTAGTATTTCTCCATCCATGTATTTAAAAGCAATTCTTAGGTTAGAAAGTGTAGCATAGGCTCCTCGCACAATGTTCTTGATGTGGTCCTCAGGTGACAGTTTTCTATCTAAAACCACCCCTAGATCCCTTTCTTTATCAGAATTCTTTAAAGATTTCTCACATAATTTATAGGTTGTGTGGGGTCTATGTTCACCAATTCCACATTCCATAACATGGCATTTATTCACATTAAATTCCATTTGCCAAGTGTTGCTCCAAATACTTATTTTGTCCAGGTCTTCTTGAAGGGCATGACAATCATCTAGGTTTCTTATCTTCCCTATTAACTTAGCATCATCAGCAAACATGTTCATGTAATTCTGTAATCCCTCTGGTAGATCGTTTATGTAGACAATGAACATTACCGGTGCAAGAACTGAACCCTGTGGTACTCCACTCGTGACATTCCTCCAATCCGATACCTTGCCTCTGATTACGGCCCTCTTTTTTCTGTCAGTTAGGAAATTTTTCATCCATGTTAGTAGCTTACCCGTCACCCCTCCAATATGTTCCAGTTTCCAGAACAACCTCTTATGGGGAACTCTGTCGAAAGCCTTTTTTAGTCCAGATAGATGCAGTCACCCAATCATCTCTTTCCTGTAAAATCTTATCGGGCTAATGTATGTTATGTTAGCCGGGACACTAGCTATGGAGTTCAGACCTACCAGGGACCAGCGCCAGAACCTGGCCCCTTCAGAGAGGTTTCAGGGAGCAATGGCCCTGGAAAACCCCATATGGTTTGGGGGTTTTCCTTATCTGCCATCGACCGGGGTTAGGCAACCAGAAAGGTAGGCGTAACAAAACAAACCCCACATGGTAGAAAACTACAACAACCGAACAGAGAGGTAGAAAACTCCCTACAATCACAAGGAAAACAATCAAACAATCACTTTACTGCCGCGCCGGTTGTCCGCGCAGCCCTCCCTCCCCGGGAGGGGGAGGGGGGGGCCCCGGACCTCACCGCGCCGGCTGCCGTCAGTTCGTAAGCTAGTGTCAACCGGGATACACGCTTCTCTGGCCTCAAATTCCTTAGCGGTTTTGCCTCGTGTGGCGTTCTCTGCTGTTTTTGTGGTTTGCGGTGGCCAGGAGTATTTCATCAGTGCCGGGGCTGCATGAGTCTAGGGGTTCCCTTCCCTAGGCGCCCTGTGAGTACTGCCCTTGCGTGTCAGGGTTACTTCTCTGGGGCGTTCGGGAACCGCTCCCGTAGGGGTCTTGCTGCTCGGCATTTGCCTCGCCCCTGGGGCCAGCTGGGGCTTGGGGCCCTTGTTTGGCCTTGGGTAGGGAGTTGGTGTTGTGCTGGTTAGGGCGCCAAGGTGTTGCGCTGCCTGCCACCTACGCGGCGGCCGGTTCCTGTTGCCTCTGGGGACGGTGTACTTTTGCGGGGTTTTTCTTTTGTTTTATTTCTTGCCTGGTGGGGGTCTGCATAGTGTGGCTATAGTTCCACTCGTAGTGTTTGCAGCCCTCTGCTAGGTCCCCGTGCTTGTACACGTCCCGGGGTTTTCAGTATTAATCTTTACCTTGTTTTCGGGTTTCTTAACCGGTTAGCAACACCTTGCCCGGGCTTCCCGTAGTGCTAATACGGCCCTGGAAATCCCTGTCTGGGCTCGGGAGACCATTGATGTGTCTTCCGGGTACCAACCCGTCTTGTACGGGATCGTTGGTTGCTGGCCTTGTCTCTAGTGACAGTCGCCATTTACCTCCGTCATGCTGCCTGTTGGGTCCCTGACACCTTGACCCGGAGTCTTGCGAGAGTTCTCTGCTTGTTCTCAGTACTCATGTTAATTGCTATAAGAGTACAGGCGGCATCCGTGTTGCAAGCTAGGTTAGGTTGCTGCAACATGCT
>WNGS01164858.1:32548750-32559630 GCA_020271785.1 Procambarus virginalis
CACTACTGCCATGATTGTTACTTAACTACGGCTCTTGCCTACCAGTGACTATGGAGGAAAAGAGCTAGCTCGTCATGCCCCATTAATTAGCTTGTTTGTACCTGGTGTTTAGTAAAGCACTTGATGTTCAAGCTCTTGTCATCTTTGCTTTGATGACAGCATCCAAATCATCCTCTCATCACATTCCGTTATTTACCACTCATATTTAGTAAGAATACTCCTTTGGGTTTCCATGGCTCACTTCAGTTTCCAGCTTAATAGCAAGTGGTCTCGTTCTAGTTCTTAGTTCAAAAGAAGTTATACATATTCTTTTTTTATTCCATAAAGTATCATCATATTGCCCAGTTTGTGACTGATGTTAAAAGAAGAAATGATTCAAAACATTTAACTTGTAGTGGTGAAAAGTATATTACTATATATATACAGTAATTGATGAAAATCAAAATGTTTTGATGATTGGTTGTAGCGAGCACAAAGTTCTGACAAAAATGTAGAGAAACACCAAGCTGAGAGCAGAGTAATTCATAGGCAGTATTTTGCCTGTTAGGGCAAAACACCACTTTCCTATAGCCCATGTTTTTTAAATTCTATTATATTGATATTAACTGATAATGTTCAACACATGTGATTTTATTAGTTCATGTGATATTAACCCATTTGAAATGTGTGCTTAAGTGAGCCAAATTTGAATTTGTCAGGTGATCCCCATAACAACTAAGAGCGTGCGTGTGGAGTGGACGCCCCTCTTCCCTAATTCCTGGAGTGGAGATACCAAGACCGGAGGTTACAGGATCAAGTATCGCCGATATCGGATATTCCCACTGCTTCAGTATGCAACAGAAGGAGCTAAAGGATACATTAGCTAGAGAAGTTGTGCTGGAAGATCTTCAGGTAAATATCACAATTTGCTTGTCTCGACTCATTATATGGTAATCAAACCAAAACATTGAACTCTGTTTCAGATATTTTGGCAGTAATTTGAACAATTCCAGCAATGCACCTCTTAATTACTTGTTGTTAATATATTTATGATTTTAACAGCCTCTGCAGCAGTTTGAATGGTATGGTGCACCTCAGGGTTACCGTATTCGATATCGACCAGTTGGATGCAAGTGTGACTTTTCTGAAGACTTTGTGTATGACAACACTGCAAATTCGCATCAGCTCGTAACTTTGCAGGAGTACACACAATATGAAGTGACAATGGTTGCAGTAAATGATATTGGCCCATCCTCTCTGGCTCCTATTGCAGTAGAAAGAACTAGAGAATCAGGTAAGCTTTTAAGTGAATGTGTGTGTGTGAATATTGTGAATATTCACTTACTTTTAAGTAAGTGAATATATATATATATATATATATATATATATATATATATATATATATATATATATATATATATATATATATATATATATATATATATATAATTTATATTTATTTATACTGCAGTAGAAAAAATAAATTAAGTGGAAAAATTTTGTGCCATCTTATCAAATGTATTCATATACAGTATAGGTAATCATTACATTCAGTGATGTTTTATGGAAGCATGAGTGTGTAATTACCTAAGTGTAGTTACAAGATGAGAGCTACGCTCGTGGTGTCCCATATTCCCAGTACTCTTTGTCTTATAACGCTTTGAAACTCCACCTTCTTGGCCTCCACCACCTTTTCACTTAACTTGTTCCAACCGTCTACCACTCAGTTTGCAAAAGAAAACTTTTTAATATTTTTTCAGTATCTTTGTTTCCTTAGCTTGAATTTGTGTCCTCTTGCTCATGAAGCTGCTGGTTTCAAGGAATTCCTCTTTGTCAATTTGGTTGAATCCTGTTGTTATTTTGTAAGTGGTGATCATATCACCTCTTGTTCTTCTATCTTCTAGTTTTGGCTATCTTCTAGTTTTGGCATATTTAACGCCTATAGTCTCTCCTCGTAACTCTTGTTTTTCAGTTCTGGAAGCCATTTTGTAGCAAGCCTTTGCACCTTTTCCAGTTTATTGATGTGCTTCTTGAGATACGGGCACCATACAACTGCTGCATATTCCTAATTTGGTCTCCTAAAAGTCATAAACAGTTTCTTTAGTATTTCACCATCCATATAATCAAAAGCAAGTCTGAAGTTGTAAAGTGACTCATATGTTCCCCTCACAATGTTCTTTGTGTTCATCTGGTGACTGTTTACCATCCAAAACCACCCCTTGTTCTCATTCTTTATTAGAGTTCTTTAATTCCTTTCTACATAATTTATAGGTTGTGTGTGGTCTATTTTCTCTGATTCCACATTTCAAAACATGGCATTTATTTACATTGAATTCCATTTGCCACATATTGCTCCAAGCACTTATATTATCTAGATCAATTTGAAGGGCATGACAATCATCTGGGTCTCCTATCTTTCCCAGTATCTTAGCATATGGACTAGTATATGGACTATATTAACACTTTCGCGCTTAGCGGCCGATCGTTAGCGTCCAATCTTTTTTTCCTGATTCTGCCCCCTGGACTAGCGCATGCGTCGAATGGTTAAATAATTGTATAAATTTTATGTATTATGCGATTTTCTTTTAGTTAGTCTCAAAATGTTCACCATGAAATTTACGTTTTTTCTAATAACCAAAGAGCTTATTAAAGAAAACGGCATGGCAGTGATTCATCTTGGTATAACAATTGTATGGCGCCGATATGCCGCCGCGGGTAACACTTCAGCCACTTCCAACCGTCTTGTGGGTTGGTTGCGACATTGATTCTATATTTATATGCATATGTCCGTATAGAGAATTTTATTGCGGTTCCAATGATACCATAATCAATGATGTAGGATAAATGTGGTCATCGCAATCATTAAGAGAGTGGAAACATTTGTTGCTGTTTGGCGCTCTCGCCAAACAGTTTGGCGAGAGCTTCTGTTTCTGTTTGAACTGTTTCAAACAGTTTCTGTTTGGCAGTATTTTATACGTATGTTCTTATAGAGAATTCTATTGCGAACACAGTGATACCAAATTTAAATACGTAGGTCTACAATTAGTGTCAGGACAGTAAAAAGAGTATACACTTTTCGCTCCTACCGCTTAAGCGCGCGACGCCCAAAGCACAGGTTCGCTCTCGTTTTTTACGCTGCGCCGAAAGCGCTAAAGTGTTAACTTGGCTAGTGCACATGTCTCAGTATTTTCAACTTCAACTTTGTAGTCTTCATCATCTTCAACATCATCATTTTGTCGTCTTTGCACGTGTTGATACACAGTGGTACATTTTTTATGAATATAGTTTGTCAATTAAGGAAAAATAATTTACAAGGTGGCTTTTCATAATGCCAAGAAATAATAGAATTTCTAGTGATTGTTTTGAATATTGCGCATTCTCTAATGTCTGCCCCGTAGGAAACATAATACTGTGGCTGAATACAGAAGAGCATTAGTTATTTTCAGTGGAAAATGCATCTTTCCACTGAAGGCTGTGTGCCTCCTCACTTAATGAATGTGGAAAGCAGGGGAATGGTAATGATAGTTACGATCATCTCACTCCTGTATTGCAATGTTCAGTATATTCGGTTCGTAAAATATATATTGAATTTTTGTTTCCTCAAACTTTCTTATAGATTGAGAGAACTAAATTTTATGTTTGAGTGTTTGCTTTGGATGCTCCTTATGTCTTGTGGATGGGGCAGGTGTAGAATATGTGTAAACTTATTAATACACAGGGTGCTTGACTTTACTCAAGGTGTTGGTGTCAGCGAGAGAGGGAGAGAGAGTGAGTGTGTGAAAGAGAGTGAGAGTGAGAGTGTACTCACCTAATTGTGCTTGCGGGGGTTGAGTTTTGGCTCTTTGGTCCCGCCTCTCAACTGTCAATCAACTGGTGTACAGATTCCTGAGCCTACCGGGCTCTATCATATCTACATTTGAAACTGTGTATGGAGTCAGCCTCCACCACATCACTTCCTAGTGAATTCCATTTATTAACTACTCTGACACTGAAAAAATTCTTTCTAACGTCTTTGTGACTCATCTGGGTACTAAGTTTCCACCTGTGTCCCCTTGTTCGTGTCCCACCCGTGCTGAAGAGTTTGTCTTGGTCCACCCTGTCAATTCCCCTGATAATTTTGTAGGTGGTTATCATGTCTCCCCTTACTCTTATGAGGGAGAGTGTGAGTGTGTGTGTGTGAGAGTGTGAGTGTGAGAGTGTGAGTGTGAGAGTGTGTGTGTGAGAGTGATTGACTTTAGTTCCACTGAGGATCAAACTCTAACTTAACACTGACATGATAACCAGTCATTAACACGGCTCTCCTATCACTACCATTATGCAATAGGATACACAAGAAATGCAATGGGGATGCTGGGGAAATCACAAAGGCATGCACAATGAAATGGACAATAGCACCGTCAGTGGGACGGGTAAGAATCGTGTATTAATAAATACTCGAGTGACTCATCAGTTGGACAGTTAACAAATCAGATGGAAGACTGTGTGATGCAAGTTCAAACATGTTCACTAAGAACTGTGTGGCGACACACTCACTCTGATCTGTTCACTAATTGACCTTCCTATTGCTTCACTACACAGATGGCTTTGATTTTATTGGATCACTTGATACACTTGAACTTGGTCTGTTTCTTCTGAGGGTTAGTCACATGCTACCTCTACAGTTCTTTAATTACTTACAAACAGTTCAAATCCATTAAATCAGTCACAATTCTGTATAATTGCTAGTTATATTGAAATAAATGTGGTGAGCTAACTTGACATTGGAGAATATTATGGAGTGATAATAACTTGCTGGTCGACGAGCAATATCATCTCACGGCTAGAGTATGATGTTATGAATATGTCATGGTTTACATCTGTGGCTATTGAAATTCAAGCCATGTGTCCCCTTATTTACTCTTAGTGACCGTAGGCTGGAAAAGTCACTGTCTAGCATTCAAAATGACTGACTCGTAGCTTCTATGGCATGACTGCTCAACTCATCATCATTTTTCATCAGGTAGTGGACATATGATGGCCCTCATAGTATCATTAGAGTGGTGGCACTGCCAGCTACACAGACACATCCAACATCCACACCTAAGTCGAAACAAAGATTTTAGAATATGCACTCTGGAACTTGAGGGCAGAGATCTCCTTACTGAGTGCACTGCAATGTACACCTTTAAGTCAGCTGTGGGAATCGCTCACACATGCACTGTTTAGTATGCACTTTGTAATTTGGTGTGTTCCAAAGTTATAGGGGTCCCTACTTAAAATTTGAAGGTACACCATACTGTATACAAAATATCTCGGGAAGATATTTACTCGTGGCTACCTTTCCAAGAACAAGGAGTTCCCAGAGGCGGCAAGGCATCACAGGTATAGACAGATAGATATAAAGAATACAAGTGGCAGTTTGTTTTAGCTAGTGAAGAATTCTTGTCTGTGATATTGAATACAGTATATATATTCAAAGATTTTCTTGTATTTTTCTGGCATAACAGCTTTGATCAGGAGACTAAAGTTGTTAAGGGGTATGTACAGTTTTATCAGATAGTACATAACTAACATGTAAGCTTAGATGTTAATGTCTTGATTATTTGCACCAGTTTTTGTTTATTCAGTGTAATGTGTACCCATTACAAACTGCACGCATTTTGGTAATATATGATGGTACTTCATCCAGTAGTGACAAATTGTTTTCTAATTTAATAGAATGTTATATCATCGCTATTTGCTCTGCTAATAATTGTGATGTGGCCTTGGTATTGTTATTTGTTTCTGTTTTGGGTTATATGTTCATTCCTTGACTGTTATTTGTTGCAAGTTTATCCTGATATAAAAAAACATTTATTAGTGTATATTTCTCATTTTGGTGGAATGTTAATAAATATAACTGCCTGAATTGTATAGACCAGGGATGAATGACTGTCATAAGGCTAAGAATTTCTTGGATTAATACAGTTTCCCAGAAATCGGTTTAGTAAGCCAACAAAGGGAAGATTTTCCAGTGAGATTATTGAGGCATTTCCACTCATTTAAGTATGGAAAACTAATATACCCTGCTCAGAAAATAAGATGTCTAGTACAGTACAGTACAGTAATGTAATTGTAGAGTATTTTGTAGAAAGACTTGTGAAGCATTCAGATGAGAAATGCAAAAGGCATCATGATATAACTGGATAAATTTGAGTAAATGGAAGTGAGCTATTTTTCCATTTCCACCAAATCCATACCTGTTACATTACCTAATAATCTTTACAATTAATCAGCAACTGTACATCCAAGCCAGTATTTACCCATGTGTTAAGTTATACGTGACTGTACTTTGCATATTTGGTTCACTATTTGATGACAATAAGGAAAATGGAGCAGTAATGTTTCCTGTATTATTACTATGATTGTTGTTGTTTTAGATTTAGCTACTCGGAACAAAAGTTCCAAGTAGCACGGGCTGTGGTGAGCCCGTACATATTACTATGAAGGTTACACTTTCTGTTTACTGTGTCCTCCTTTCTTTAGCTTCGTGTTAGTTCATCCTTTGCAACCTGTCATCAGTAAGTGACTGCACTTCTCTGACCCCTTGTTTCAGAGGCTGGCATACCAGTACATGCCATTACGAAGCTTTGGGTGTGTTCTCTGAAATATCAACATTAATGGCTGCAGTTCTTGGATTTGGTGGAGTCTTTGAGTTGATTTTTTCTGTTTGGGTGGAATTTAGTTCATTTGGGTGTCTGAACTTGGAAAGTCTTTCTGAGGACTGTAGGAGCATTGCTTGCATTTTCAGTGGAAAATGCATCTTTCCACTGAAGCCTGTGTGCCTCCCCACTTCATGAATGTGGAAAGTATGGTAATGGTAATGATAGTTACGATCATCTCGCTCCTGTATTGCAATGTTTAGTATATTCGGTTCAGAATTGAGAGGTTCTGGTTCAATTCCCACTGCAAGACAGAATAGTTTGAGCAAGTTTCCTTTTATCTGATGCCTCTGTTATTTAAAAGTAAATAAGTACCTGGGAATTGGGTAACTGTTGTGGGTTTGAGCTTGGGGAAGTTCAGTAGTTGGCCCTAAGGAAACCTCAATAACAATAACAGGCTTACTGTCCTCGACAATAGGAAAACCAAATTCGAGTGGTTTTTGTTGCAGTTGCATGTGGTGCATTTTTATGCATTATTCATGTGTTATCTGTATGCAAATATAATTTGTTTCTATATTGTCCTTTGTACATTACATAGAGGTAATGATCCTTCATTTATCTTTGTCTTTTAATGCAACATTTGTTATGATTGCTTGAACAGTGTGAATAGTGAACCCCAGACAGAGATATCAAACTAGTGTTTATAGAGTTGTATTTTAGATTCCTGTTACTAGAATTGTGAAGGTAACTCAAAACTTAAGTGTGTGTTGTGTGCAATAGTGCATTGTGTGAGTGGTGGTGCAGCTGCCTCTGTAATTCCTCCTCCTTACAACCTAATGCACATGTCCAGTCTTTTTTTTTAATCTTTGTGTTACTATTTCAGTTTTACCTGAAAGCATGCTGTGGCTCTATTGGGAAAAGGGGTTATTACAGAATAGCCATTCAAGTTTTCTTGGTGACACGTTGATCTTGACATAGCACACATTGTTTAATGGACATACATAGTGTGTAATTACCTAAGTGGAGTTACAGGATGAGAGCTACGCTCGTTGTCTCTATCTTCCCAGTACTCTTTGTCGTATAACACTTTGAAACTATTGATGGTTTTGGCCTCCACCCCTACCTCACTTTACTTATTCCAACCGTCTTCCACTCTGTTCGCAAAAAAAAAAAATTCTAATATTTTTTCGGCACCTTTGTTTCCTTAGCTTGAATTTGTGTCCTCTTGTTCTTGAAGTTGTTGGTTTCAGGATTTCCTCTTTGTCAATTTGGTCGATTCCTGTTACTATTTTGTAAGTAGTGATTATATCGCCTCTTTTTCTTCTATTTTCTAGTTTTGACATATTTAACGCCTCTAGCCTCTCCTCGTAACTCTTGCTTTTCAGTTCCAGAAGCCACACCTCCCCCTTCCTAGTTTTCCTGTCATGTCTCCGAACTGAGTAGCCCCCTTGGGAATATGACCTCATTTAAAATATTTTCTTCAAGTTTCGTCTCTGTTAGTTCGGCAATATCTGGGACCTTAAACTGAATTATATCTTTTAACTCCAGTATTTTTGATCTCGCTCCATCTATGTTGGTATATACAATTTTTAGGAACATGTTCCCTTTCCCTTTGTTCTTTACTCCCCCTTCCTACCCCTCCCCTTACTCCCCCTTGATTTTGTTTCTTGGTTTTTATGTGCATTTCCCTGGCTTTCCTGTCCCTGTCACTTTGTTGAAAATCTAAATTTGTTTCTTCTTCATTTCTATTCCCATATAGACATTTCACTTCATTGAGGTTTAGTTTTCATCTTTCTCTGTTTTCCTTTGAGAGGTCTTGTCTTATTGATCAAAATTTCCTATCTTCATCACTCTGCAATTTCCTGGCATTTCAAAGCACTTCCGTCAATTGTTTTACTCCTTTTAAATGTCACGCTTAAGGGGTGATTCTTGTCTCATATTTTCCTATTCTCCTAAAATCACTTGACATTTCCATTTGATGTAAGGCCTTCTCTTAAATCTACTATTTTCACAATGATTTTCATCTCTTCTGGTGCTCTTTCCACCCTAGATGATATTTCCTTTTCTTAACACCCAAAAATTATGATGGACTTACTTCTATCTTTTTTATTTATTATTTTTATTTATATATACAAGAGTTCTTACATTCTTGTACAGCCACTAGCACGTGTAGTGTTTTGGGCAAGTCCTTGATCCTATGTTCCCTGGAATACGACCCCACCAAATTGTTTAACAACCAGGTAACCATTTTACTGTTGGGTAAGCAAGAGGCCACAGTTAAGGATTGACGCCCAGTAAATCCTCCCTGGCCAGGATGTGAACCTAGGACAAGGAGCTCGCAAAACGCCAGACGAGTGCCTTAACCACTACACCATGGGGACTAAACACTGACTGTATCTGCAGTGTTTTGTACTAATTTACTGTTGGTTACCTATTCTTTCCTAATTGCTCGCCAAATGTCTGCTGCTTGTTGGTCATTTCTGGTTTTGACTTTCAAATGCACTTCCTTGATCATTTCTTTCTCTTTTTACAACTGCCATATATGTTTCTTTTATTTTCTCTTCGCACTTTACCAGTCCTTTATTAATCTTCTCTATTTGAGCTGTCCATGAAGTTTCTCTTAGTTTCTCCTTGCCTAACACCATGTTGGTCTGTAGGGTTCCTTTGAGTTGTTCACCATATGTGTCTATTTTCTTGTTAATTTCTTTAAATTCACCACTCTTCACTTTCCATATCTCATTATCTTTCATTAGTTCTTTGATTTCTCTCCTGTCTCTTTACCTTGTCAGTCAAGTTGGTAATTTTCTTACCTTGGAAAATACTTTTAAATTACAAAACTCAATCTTGAGACCTTCATTTTCTTTTTCTAATTTAATTACTTTTGCTTCATAATTCTTTAGCGGGTGCTCAATAATCACTAACCTGCCAAGAAAACCTCCTTTCATTATATTGTGTACCGTTAATCCTTTGAAACATTCATATGTTGGCGTGTTGTCCTTCTCTGTGGTGGTGGCCATCTTTGTTGTTGACATTCTTCTGTTTTGAAATATATATACTTTCCCAATACACATTTTTTACTCACTTTTACTTATTTCTTGTATCTTAGTTACTTTTCAAATTCCCTATACCGTCATGTATCCTGGGACACTATTTACAGCCCTCAACCTTAGTGTTTGTGTAATTACCAAAGTGTGTGGGTGCGCACACACTCGCGTGTATACTATATATATATATATATATATATATATATATATAAAATTTGTATACTGTATAAAAATGTTTTAAGTTTTGCGAGTGAAGTATTACTATAATTTTCAGTGCCAAGTACTGGACCAGATAAAGTGAGTGCAAATGCAACATCATCGACAACAATTGTGGTGCGGTGGGAAGAGGTGCCCAAGATCCACCAGAATGGTATCATAGAGGGTTACAAGGTAGTTTATGTAGGTGAGTTACTATTCATTTGGTTTTCAGTTGCTGAAATTTTTTGCATTAATAGGAAAATTATAAAATACTGTACTATATATGTACAGTACTTGAGGCATTGAGAATTAAAATATGTGGAAGAGAATTTAATGTATTTGACATTATTAAACACACTGGATGAATGGTAAAGATTAAAATCTTGTGCAAGACAAAATAAAAGGCATTGGACAAGTTTTACAATAATTTAATGCAGTACTAGAGAAAACTGCTTAAATAATCATGTACTAATATTTTAATTATACCTGTATAAGAAATAGTTTGAATTTTAGAAAATTGTTTTTAAATTACATTATACAGTACAGTATACCAAGTTTTATTATCAGCATTAGTTTATGTATTTTCCAAGCTATAGTTCTTTATACGTTTAATACATTTATTAAATTTCTAAAAGTCGGTACAGGTAAATAGAAGAATAAAAACAGATAGCTGTAGATGGACATGTTCCTGTTGCATTGAAGTTCCTACCTTTTGAAAAATAATTGAAAAAATAATCGATAATAAAAAAATAGATCTTGATTTTCCAACTTATTTCACTCCTCTCCATTGACTAAGATGTATAGAGATTTAAATATGATGAGCAATCTCCATTTGTTGAGTACAGAAAGTACAGCATTAGATAAATTATATTTTCCTGTTCATTTTTACTTCTGTATGTAAAAGTGAAATATTTAATTTAAACGTGAATTTGTACGTGTTTTTTTTTAGGCATAAAACATGAAAGCCCAGGATGAACAGTGATCCGCACCAATAATACGTTTGCTGCAACCATAACACAGCCTTGCGGAATATTACCAA
>WNGS01164858.1:32560630-32579738 GCA_020271785.1 Procambarus virginalis
GGTGGGAAGGTTATGATAAGACTTTACAACTTAATAAACACCTGTACAGGATTCTGGTCAACCAGGTTGTGACTCGCACGTCAGACTGCGAGAAGCAGTGTCTAATAGCCTGGTCGACCAGACTACCAATCAGAAGGCCTGGTCAGAGACCGGGCCACGGGGACGTTGATCCCGGAACCAGCACAAGGTAGATATTTGGCCACCTCCCGTCCCCACCTCCGTGGTACGGTATAGGTTAGAGCAGGGGTCCTTTACCTTGGGTCCAGGGACCCAAGATAACGTGGGGTCCGTGGACCTGTTACACGGAGGATGTTGTTGTAGAATGATTAGTTGTGGGCTGGAGTTTGCTCGGTAGTGGCAGGAATTGGAGTACCAAACGGTCCACTGCTTGTCCTTAGTTTTATTAAAAATATATATATCTTGTACACCAGGCCAGGAGCTAGCTAGTGTGTGTAAGGGAGCGCGTGTAGACGCTCTGATGCCCGGGCGGTGTCTGGTCTGAGCTCTGCAGCATAGGGCAGATTGCATTAAAATCTGCTGACACGTGTTGTTATACTTATTGTTTTTAACTTAAGAGGTATAGGTCACCCCTATGTGTCTGGCGCCTAATTGGCGTCCAACAGACCCCCAAGATAACATGGGGTCCGTGGACCCCAAGATAACGCAGCCCACATACCCACCACAGCCCGAACCAACCGGGCTGTGGTGGTATGTGGGCCTGCGGGCCGCTCAAGGCTTGGGGAGTAGAACAACTCCCAGAACCCCATCAAGCAGGTAGCTTTAAAGCTACCAATAGATCTGAAAGCAACTGAAAGGAGTTGTCAAAGCAACAACAAAAAGTGTGTCCTAGGAGCTGAAGCTCTACCATACAAGCTGAGACAGGCGAGTATAGAAAGCATAGAATAGTAGCCTTCTATACCAGACAAACACCCAGCTCCATGGAGCGCATTATGCGCCCACACAACCGATCAGTGCGGGGAGTGTGCTTGGTCAGGCGCTACACCCCAGTCCTGCCCGGCCACTGGCGCTACACCCCAGTCCTGCCCGGCCACTGGCGCTACACCCCAGTCCTGCCCGGCCACTGGCACTACACCCCAGTCCTGCCCGGCCACTGGCGCTACACCCCAGTCCTGCCCGGCCACTGGCGCTACACCCCAGTCCTGCCCGGCCACTGGCACTACACCCCAGTCCTGCCCGGCCACTGGCACTACACCCCAGTCCTGTCCGGCCACTGGCGCTACACCCCAGTCCTGCCCGGCCACTGGCACTACACCCCAGTCCTGCCCGGCCACTGGCACTACACCCAGTCCTGCCCGGCCACTGGCACTACACCCCAGTCCTGCCCGGCCACTGGCACCACACCCCAGTCCTGCCCGGCCACTGGCACTACACCCCAGTCCTGCCCGGCCACTGCACTACACCCCAGTCCTGTCCGGCCACTGGCGCTACACCCCAGTCCTGCCCGGCCACTGGCACTACACCCCAGTCCTGCCCGGCCACTGGCACTACACCCCAGTCCTGCCGGCACTGGCGCTACACCCAGTCCTGCCCGGCCACTGGCACTACACCCCAGTCCTGCCCGGCCACTGACGCCACACCCCAGTCAATGGGGTACCATCAGTAAATCATCATCAGCCCCTTACATGCCTGGCTCATCACTAAACATCATCACAATTGCCTACTCCAAGCCAGAGGTCTGCAGGTGTTGTGTACAGGTCTACATGTGTATGTAACATTAACAATTGTGTTACTAGCTTCAAAAGATTGCCACTTTCTTAAATGAACCACGGGGGTTCAGTTCCTGAACCATTTATGTGCCTCTGTAACCCTTCCCCCCCCCACCGCAACGGGGATGGGTATGGGGTGTATAATAAAGAAAAAAACATTGAAATTGAATTGCACATTGCAGAGCGAGGCACATTGTGTGGGATGACATACAAACTGTGCTCTAGAGCCATACTCTTTCAGGACCTAGTTACTTTCGACTCAGATACTGATATACTGTATAATATAGTATACTAATATACTATAATATAGTGATAGTCTGTACTTAGACTACTAAACCTCAACAACATTGCAGCATTATAGAGCTGACTCTGGCTACACAAGAGGAAGGCTGTGTGTTAGAGTAGTCCTGGGGTCAGGTGCTCTGCGTGATGAGTTCAAGCTCTGCAGTCCCGCCTTTCTCTGCTGCTGCTGCTGGACTAAACTACTCGTACAATAGTGGTCTCACCCACTATAGTCGACTAAGGCTGTTAGATGTGGCTGTATGCGATAGTGGTGGTGGTGTAGTTGTTCTAAGAGCAGGGCCCCCACCACTGGCGCCACACCCCACCACTGGCGCCACACCTACCACTAAGAGTGGCATTAGGGCCTCCTGAGGCACCATCACCATCTCAAGAGTTCAGGCTTGTCTCTCAACAGTCATAAGCCTTCAGGAAATACCTTAGTATGAACCTTGAAAGATGTTATGACTGATTTGCAGCTGCCGATATATAACACTGGTGGCTTAAGTGGGCTGTGGGGGGTTTACTGTGGGAGAGGGGCATAGTCAGTGGGTGGTGGGTGGGAGAGGAACAGTGAGGGGGGTGACTTGAAGGGTAAGGAGGAGACAGGAAGCGAGGTGCTGGCTAAGGAAGCCATAGGCTGGCTCATCATATAACAGGTGTTGGGGCTCCCCTCTCTTTACCACAGGTGTTGGGGGCCCCTCTCTCTATACCACAGGTGTCGGGGGCCCCTCTCTTTACCACAGGTGTTGGGACGTGGGGTGGGTTGGGCTCTGACCTCTCATATCCCACTGAAGGTGCTGATGGTGCCTACATCCCTTCGCCCCACCACCACCACCACACCCCCAGCACCACACCTCACACTCCCTCTTATTTTCTTCTTCACTAACTTCCTCTACTCCTTAAGACCAACAATAAATAAATGACTCTCCTGTTCTCTTTAGAACAGAGATGTAAATGTTCCAACATATACAAATGAAAGGGACAAATTCCTCGTTGGTAGATTTGGACCTGAAATTTCTTTATGGCCTTGACATACGCTATTGTTTTTAGGCGAAAGTCATAAGGAAAGACGGGGCCCTTGTGGCGTGTGGGTGTGGTTCTCTGTACAGTGTGGGGCGTGGTTCTCTGTACAGTGTGGGTGTGGTTCTCTGTACAGTGTGGGGTGTGGTTCTCTGTACAGTGTGGGGTGTGGTTCTCTGTAGTGGGTGTGGTTCTCTGTACAGTGTGGGTGTGGTTCTCTGTACAGTGTGGGGTGTGGTTCTCTGTACAGTGTGGGGCGTGGTTCTCTGTACAGTGTGGGGCGTGGTTCTCTGTACAGTGTGGGGTGTGGTTCTGTTGTCAGGACGCCGGCTGCGGCTTGCTGCCAAGTGTCGTCCCATCTCTACACCTTATGCTCAACACCGCACACATTCTGTATAATGAATACGATAACATTGTGCAGATTTAGTGATGTTGAACCTCTTGCTTGTGTTGCAGGTCGTGTACAGGCGCCGCGCTTCATCGGTGCCCAGGTGGCCACGGAGAGTGTCGTCAGCGTGGGTCACACCAAGATCCTTCAGTGCCAGGCCCTAGGTGAGTGTTGGTCCCCCAGTGCCAGGCCCTAGGTGAGTGTTGGTCCCCCAGTGCCAGGCCCTAGGTGAGTGTTGGTCCCCCAGTGCCAGGCCCTAGGTGAGTGTAGTCCCCAGTGCCAGGCCCTAGGTGAGTGTTGGTCCCCCAGTGCCAGGCCCTAGGTGAGTGTTGGTCCCCAGTGCCAGGAGCCAGGTGAATGTTGGTCCTACAGTGCCAGGAGCCAGGTGAATGGTGACCCTACAATGCCAGGCTAACTGTTCCACCACTCCAAGTCTTGTTACCCCGCCAACTCTTCCATAAAGAAATACCAATATTTCCAAACAGCATAAAATTCCATTATCTTTCTAACATTCACCGGTTAAGGGTTCCCTTTCCCTCCTGGATTTTTTGTATTGTAACCAAAAAGCTGGTTTTTGTATTGGGGTCCTCCGTGTTTACTTTATATATTCGCCTCCAATGGTTTCATCCATTTATCAGATTTAGAACACAATCTCTTAGCCATTAATAATGTCTTGCTTAAGACTGAGTGTTGAGACTCAGTGGCGGTAAGTGCAGCATCGTGAGGAATGTTCCGTGTGACAGCCAGACTCTAGCTCCTGGCCTATGGAAACACGAGGAACTTATCACTGGATATGTGTGTACAAACCGTCTTGAAGCCACTCTGTAGAGCGCAAGGAAAACTGTAGTTGTGTAAGTAATCGTAAGACAGTAATTGATTACAATGTGGTAACTGTTACTACCTCAACAAGAAACTGTTGGCTGCATAGCAAGAACTTTTCAGAAGAGTACTTCTTCCCTTCTCAGAGCAGGAGAGATTTCGGATATGGAGATTCGGAGACCAACATTGGAGTAATGGTCGCCACATGTAATAACTAATGAATCAGAAGACATACCAGGCTTCTACTGTTCGCTTAAAGTTAATAAGGACCTTCCAGATAATGTGCCAAGCATTTGGTAGCCTTTACAAAAGGCCAAGAACATCTGGTGGCCCCAACGAGCAAGCCCGAAGCATGCATTCTGAAAGTAGAGGTCATGACTGTGCAGGACCATTGCATAAGTTACTGCCGGAGGTGCCGCCATTGGTATCGATGACGGACTGAGGGAGGGACGACCACTGGGGGTACCCGGACGCTCTGGTACACTCTCCCACCTCTCCCAGTCTTTGTGGTTGACTAGAGCAATAGTCTCTTGACACACCGTCATGGGTCACAGGCGCCTTAGGACTTGGGACACAGCAGGGACTATGCCAGACAGCGTCAGGATCCTAGTTGGTGGCGGGGCCGAGGTTAGGGACACGATGGAGGTGGGTTGAGGGCAGGTGGTGAGAGGTGTTTAGTAGGTTGAACATGTGGCCAGTAGCAACAGCTTCCTCCGCCCTCTCCCTCCTCCACCCTCTCCCCTCCTCTTCCCTCTTCCCTCCTCTTCCCTCTTCCCTCCTCTTCCCCCCTCCACGTATATTACCTTCAACGTTGCTGTTTGTATTACCGTCAATGTTGAAAGGTTAATTCTTGTATTACATAATTTTTGGCCACAAAGCTGAGATTACTAGTGTCATACACCAGGCCGTATCACATGCACGCTATTTGGCTCTGTGGGGATTTCAATGCCGCTTGTAATAGTGATCTAAAAAAATACAATTGTTATTGACAACAGCAAATAGCGTCTACCACGGTAATGTGATTAGCAAGTTCTTCTTGTTATTTTAGATTCAGCTATTGGGAACAAAAAGTTCCAAGTAGCACGGGCTATGGTGAGCCCATAAGTGGAGGCTCTTTGGAGCCATTGCCAGTACCTATAGCTGATACTGGAGATCTGGGGATGGATGGGGGTCTTCATGGTGGATTTCAGCCCTGGAGGGTTGGCTAACAATTGTATTTTTTTTAGATCACTATTACAAGCGGCATGGCTGTATCTGTTACGGAGCTGATGGGTTAGTGTTGACCTCTAGGTCTTCCGTTTTTTTTTTTTGGCTGAGCAACAACCAAGTTTGGTGAGGTGAGGAGTTTAGGGAGATGGCCTCCATGAGGAGGTCTTGTACCGAGTACATTCAGCGAGCCCTGTGGTTGGTATATAAAGGATGCAAGATTGGCAAGAGGATACGTGCTCACCATAGCCCGTGCTACATGGACATTCCGTTCTGAGTACCTAAATCTAAAATCACAACAACAACAACATGACAAGAGGATTATGGGCTATTTGTGCCCGTGCCCCCTCTTGGGGTAGCTTAATATCAATCAATCAGTCGGCAAGAGGAAATAGTAATTGTCAATAAAGATAGGTTTGATTTTTGTTTGTAGTGATGTAGAGGGAGGTGTGTTGTGGACGGCAGGATGAACAAGTGTACCCTGGTGCAGGAGCGGACGGGAGAAAATGCATATAGATCTTGCAAACATTTACTGGAAAACAGTCTTATGCGACTCCAACTTCACAGGGAACATCCCAACGGACAGCTGAAGCATACAAGCTTGAAGCACGTACCTGTGAGGAGGGTCAGAAAGAGGACCACTCTAGAAAGAGAACGCAGACGACTGTACAGGAGAAAGAAAAAATGACGAAATGCTTGGACACGACTATCACAAGCAAGGAAAATAAATATAAACAGGGAGGTTATCTTGAGATGATTTCAGGGCTTTTTAGTGTCCCCGCGGCCCGGTCCTCAACCAGGCCTCCACCCCCAGGAAGCAGCCTGTGACAGCTGACTAACACCCAGGTACCTATTTTACTGCTAGGTAACAGGGGCATAGGGTGAAAGAAACTCTGCCCATTGTTTCTTGCTGGCACCTGGGATCGAACCCAGGACCACAGGACCACAAGTCCAGCGTGCTGCCCGCTCGGCTGACTGGCCCACCATTACTACTACTACTGCTACCATTACTACTACCACCACCACCACCACTACCACCACCACCATTACACTTGTATTTATACAGTACACAATGATGCTAGTTATTTGTTGTTTGCACTGTTTGTGCATTTTGTCTCGATAACAGACACATAACAGGTAACAGATTTAGTTTTGCGTCAAGTATGGCTAATTCATAATGTGCAGAGAATTTCCCTTTAAATTAACATTAAAAATATAACTTTTACAACTAATGCTTTTGTCACTTTGTTTTGTGCAGAAGAATATAATGTATTGTGTATACAGTATTATTAATTATTTATAACATTTTCTTTAACATAGAATAATTGACAAGGTTGATGTTATCCGCAGGGTACCCTCAGCCAGAGTACCGGTGGGTGAGGGACGGGGAGCCCCTGGGACAGTTCTCCAGCGAGCACTTCTACAAGATTGCCTCCGTCACCAGGGGCGATGCTGGAGACTACCGCTGTGTAGCTCGCAACTCTGCTGGTGCTATATTCTCTGCCAGGACCTCCTTCTCTGTCGCATGTAAGTATGCCGTCTTTGTCACGGGCAAGTATGCCGTCTTTGTCACGGGCAAGTAACGGGCAAGTATGCCGTCTTTGTCACGGGCAAAAATACTGTCTTTGTCACATGCAAGTATGCTCCTCTAATTTGGCCACAAGACAGCATTACTGGAACAGATGGAAATTTGACATCTTATCATTTTGTAGAAGTTAACTAGTAATAGTACATAAAATTACCACTAAAAGTGAGATGGTGTCATAAAGTTTTCTAACACAGCAAACAATGAAAATAAAGCTAACAAAATGCAGTATAACAAGCATAGACAGGAACACAGATCAGTTTCATGTCATTCTTTATATGCTTCTCTAAGATTACCTGGAAATTTGTTTTACTGGATGACATTGTGCACCTTGTACCACTGCTTATCCTTATTCTCATATCAGAAATAGGCAAAAAATACAAGTCACAGCTTTGTATCATCCTTTGCAGATGACACAAAAATCAGCATGAAAATTACCTCTGCTGAAGACATTGGAAATATACAAGATATTAATTATAGTTTTCGATTGTGCAGAAGAAAATACAGTAACATGATGTTTAACAGTGATAAATTCCAGGTAATCAGGTATAGTAAAAATGAGGACATTAAACATAATACAGGAAACAAAACACAATTACACAATTAGATTTGCCCATAGTAAGAAAGCAGCTTGTTAAGGATTTGGGAATAATGATATCTGATGACCTAACATTTAGGGAGCATAACCAAACAAATAATACATCAGCCAGAAAAATGATAGAATGAATTACGAGAACTTTCAAATCCAAGGAACCCACCACAATGGTCATACTCTTCAAATCACTTGTGCTGCTCTCTCCAAATGTACTCGCTAGAAAGAAAACGAGAGAGATATCAAATAATATACACATGGAAAATACTGGAGGGCCAGATCCCAAATCTACACAGTAAAATAACAACATACTGGAGTGAACGTTATGGAATAAAATGCAGAACAGTACCAAAGGCACAATCAGAGAACACTGTATAAGCATCAGAAGTCCATGGTTGTTCAACATCCTCCCAGAGAGTATAAGAAATATTGCCAGAACAACTGTGGACACCTTCAAGAGAAAACTAGGTAGTTTTCTTCAAGAAGTGCCAGACCAATCGGACTGTGGTGGATATGTGGGCCTGTGGGCTGCTCCAAGCAACAACCTGTTGGACCAAGCTCTCACAAGTCGAGCCTGGCATCGGGCTGGGCTTGGGAAGTAGAACTGCTCCCAGAACCCCAACAAGCAGGTATCAAGCAGGTATCCACAAAGCACGTAGTAAAGCAAACAACTGAGCCAGAGAGAGATTTGAAAAAAATTGATAATGAGAGTCATTAGACAAGTAGAATGGGCCACAAGGAAGCTGTCACAGAGAATTTAATGAGCCACTTCAGAAGGTAATGCTTGGAGTTGGGGGGCCCCCTCCATTGCCGCCGTCGTGAGGGGGCTTGGTAGGCAGCTGCTGGAATGTGATGCTCTTTCGGACAGCTTCTCCTCTGTCTTTTTGAAGCCTTATGCTTCTACTGGTGCCCTCACAAATTTTGCTGGTTGCTTTTTTTTCTTCCAGACATTTAATATAAATTACATTTAATTTACTGTATATTAAATGTCATATAACCTGATGTTTTAATTAGGGGGGTGTTGATCCCCTAAACTAACACAGGGTAACTGCAAGGCAAGGAAGTGTGATTGACTGTAGAATGGTCATGGTTTGTGTATTATCATGATAGCTCTATATACCAATCACCAAACCACAGCATTTGAGTGGTCTGATTATGAACGATTCACCGAATTACGAATTTTTACGAAAAATTTGTTATTAATTTTTTTGGTACAGTATAAATATAATCTTATATTTGGACTTCTACTTTGTTTGAACAGATATGAGTGGATATAACAACACAGAAGATACCGTCATGACAGTACAAGCTGGTGAAGCGGCTATTCTCTCTCTCCCTCCACTGGATTCATATCCTCCACCCTCTGTCACATGGCAGGCGGATGACGGTTCCTTATTGTATGGGATCAAATACGTCATCACAGACCCCGACAACCAGTTCATTATTTTGGCAACTAATCCTACAGATATGAAGACCTACAGGTGATTAGTGCATCCTGTTTTTTTACAGTACATTGCACAAATCAAGGCAGTTTATTTTTTAAGATAATTAGCAATTAAAGTATATATTTTTTTAGATTGAAGTATATATTGAAGAGATTGTTTTGTACATACCTTATTTTAACTTCAATATTTCAGTGCTTTAATAAGAATCCTCGCTTACTAGCTATATTGATTTCAGTGCTCGTATTACCAACACTCAGCTTGGCTTAGAAGAAGTGAGTGGAGGCATTACTCTGATTGTGGAGGGCGAGAAAGGAGAAAATGAGGAGATTCCTCCATCCATCATTGTTCCTCCTTTCAACACTACCATCATCAAGGACTCTAGTATTGCACATTTACAGTGTATTGCTAATGCAAGGTTTGTAATTGTTATATTAGTGTATAGTATTAAATCTATCAGTGTGTGAGAGTTGGATGTTCAAACAAAGAGAGTTCAACAAATTTAATTACTGTAAACCCACCTACAGGACTGGAAAGATACTATTTGCATGTGAACAAATCCTTATCTATAGCTATATTGACACAACTCTTCTTGAGATTGGTGTGACTTGTATGATAACATTGTTGTGTGTCAGATTAATCTTACAAAATATCTTGCTTAAGGTTTAATATTAAATGTGGTAGAGCTGTTAACTTACTAGGTACCTGAAGTGTTGAGTATAATATTGGGTTTATAAAACTGACACCAATATACAATGTTGTATCTATATTTAGATGTACTGTATTAGCAAAGCTACAGTGTTTGCACTATTGTTTTAGATGCAGTGCCTGCAGTATATCCTGTGTGTTTCTTTACAGTACTGTATCCAGATGTTATACCGAGCTGAATGTTATCTTACAAATTTCTTAACATTGTCATTAGGTTAATTATGAATTATTATAATTTCAGACCACTTTACCAGTTAGAAACTCTTTGGTTCAAGGATGATGTACCTATAGAGCAGTCTGGAGTTGTTTTTTCCTTCAATGGCCTGTGGAATCGTACTCTTAGCCTTCTCCAGGCTGACCTGAATTATGCAGGCACTTACAAATGTCAAGTTCGCCTGCGTACCAGTATTGATGAACCTATTCAAGCTGCTGCACAAGTTGTCATCCATGGTAAACTTTAATTTCATTCTTTGTTAATGCATCTTCATTACTGAATTCAGAACAAATATGCAGTACTTTGTTTATGAACAATACCAGTTTTCTAAGGCTCTTAAAAAAATTAATGGTTACCTTGAGGTTATCTTGAGGTGGTTTCACGGCCTAGCGTACCCACGGCCCGGTGGTCTTAGTTGCTGGACTGGTCATACAGTATGGTTGACTAAGAGTAATGGTTGACTGCACAAATTCAGAGAACATGAATTTACAAAACTTTAATATTAATTCTAAATTCAAAGTGTGCAAAGATACACTTGCAGACAATGAGTAGCAATGATGTGGCTGAAGATATGATGACCAAACCACACATAGAAGATGGAGAAACACTCTTCATCCTAGACCATTATCAAGTCGTATGTGAGGACTCGTGCATACTCTCATACATACGACTTGATAATGGTCCAGGATGAACTGAAACGTTGTCGTTTCTCCATCTTCTGATGTGTGGTTTAGTCAAAGATACATTTATTTGTAATCTATGCATTTTAAAGTGTGGTTTTACATTTTGTGGGTTGGTGTTTTGGCAGCGTGATGGCTACAGTTGTTGGTGTATTTTGTCTGCATTGCATTTACTTTCCACCACTCTGCCCTGCTTGAGGTTGTTCCCAAATATCAATTGATTACTATGGTACAGTACATAATTCTTGGCAAATTTTGTTTCTATGCAGTTTTTAAAATGACATTCTGCAAATATAGCTTCCCCAAAGCATTCTACAGCTCATGCTGTTCTTCTGGGTACCCCTCTGGAGAACCAAAATGAAGTGTTGAATTTAAAGTCTGTTGAAAATATTGAAGGCCTTCAGAAAAAACTCTACTTTCACCTTTATTCTTGTAAACAAACCTGTCAAGATTTTAAGAATTTGCATATGTAATTTGTTAATAGCTGACTGTGCTTTTGATGGCACTTAGTGACCTTAAATATGTATGTTGCATTGGGTAGTTTAAATAGCATTTGTAATGGGTTTTGATCACGGATGTGTGCAGTCGAGTTTGGAGTGTATTCATAATCTCCAATCTTGATGTTAACTAATATCTGGCTGGATGTAACACTAGTCACCTGCCAGTGGCAAGTCTATGGCCAAGTCAAATGACCAACCACCACCGTACAAAAACTTGCAATCAAGTAAACCACTGTTGTCTACATCATTGGTGAGTTTTCAATTTTCTTTAAACAATAATGCTCATGGTATTTGTAACTGGGTTTTCCAGGAATGCATCATCATGAAGAAAGAAGGCTGATTACTCAATTTTCATAATTTTCAATTCTTACGTGTTTCATTGTGCTTCAAATGGCACAATGAAAAAAATTATCCAAATACAGTATTCGGGTCTCTGGATGTTCTGTTACAGTTTATATATTAATATAACTTTACAGGTCATTAATAGTCAAATTATTTTTTTTGATGTTAAAGATGCAAACATAACATATGATTTATAAGTACTGTACTGTACTGTACAGGTATTGTACTTTTCTTTTTTTATTTATTCATTGGTGGCTACATTTTCAAAGCAATTTCTTCACAGATCGCCCAAAGCTGAAAGAGCAACTTCCTGTGGACACTTTTGCTGATTTAGGCAAAACACTGACTATTCCCTGTTCTGCAACTGGGATTCCTATACCTTATATTACCTGGTACAGAGATGCTGTAAATGTCATCACCCTCGATGATAACAGGCAAGTCATATTTTGCTAATGTTCAGAAGTTAAAATAGGCCTATATAAAAAGCTTGTATCCCATGCTTCTAGTTAAATATTTTATCATAAATTTTCTGCATTTTATTATAAATATAGTTGCAGAAAAATAGTGTAGTTGTAGTGAAATATTGTAAAGTATGCCATATTCTGTACTTAGATTACATGAGTTTAAATTCATTAATTTTTCTCATAGGTATCGAGTTCTTCTCAATGGATCTCTGGCCATTTCTGCCGTTCATATCAATGACACTGGGATGTACCAGTGCTTGGCGACTAATGTTGCTGGGGAAACCTCGGCCTACACTTGGCTCAAAGTCAAAAGTAAGCATTTACCACAAAAGTACTTTTAGTATTGATTGTATTGTATAATTCTTTTTTTAGTTCAGTATTATTAGCAATTAACAAACATAGGGGTGCATAGTGTTTGTGTATTATCAGGTTGTCAATGAAACAAGTAGACCCTTAATTGTATTAGAAATAATTTGGTTATTGATGTACTAGTACTTGGTAAATTGATGGCTTTGGTGAAGTTATATTGGTATTGAAAGGTAAAAATAAATTGTCCCTATTTAGCTATGTTCCTACATTTAGCCGTGACTATGGTGTACAACTGGTTACTCGGTAAGCTATTACGGTACTGTACAGTATACAGTGCTAGGTTATTTGGTTTCATTATTTATTCTGTAGTGAAATTAGTTTCTACCCAATATTTAGTTTTGCAGTAACAAATTTGTGAGGAAAAGTTCTTCATAGTAGTTTACTGTGACTAAAGTGGTAATAAATTGTGCTTGTGTGGTTGGGTTGTTAAGGTGTATGTTATAATCAAAATTTAGCTCTTTTCTACAAGTAAAGTTTTTATACCTAAAATAGTTATAATGGGGTCAGTGCCATGGTATTGAGTTGGTGCACTAAGCAGACTCTTGAACCTTGCCCCCTACACTCCCATGTATGGCAACATCTGTGTGGTTTTGTAATTCATTCATTCACATTTGAATGCTTCCCATTATTTACCTCCCTGGGGCAGCTGGTCATTTGTCTAGTTTGTGCACCAACCTTCAATTATAAAAGTTATTTCATTACTTTGTATTATATTAATTTGTAAATTGTATTTTTTTCATACTACACAAATACACCCAATATCTATACACATACAGTATTAAAGCACAGTATATTGCATGAGTTATCATAATTTCTTGGATTGTTGACGTTATTATGAGATAAACAGAAAAATCATAATTTTTTATTATTCAAATTTTTAAATGCTTCTACTGTATTATTAGCCGTGCCTAATAACTTAAATACTGTACTTATTTCTGAAAGCATTCGTAAGCTTAGTCTGAATCCTAACCTGATGCCTTAAAATTGTTATAATGTTATCCTCTCATGAATGACACTTTCTGTGGTTTTCTGGCAGCGCGGTGGGGCGATCTTCCCTCTAATCGTGTACACAGGTCATTGAGATCCAGGGCCCTTGCTCCCTATCGTAAGATCTGTACTAACAAGTGCATGTTTATGTTCTTCCCATTCTTCGCTTGATGTGTCAATAGTAGCTTTAGCATGTTGTAAAATATCATTTCTTTCTTTACTAAAAGCAAAAGTGGGTTTAATGTGGCTCTTACAAAAGCTTCTAACAGATAAGTATTGGATGGTGTTTTATGCTATGTGATGGCTGTTAATAAGAAAGAGGATGTGGCACAGCATACTGTGCATTCATAAGCTATGATGTCATTGAATTCATTATTTCCTTAATCAGAATTATAATGTCAACTTTCAAACCATCTTCCATTTCAGAAATGATAAAATACAAGAAAGCTAATGATCTGTAAACACTAGGATAAAAATAATTGTGTTCTTTGGGAAGGTAAAGAAAGCAATGCGGGAACTTTTTAAAGCAATCACTGGATTACGAGTCACACAAAAACATGTGATGTTTGTGAAACTTTATTTAGATCTCATAATTTTATTACAATAGTTAATTTCTTTACCATGTACATATTGTTTATTAATGCACTTGACTCCAAAGCAGATTATCGTAATATTTGTAATATAGTGTAGCTTTTATTTCCCAAATCAGCACTGAGTAAATGACAAATTTTGCAATAAATTTTTAATGCAGTCGGTAGGTACAGTAGCATCACTAAGTAGCAGTAATCAGATTTTAAGAGGTTGAGAATAGTGTGTGCTCTTATACTGTATAATACATCTTGGGCCAGTAGAGCTGAGGGAGGTGGGTGTCCTCTCTATCTGCTGTAAATGAGCATCATTTACATTATTGGGTTATACTTGTTCTATTTAAAATGTTGGGTGGCTGGTGATTTTTTTTTATTGTCAAGTTATTGTTTATGTTACAGCAGGTGTCTTCATGCAAGCTTGTGGTTTAAAAATTAGCAAGATTTAATACTGATTATAGGTACATTTGTCTTTGTCTTTTGTGTGGTATAATTTTAGCAGTTAGTGATTTCTAATATTTAAAATGTTTGATTAAAGAAAAGTATTCATTGTGTGTTTGAGTACTCATAATGGCTCCATGAGTGTATGATTGTACTGTACATAATACTAACTGCATCCAAGGTTTTGATTATAATGCTTGCTTAGTGTTAATTAACAGAATCTACGGTTTGCATTTTATTATGTTTTGAATATTTTAATTAGTGTATAATGCAAGCAATTGCTTTTCTTAGTTCAAATACCTGTATATACTATATATATATACAGAAATTAAAATGCATTCTATGGATTTCAGTATTTTCATAATCTACACAAGACAAGATGATCTGATTGGTGTTGAACAGAAAAATGTTGCCTAATCATATATCTGAGAATGCTGCAGCGCTCTTTCTGGTTGTGTGAAATAATCCATATAAAACTCAGAGAAATATTATAAGTTTGTGTGTTAATAGTTGAGTGTTTTCATCTAGCAGTAGACCTTGATACATCAATTGTTCAGTCAGAAGGAAATCCTCAATTGAAAAAATATCTCTTGCCAATAATTTTTCCATTTACCAATAAATGGAATATAGTAGTGTAGCCAAGATTCAGCAATACCTAATATGGGGAGTCTATAAATATTTGTGTAGCTCAAAATTCTGATTATATTTGTGTGTTGCAGCATCTGCTCCCGTTATGTTGTTAGCACCGGCGAACAAGACCGTGCTGGATGGCCAGGATGCTACAATTTCTTGTCGAGCAGGCGGAGCTCCTCAGCCTAATGTTACCTGGTTATATAATGGTACGAAATGTGATTTTCGAGATATGTTATCATAGAATGAAGATCAGTGTGACTGATAATTGTTTTCATTCTACTTTGGGAATTTTTAAATCATAACATTAAGTATTAAGTCCTGTCTTTTGAATTTCATATACAGTACTGTATGAAATACAGTACTTGAATTTTAGGTTAATACAGTACATGAATTTGAAATGATTTATTTCATTATTGTTGTGAAAATGTTTATAGATGACCTGGAACTTGTGGAGAATGGTCACTATCAGATCTTGAGTTCAGGAGACCTGCTTATTGCTGGGGTCAACACCCGAGATGAGGGAAAATACACCTGTCTTCGTTCCAATGAAGCCGGAACTGCCTCAGGAAATGCTTGGCTCGCCATCCTAGGTTAGTGACTATAATGTTTCCATATATGGAATTAATTATCTTGTTGGCATGTCAAATTACACATTTTATTTTTTGTCTAGTGTTTATGTATATTGTTTACAGGCTTAATGCAGTTGAAGCTTTCTTGGTACAATGGTGTGTTTGTTTATGTTTGTAATGTATTTACATCATTATATCTTTAATGAATCTATATAATTTCAAAGTACTGTAGCACATACTGAAACACCATTATTGCTTTTCTCTACAGCAAAAATTATCACATTTCTGACAAAAATATTGAGTGTTGCCTTCCAGTACAGTACTGCTATTGTGGTTTATAAAATTTAAAAAGGAAGTCTGTTTTGTATTTAAGATTTGTATGAAAATTTCAGTTCTCGGTAAATTTCTTGTAACACTAGAGATGGAGGCTTTCATGTAAAGTAAATAATAATAATAATAATAATAATAATAATAATATAAATCTTAATAAACTATGAAAAACGCCTTCATAAAAACTACTAAGTAATAAACTTTTGGTTTTAGAGGTAAAAGAAATGCATCAGATCTACTACTGTAGTTGACTGGAAAATGAAATAAGCATCTTGACTATAGAAATAAAACATTTCATGAGCTTGGATATTGCTGGAGCATTAGTTAGGGTCTGGCTTAAAGGACTGGCATGTAAGCACAAGGACTTGGGAGTCAAGGGGGATCTTCTGCCGTATTGAAAACTCTTTAAATAACCCAGCTTTCCAGTTGCCATTAACAGTGAGTATTCTGTGAGTGTAAAGTAGAGGAGAGTGTAGCCAAGAGTACTGTGATTGGACTACTGCTATGGAACATACACTTGCATGACATCCTGAAATTAATACAAGAGGCTGACAAATGTACATGATTATACACTGATTATCAACGAAATGTAGGAAATTGTGGAATGCATTTCAGCACCTGATGGGTTTCACTAAATTTTCACTAAAATATTTCCAAGATCTTGTAAATTATGGGTTTAAAACACAGTACTGTACACTAGTATTCAATAAAAATATACAAATCCTGCATTGCTACAGATACTATAACTGCACAGAAAAAGGCAGTTGCACGGAGTGTAGCCTTAACCATTGATGACGTGGGGGGGTGCAGCCTTAACCATGATGGCGTACGGGGTGTAGCCTTAACCATTGATGGCGTGCGGGGTGTAGCCTTAACCGTATTATGTGTATGCTGTGTATAAAAAAGTGTATAAATGTGTATTAATGGGTAAAAAAAATTAGGTATCCCAACAGTTCTTTAATTTGTATTTATTTTATATTATTTCAAATATTAGGTTTCTATTCAGTATCTCAGAATGTTTCATAATATTTTGACTTGAAGCTTAAGACTTTATAATGGGATTATTAATATGGGATGATGTTCATAGTATTGGGTTTGCAAATATTTAGAATAATATGTGGATGCTGAAGATAAAGCTGTAGGAGCGTAGTGTGCATGTCATGTATATAAATAAATATATTGATAGAGTAGCATGTTAGTGTGATTTTTTTTTAGAGTATGACTCCACAGTTCACAGGGATTGAAGTGATTACAAATTGGCATATCTTAGTGATTTGTGTGTCTTTATTCGATTTAGCATTATTTTTCAGTGAAAACTCAGATATCACAGCCGCCAGTGGATACACGAGTCATATTAGGTCGGGTTGCAACACTACAGTGCAAGGTGTCCCATGCTGCAACTGTGGCAGTGCAGGTCCATGTTCCATGGAAATAATGTCATTGACCCTGAAGGAACGCCTCGGATCAGTGTGCGGCAAGATGGAACACTGGAGATACAAGAATCCGAGCAGCTGATGTTGGTCTCTATACTTGTGTGGTCAGTGTCACCAGTTGTACAGTATTTGGATACAAATTTTCTAGATTTCAGAATTATTGAGTATTTTTTTTTACTTGTACAAATACTGTAACTATATTAGAACATTTTTTTAAATTGCATTGGTCTCTTTAGGTGATATCATCTGGTGGAAAATAACTCGTTCTGCAAGCTTGGAGGATCGAGCTACCTTACGCTCCAACTAGTGTACGTGCTGAACGAACACCACGCATCCCTAAGTCTGTGCAAGTTTCTTGGACTCCAACCTTTGATGGAAACAGTCCTATAATTAAATTTATTGTACAGAAAAGAGAGGTCCCCACTGAAGGTTTGTATAATTCTTGGAAATATTTCTTTAAAATGTAAAATTTATAGATTATTATTTGAAATACTGTATATCCTACTAATTCTTTGTCTGAAAGCAAACCAGTTTTCCTGTGTTAAAATATCAAAGTGCCATTCCCTTTAACATCTGATTATTACTGCCAGAGTGTGTGTATATAAGAATAATAAATATAAATAAATATATATTTTTTTTTGTTTACAGGAATAGTTGATGATTTGGGTCTGAACTGGGTGACTGTGGTAACCAATGTGAGTGCAACTACCACTGAAGCTATAGTTGGGGAACTGAGACCTTCCACAGGTTACCAGTTCCGGGTGTCAGCTGTGAATCATGTTGGTGAAGGGTCTCCATCCGAACCATCCAACACTGTTATACTCCCTCAGGAAGGTATATGGCCAAGATTAACTTTAACCTTTTAAGAGTCTTTAAAACCTCGATTAGGTTCATCATTGTTGCTTAATTGAACCTTTGGTGTATGCATGCAAGAATAATCACAAAAACATATGATTCAGTTATATGTAAGTATCACAGAGGAAAAAAGTGCAGAACTTTTTTATGTTTTTCTATGTTACTTGAAATGTGCTGCAACAAAAAATGTTCAAAATTTGTGTAATGTTCTCCTATGGGTACTTAGCGTGTGTGTGTGTGTGTGTGAATGTAACATAATATATTTAAAGACTGTCAGAGACAAAACTAAAGTTTTACAGTTGCACAATTATAGACATAACTGTTCATTAAATTGCTCTTAGCCCCCTACACTGCAATAAAATTGTTTCTCAGATTACATCAGTAAATTTAAGTGTGTGAAAATTCCTCCCTTCCCTCTTGCAGTCCCTTATCTATAGAGTTTGACAGCATACATTACAGTATTTACCTGCCAACAGCTCCATCAGGGCCTCCCCAAGGCTTAGTGGGCTCTCCTAGATCATCTACAGAAATTATGATACAATGGGAAGCCCCTCCAGAAGATGAGAGAAATGGAGTACTTCTTGGCTATATGGTACGCTACAGACTCTGGGGATACAAGGATGCACAGTGGTACTACCGCAACATTACCAAAGAGGTTGTAATTTTTTACCAACTTAAAATGTATGCTGTATGTGTATGTACTTTAATGGTGAATATGCACATGCATATACACCATAAAGTACATATGTACTTTAATGGTGTATATGCATATGTAATTTAATGATGTATATGATACCTGCTTGATAGGGCTCTGGGAGTTCTTCTACTCCCCAAGCCACGGTCCAGGCTTGAAAGTACATGCATATGTACTTTTAATGGTGTATATGCATATGTGCTTCATAGGCATATTTTGGCTCATCCCGGTGAATCCAATCTAT
>WNGS01164858.1:32579763-32592547 GCA_020271785.1 Procambarus virginalis
ACCATCTCAAGAGTTCAGGCTTGTCTCTCAACAGTCATAAGCCTTCAGGAAATACCTTAGTATGAACCTTGAAAGATGTTATGACTGATTTTGCAGCTGCCGATATATAACACTGGTGGCTTAAGTGTGGGCTGTGGGGGGTTTACTGTGGGAGAGGGGCATAGTCAGTGGGTGGTGGGTGGGAGAGGAACAGTGAGGGGGGTGACTTGAAGGGTAAGGAGGAGACAGGAAGCGAGGTGCTGGCTAAGGAAGCCATAGGCTGGCTCATCATATAACAGGTGTTGGGGCTCCCCTCTCTATACCACAGGTGTTGGGGGCCCCTCTCTCTATACCACAGGTGTCGGGGGCCCCTCTCTTTACCACAGGTGTTGGGACGTGGGGTGGGTTGGGCTCTGACCTCTCATATCCCACTGAAGGTGCTGATGGTGCCTACATCCCTTCGCCCCAACACCACCACCACCACACCCCCAGCACCACACCTCACACTCCCTCTAATTTTCTTCTTCACTAACTTCCTCTACTCCTTAAGACCAACAATAAATAAATGACTCTCCTGTTCTCTTTAGAACAGAGATGTAAATGTTCCAACATATACAAATGAAAGGGACAAATTCCTCGTTGGTAGATTTTTGACCTGAAATTTCTTCTTGTTTTTTAGGCGAAAGTCATAAGGAAAGACGGAGCCCTTGTGGCGTGTGGGTGTGGTTCTCTGTACAGTGTGGGGTGTGGTTCTGTTGTCAGGACGCCGGCCTGCGGCTTGCTGCCAAGTGTCGTCCCATCTCTACACCTTATGCTCAACACCGCACACATTCTGTATAATGAATACGATAACATTGTGCAGATTTAGTGATGTTGAACCTCTTGCTTGTGTTGCAGGTCGTGTACAGGCGCCGCGCTTCATCGGTGCCCAGGTGGCCACGGAGAGTGTCGTCAGTGAGGGTCACACCAAGATCCTTCAGTGCCAGGCCCTAGGTGAGTGTTGGTCCCCCAGTGCCAGGCCCTAGGTGAGTGTTGGTCCCCCAGTGCCAGGCCCTAGGTGAGTGTTGGTCCTCCAGTGCCAGGCCCTAGGTGAGTGTTGGTCCCCCAGTGCCAGGCCCTAGGTGAGTGTTGGTCCCCCAGTGCCAGGCCCTAGGTGAGTGTTGGTCCTACAGTGCCAGGAGCCAGGTGAATGGTGACCCTACAATGCCAGGCTAACTGTTCCACCACTCCAAGTCTTGTTACCCCGCCAACTCTTCCATAAAGAAATACCAATATTTCCAAATAGCATAAAATTCCATTATCTTTCTAACATTCACCGGTTAAGGGTTCCCTTTCCCTCCTGGATTTTTTGTATTGTAACCAAAAAGCTGGTTTTTGTATTGGGGTCCTCCGTGTTTACTTTATATATTCGCCTCCAATGGTTTCATCCATTTATCAGATTTAGAACACAATCTCTTAGCCATTAATAATGTCTTGCTTAAGACTGAGTGTTGAGACTCAGTGGCGGTAAGTGCAGCATCGTGAGGAATGTTCCGTGTGACAGCCAGACTCTAGCTCCTGGCCTATGGAAACACGAGGAACTTATCACTGGATATGTGTGTACAAACCGTCTTGAAGCCACTCTGTAGAGCGCAAGGAAAACTGTAGTTGTGTAAGTAATCGTAAGACAGTAATTGATTACAATGTGGTAACTGTTACTACCTCAACAAGAAACTGTTGGCTGCATAGCAAGAACTTTTCAGAAGAGTACTTCTTCCCTTCTCAGAGCAGGAGAGATTTCGGATATGGAGATTCGGAGACCAACATTGGAGTAATGGTCGCCACATGTAATAACTAATGAATCAGAAGACATACCAGGCTTCTACTGTTCGCTTAAAGTTAATAAGGACCTTCCAGATAATGTGCCAAGCATTTGGTAGCCTTTACAAAAGGCCAAGAACATCTGGTGGCCCCAACGAGCAAGCCCGAAGCATTCATTCTGAAAGTGGAGGTCATGATTGTGCAGGACCATTGCATAAGTTACTGCCGGAGGTGCCGCCATTGGTATCGATGACGGACTGAGGGAGGGACGACCACTGGGGGTACCCGGACGCTCTGGTATACTCTCCCACCTCACCCAGTCTTTGTGGTTGACTAGAGCAATAGTCTCTTGACACACCGTCATGGGTCACAGGCGCCTTAGGACTTGGGACACAGCAGGGACTATGCCAGACAGCGTCAGGATCCTAGTTGGTGGCGGGGCCGAGGTTAGGGACACGATGGAGGGGTTGAGGGCAGGTGGTGAGAGGTGTTTAGTAGGTTGAACATGTGGCCAGTAGCAACAGCTTCCTCCGCCCTCTCCTCCTCCACCCTCTTCCCTCCTCTTCCCTCCTCCCACGTATATTACCTTCAACGTTGCTGTTTGTATTACCGTCAATGTTGAAAAGGTTAATTCTTGTATTACATAATTTTTGGCCACAAAGCTGAGATTACTAGTGTCATACACCAGGCCGTATCACATGCACGCTATTTTGGCTCTGTGGGGATTTCAATGCCGCTTGTAATAGTGATCTAAAAAAAATACAATTGTTATTGACAACAGCAAATAGCGTCTACCACGGTAATGTGATTAGCAAGTTCTTCTTGTTATTTTAGATTCAGCTATTGGGAACAAAAAGTTCCAAGTAGCACGGGCTATGGTGAGCCCATAAGTGGAGGCTCTTCGGAGCCATTGCCAGTACCTATAGCTGATACTGGAGATCTGGGGATGGATGGGGGTCTTCATGGTGGATTTCAGCCCTGGAGGGTTGGCTGTATCTGTTACGGAGCTGATGGGTTAGTGTTGACCTCTAGGTCTTCCGTTTTTTTTTTTTGGCTGAGCAACAACCAAGTTTGGTGAGGTGAGGAGTTTAGGGAGATGGCCTCCATGAGGAGGTCTTGTACCGAGTACATTCAGCGAGCCCTGTGGTTGGTATATAAAGGATGCAAGATTGGCAAGAGGATACGTGCTCACCATAGCCCGTGCTACATGGACATTCCGTTCTGAGTACCTAAATCTAAAATCACAACAACAACAACATGACAAGAGGATTATGGGCTATTTGTGCCCGTGCCCCCTCTTGGGGTAGCTTAATATCAATCAATCAGTCGGCAAGAGGAAATAGTAATTGTCAATAAAGATAGGTTTGATTTTTGTTTGTAGTGATGTAGAGGGAGGTGTGTTGTGGACGGCAGGATGAACAAGTGTACCCTGGTGCAGGAGCGGACAGGAGAAAATGCATATAGATCTTGCAAACATTTACTGGAAAACAGTCTTATGCGACTCCAACTTCACAGGGAACATCCCAACGGACAGCTGAAGCATACAAGCTTGAAGCACGTACCTGTGAGGAGGGTCAGAAAGAGGACCACTCTAGAAAGAGAACGCAGACGACTGTACAGGAGAAAGAAAAATGACGAAATGCTTGGACACGACTATCACAAGCAAGGAAAATAAATATAAACAGGGAGGTTATCTTGAGATGATTTTGGGGCTTTAGTGTCCCCGCGGCCCGGTCCTCGACCAGGCCTCCACCCCCAGGAAGCAGCCCGTGACAGCTGACTAACACCCAGGTACCTATTTTACTGCTAGGTAACAGAGGCATAGGGTGAAAGAAACTCTGCCCATTGCTTCTCGCTGGCACCTGGGATCGAACCCAGGACCACAGGACCACAAGTCCAGCGTGCTGTCCGCTCGGCTGACCGGCCCACCATTACTACTACTACTGCTACCATTACTACTACCACCACCACTACCACCACCACCATTACACTTGTATTAATACAGTACACAATGATGCTAGTTATTTGTTGTTTGCACTGTTTGTGCATTTTGTCTCGATAACAGACACATAACAGGTAACAGATTTAGTTTTGCATCAAGTATGGCTAATTCATAATGTGCAGAGAATTTCCCTTTAAATTAACATTAAAAATATAACTTTTACAACTAATGCTTTTGTCACTTTGTTTTGTGCAGAAGAATATAATGTATTGTGTATACTGTATTATTAATAATTTATAACATTTTCTTTAACATAGAATAATTGACAAGGTTGATGTTATCCGCAGGGTACCCTCAGCCAGAGTACCGGTGGGTGAGGGACGGGGAGCCCCTGGGACAGTTCTCCAGCGAGCACTTCTACAAGATTGCCTCCGTCACCAGGGGCGATGCTGGAGACTACCGCTGTGTAGCTCGCAACTCTGCTGGTGCTATATTCTCTGCCAGGACCTCCTTCTCTGTCGCATGTAAGTATGCCGTCTTTGTCACGGGCAAGTATGCCGTCTTTGTCACGGGCAAAAATACTGTCTTTGTCACATGCAAGTATGCTCCTCTAATTTGGCCACATGACAGCATTACTGGAACAGATGGAAATTTGATATCTTATCATTTTGTAGAAGTTAACTAGTAATATGTAGTACATAAAATTACCACTAAAAGTGAGATGGTGTCAATAAAGTTTTCTAATGCAGCAAACAATGAAAATAAAGCTAACAAAATGCAGTATAACAAGCATAGACAGGAACACAGATCAGTTTCATGTCATTCTTTATATGCTTCTCTAAGATTACCTGGAAATTTGTTTTACTGGATGACATTGTGCACCTTGTACCACTGCTTATCCTTATTCTCATATCAGATATAGGCAAAAAATACAAGTCACAGCTTTGTATCATCCTTTGCAGATGACACAAAAATCAGCATGAAATTACCTCTGCTNCTTCTCTGCCCACCGTGTTTATACGGCTCCAGTTGTTGTTGTCTTCTTCATATTCAATTCGTTACGTGTTTTTTTTTCTAAATACGGAAGTCATGTAGACTCTAGCTATTTTCCTTGGAGCTCTTCACACATTTTTGTAGTAATATATAAATGTTAAAAACTTTGGAGTTAAATCATGGTTGTGATTTCAACACTGGGGCTTCCGAGCCACAGATGTTGGCCATGATCAGCCAGGCTGCAACTCGTATGTCAGGCTGCGAGCAGCCGCATCAAACCACCTGGTTGATCAAACCAGCAACCAGGAGGCCTGGTCAGATACCTGGCCGCGGGGACATTGATCCCCGAAATCGTCAAGAGGTAGACATGTGCTTGGTTCACCGGAATAAACGTGTACTGCATGGTTGTTGTTGTTATAGATTCAGTTACTCGGAACAAGTTCCAAGTAGCTGAATCTATGGTGAGCCCGTAACATACCTGGCACAGGAGCGGGGCAAGTAGCACGGGCTATGGTGAGCCCGTAGTGGACTTGCCTGGCACAGGAGCGAGGCAAGTAGCACGGGCTATGGTGAGCCCGTAGTGGACTTACCTGGCACAGGAGCGGGGCAAGTAGCACGAGCTATGGTGAGCCCGTAGTGGACTTACCTGGCACAGGAGCGGGGCAAGTAGCACGGGCTATGGTGAGCCCGTAGTGGACTTGCCTGGCACAGGAGCGAGGCAAGTAGCACGGGCTATGGTGAGCCCGTAGTGGACTTGCCTGGCACAGGAGCGAGGCAAGTAGCACGGGCTATGGTGAGCCCGTAGTGGACTTACCTGGCACAGGAGCGGGGCAAGTAGCACGGGCTATGGTGAGCCCGTAGTGGACTTACCTGGCACAGGAGCGGGGCAAGTAGCACGGGCTATGGTGAGCCCGTAGTGGACTTACCTGGCACAGGAGCGGGGCAAGTAGCACGGGCTATGGTGAGCCCGTAGTGGACTTACCTGGCACAGGAGCGGGGCAAGTAGCACGGGCTATGGTGAGCCCGTAGTGGACTTACCTGGCACAGGAGCGGGGCAAGTAGCACGGGCTATGGTGAGCCCGTAGTGGACTTACCTGGCACAGGAGCGGGGCAAGTAGCACGGGCTATGGTGAGCCCGTAGTGGACTTACCTGGCACAGGAGCGGGGCAAGTAGCACGGGCTATGGTGAGCCCGTAGTGGACTTACCTGGCACAGGAGCGGGGCAAGTAGCACGGGCTATGGTGAGCCCGTAGTGGACTTACCTGGCACAGGAGCGGTGTACTGCATGGTTTCTGCAAAGAAATGTACAGTACCAGTAGTTCAAGCGTTCGGTGTAGTGTGGCGAAAAGTCTTAAATACAGGCGAGATACCAGCAGTACCTAAATCAGTAGATATAGCTACATAATGGAGGGAGCTATCAGCTCAAAATTATAGACCCGTCGCACTACCGTCGCAGATAATACAAGTTCTTGAAGGAGTGACTTAAGAATTAAATCTCCAGTTGTATGGAGAACAAGAAATTTTACCATGCAGGTCAGCATAGATTTAGAGCGGGAAGATCCTGTCTTTCACAGTCACTCTATCACTCTTGACAACATAACAGATTCATTAGAAGAAAGAACAAAATACAGATGTTTTATACACAGACTTTGTAAATCCATTTGATGTGTGTGATGATGAGATCAACACAAGTGGCGAGTAAAGTGGGGCATTGTCAACCCCACTTTACTTGTTAACTTTACTTGTAAAGCTGGGTTGTCAACTTTGTCAAACAGAATGCAGAGAGCACAGTGATCAGCTGTGTACCCCAGGGCACAGTCCTTGCACCACTGCTGTGTTCCCCAGGGCACAGTCCTTGCACCACTGCTGTGTTCCCCAGGGCACAGTCCTTGCGCCACTGCTGTGTACCCCAGGGCACAGTCCTTGCAATACTGCTGTGTTCCCCAGGGCACAGTCCTTGCACCACTGCTGTGTTCCCCAGGGCACAGTCCTTGCACCACTGCTGTGTTCCCCAGGGCACAGTCCTTGCGCCACTGCTGTGTACCCCAGGGCACAGTCCTTGCACCACTGCTGTGTTCCCCAGGGCACAGTCCTTGCACCACTGCTGTGTTCCCCAGGGCACAGTCCTTGCGCCACTGCTGTGTACCCCAGGGCACAGTCCTTGCAATACTGCTGTGTTCCCCAGGGCACAGTCCTTGCACCACTGCTGTGTTCCCCAGGGCACAGTCCTTGCACCACTGCTGTGTACCCCAGGGCACAGTCCTTGCACCACTGCTGTGTACCCCAGGGCACAGTCCTTGCACCACTGCTGTGTATCCCAGGGCACAGTCCTTGCACCACTATATACCCCAGGGCACAGTCCTTGCACCACTATATACCCCAGGGCACAGTCCTTGCACCACTGCTGTGTATACCAGGGCACAGTCCTTGCACCACTGCTGTGTATCCCAGGGCACAGTCCTTGCACCACTGCTGTGTATCCCAGGGCACAGTCCTTGCACCACTATATACCCCAGGGCACAGTCCTTGCACCACTGCTGTGTTCCCCAGGGCACAGTCCTTGCACCACTGCTGTGTACCCCAGGGCACAGTCCTTGCACCACTGCTGTGTATCCCAGGGCACAGTCCTTGCACCACTATATACCCCAGGGCACAGTCCTTGCACCACTGCTGTGTACCCCAGGGCACAGTCCTTGCACCACTGCTGTGTACCCCAGGGCACAGTCCTTGCACCACTGCTGTGTACCCCAGGGCACAGTCCTTGCACCACTGCTGTGTTCCCCAGGGCACAGTCCTTGCACCGCTGCTGTGTATCCCAGGGCACAGTCCTTGCACCACTGCTGTGTATCCCAGGGCACAGTCCTTGCACCACTGCTGTGTTCCCCAGGGCACAGTCCTTGCACCACTGCTGTGTTCCCCAGGGCACAGTCCTTGCACCACTGCTGTGTATCCCAGGGCACAGTCCTTGCACCACTGCTGTGTTCCCCAGGGCACAGTCCTTGCACCACTGCTGTGTTCCCCAGGGCACAGTCCTTGCACCACTGCTGTGTATCCCAGGGCACAGTCCTTGCACCACTGCTGTGTATCCCAGGGCACAGTCCTTGCACCACTATATACCCCAGGGCACAGTCCTTGCACCACTGCTGTGTTCCCCAGGGCACAGTCCTTGCACCACTGCTGTGTACCCCAGGGCACAGTCCTTGCACCGCTGCTGTGTACCCCAGGGCACAGTCCTTGCACCACTGCTGTGTACCCCAGGGCACAGTCCTTGCACCACTGCTGTGTATCCCAGGGCACAGTCCTTGCACCACTGCTGTGTTCCCCAGGGCACAGTCCTTGCACCACTGCTGTGTTCCCCAGGGCACAGTCCTTGCACCACTGCTGTGTATCCCAGGGCACAGTCCTTGCACCACTGCTGTGTTCCCCAGGGCACAGTCCTTGCACCACTGCTGTGTTCCCCAGGGCACAGTCCTTGCACCACTGCTGTGTTCCCCAGGGCACAGTCCTTGCACCACTGCTGTGTTCCCCAGGGCACAGTCCTTGCACCGCTGCTGTGTACCCCAGGGCACAGTCCTTGCACCACTGCTGTGTTCCCCAGGGCACAGTCCTTGCACCACTGCTGTGTACCCCAGGGCACAGTCCTTGCACCGCTGCTGTGTACCCCAGGGCACAGTCCTTGCACCGCTGCTGTGTACCCCAGGGCACAGTCCTTGCACCACTGCTGTGTACCCCAGGGCACAGTCCTTGCACCACTGCTGTGTACCCCAGGGCACAGTCCTTGCACCACTGCTGTGTATCCCAGGGCACAGTCCTTGCACCACTGCTGTATAAGTGAATATATTAATCTAAAGGACACAGTACAAGTTGCAGCCCCCAGAAGCTGTCGAACGCAAGTCAAGCCTGGCCTCGGGCCGGGCTTGAGGAGTAGAAGAACTCCCAGAACCCCATCAACCAGGTATCAACCAGGTGCCTATTTACTATTTAAACGATGGCAAAACGTGAAAGGGGACAGCCCGTCCTCGACTCAAGTCCATTCCATCCAGCGGTCGACCCCACAGACGTATTCATCAATTTTTACATACGTTCATTCAAAACGGGAATGATCTCAAATATAAATTAATATTATAATATATTTGCATATTGTGCATATAAAGGCATAGGTTAGGTTAGGTATTTGGTTGTGTTGGCGATTATTTGTATTTGTAGTACGTGGGTGAAGCATTTACAGTGTTGTGGTTCAAACAAATTCGTCAGTGAAGCACTTGTTCCGGAAGTGTTCGAACGAAATCAGTTGTGAGTCGTGTGTAAACTGTTTTTCTTTCATAAACAGCTGGGGGTTTGACGAGTGGATGGAATCACTTTTGAGTGGGTCTTTGTTTGGAGGACGGGCTGAAGGGGAAACGCTACCAAATTGGTTCTGATCCGGTCGGGACTCGAACCTTGAACACTTTTCCTCTCGCTCGTCTTTCCCCTCCACTGTGGACATGTTAAAATGGTCGAGTGGAGAGCGCACACGTCTTAATATGGAGTAATAGGTACGGACCGCTGCTCGACACAAAGGGAAAGAGGGCCCGCGACGAATAGCTAAGCTCCCTACTCAACTAATTTGCATAATAGCAAACTCTTCAATTATCCTAACATTGGTATCTCTCGCCATCGTGCGATTAGCCGCGGTCAAATTAGTGTCGTGTTCCATGTTGGGGTGAGAGGGAGTGTAGGGTGCTGGTGGGCCTTGTGCAGGGGGGGGGGGGAGTGTTTGGCGCGAAGGATTCACTACATTGGTTTCACTACAGGATTCACTACAACCCCCGGTGGGTTATACACAGACTTTGCAAAAGCTGTCAACAAGCGTGAATATGGTGTCATTACACCCACAAACGGGGTAACTGGCAAAAACTGGCAAAATAGAAAGCTATTTCTTTCACTTCCTAACGAAGAGAACCCAGTGAATAATAGTCAACAAAGTAAAATCCGGATCATCAACTGTGAAGAGCTCAGTCCCCCAGGGTACTGTGCTGGCTCCAGTACTTTTTCTCATCCTTATATCGGACATAGACAAGGACACAAATCATAGTACTGTATCATCCTTTGTAGATGACACTAGGATTTTTATGAGAGTAAGTAATATTGAGAACACTGCAAACCTCAAACTTCATGTAAATCAGATCTTTCAATAGACAAGAGAAAATAACAAATGCATTGAAAACAAATTCCAGCTCCTCCTTTGTGGTAAAAATTGAAAACTTAAACAGAAACCACGTACAGTGGTCAACCACGTACAGTGGTCAACCACGTACAGTGGTCAACCACGTACAGTGGTCAACCACGTACAGTGATCAACCACGTACAGTGGTCAACCACGTACAGTGGTCAACCACGTACAGTGGTCAACCACGTACAGTGATCAACCACGTACAGTGGTCAACCACGTACAGTGGTCAACCATCACATGGCCAGAGCACTACGCGTGTTAGTGGTGTTCCCAGCACCAATATGATATGCTCCCTCAAGCATCTACAAACTCCAGTATTACTTTAAGTAAAATAAGGAGATAAGTTGCCGAGAACTAGACTGTATAGGTCGCAGAGGCTGATGGTCCTAAGTAGGCACTAGTTAGGTGTGTGGGGGGAGGCGGTTGTGGTGAAGCTGGGAATATTACCCCAGCGGCGTCAAGTGAGCAGAATACATGATGAGCGAGGCACTTGGTCTCCAGAAGACTAACACGGGAAGGTGGGCGTGTGTCGGAGGTAAGTGGAACCTCGTCTCCCAATAACTCCCTATAACCACTCCCGCCACACCACTGCCGTCATCACTACCACCCTCACTACCACTATTACGACGGTTACTACCACCATAAGGGAACCACGAGGTAATATAGACAGTAAAATGCCTAAATTGCCCAGTCTCAAAGCACTCTCAGCCGAGTCTCAACCAGGTATCACTAAAATAAACTCTTTTGAAAATAGGATCTGTCCTAGAGTGGAGGCCCGACGCTCTGGGGTAGTCTCATGAAACCTGACAGATGTATTGATGATATAGGGAGTGTCACAGGGGGCTGGGGGGCTGGGATATGCTTGCATGTCCCCTTCAAGTATGATCGGCCTTACTTACTTACTATTACATGAAGATAGTGGATATGAAATATGCCTCTCAAAGTCCGTAGAGTTAACATTTGCTTAAATTTAAATTTGTAAATTTTGCCCCGAAGGGCGAGTTTATTGGGCAGCGCCACTCATCCTGTGAGTGGACACACCGCCATAGTGACAGTATTGGGCAGCGCCACTCATCCTGTGAGTGGATACACTGCCATAGTGACAGTATTGGGCAGCGCCACTCATCCTGTGAGTGGATACACTGCCATAGTGACAGTATTGGGCAGCGCCACTCATCCTGTGAGTGGATACACTGCCATAGTGACAGTATTGGGCAGCGCCACTCATCCTGTGAGTGGATACACTGCCATAGTGACAGTATTGGGCAGCGCCACTCATCCTGTGAGTGGACACACCGCCATAGTGACAGTATTGGGCAGCGCCACTCATCCTGTGAGTGGACACACCGCCATAGCAGCATGTACAACACTCCCCAATAGGAAGAAAACCCGCTGGGTTGTTCATCCTGTCACTTGTACCCAGACACAGCTGGGACTTGCTTAACTGTCTCAAGTGAACAGCTTATCAAACAAGAAGATTAACATTTGTCAACCCTTAAAATCTTACGTTATCTTGCGGGTGCAAAATGGGGAAATATTTTAAGAACAGTATCAATACTTGACAAATAGTGTTTTCCTAACTCAAACAATGTGGAGTTTATTATTTTACACATATTTCTAACGTCTCTCAGATGTTCACATTCACGTAGATAGTGGTCAAGGCGGTGTCCATCACTCTCACCACAGATTCTGCAACTCTGCTGCTCAACTGTTGTTTTCATTCCGAATCTCCATGGATATTTGTATATTCAGATATTGTCATGCAAAATGAATGTTCATTTAACAGATTTGCATTATGATAGTGTGTAGTGAAAATGTGGTGAGTATGTGTGGGTGGAGATGGTGAGGCATGTGTGGGTGGAGATGGGGAGGTATGTGTGGGTGGAGATGGTGAGGTATGTGTGGGTGGAGATGGGGAGGTATGTGTGGGTGGAGATGGTGAGGTATGTGTGGGTGGAGATGGTGAGGTATGTGTGGGTGGAGATGGGGAGGTATGTGTGGGTGGAGGTGGGGAGGTATGTGTGGGTGAGATGGGAGGTATGTGTGGGTGGAGATGGTGAGGTATGTGTGGGTGGAGATGGTGAGGTATGTGTGGGTGGAGATGGGGAGGTATGTGTGGGTGGAGATGGGGAGGTATGTGTGGGTGGAGATGGGGAGGTATGTGTGGGTGGAGGTGGGGAGGTATGTGTGGGTGGAGATGGGGAGGTATGTGTGGGTGGAGATGGTGAGGTATGTGTGGGTGGAGATGGGGAGGTATGTGTGTGTATGATGGGAGGTATGTGTGGGTGGAGATGGGGAGGTATGTGTGGGTGGAGATGTGATGAGCTCCCGCTAGCGACCGACATGACTACAAACTTCAGATATCACAAATGTATTTTGTACTATTTTAGGTCGAATGCATTTACTTAGGTTTGGCTACTCTTGTACTACGCACAGCGCCCAAGAGGCTTGTATGCGAGTAACAGTGTCCCGTGGGACCAGTTGCCAGCCTACTCTGAAAACATACATTACGCCAGGGTTATCTGGGCTCATACGTCCTTTGTTTTAGTTGTTTTTGGCGTGCCGAGGGCCGCAGGCGGCACAGGGTCCGCAGGCGGCACGAGAGCCGCAGCTAGTACCAGAGTACTCGCGTGGACAACAAGTTATCAGTGTACACTTTGTATACTGGTAAATAATTAGCTACACAGGTTGTCCAAGGGTATCGAACGTGGGTCGCCTGGAGAGCATTATGGGCATGTTTATGCCAGTGGTCCAAGCAACAGTCTGTTGGACCAAGCTCTCACGGGGAGAACAACAACTCCCCAAACCCCCTCAGGCAGGTCCAGGCCTACTCTCCCCCACGTGGCCAGTAACCCCCC
>WNGS01164858.1:32595192-32605222 GCA_020271785.1 Procambarus virginalis
CCGCGGCCCGGTCCTCGACCAGGCCTCCACCCCCAGGAAGCAGCCCGTGACAGCTGACTAACACCCAGGTACCTATTTACTGCTAGGTAAACAGGGGCATTCAGGGTGAAAGAAACTTTGCCCATTTGTTTCTGCCTCGTGCGGGAATCGAACCCGCGCCACAGAATTACGAGTCCTGCGCGCTATCCACCAGGCTACGAGGTACAGGCTGTTGTACAAGTGACTTGTGGACCTCCCGTACGTGTATGTCCTCATGGTTCTTACGTACTTTTGTCTCCACCTGTCGTCCTCTTACTTGTGCACATCCATCTGTGCATCACACACACACACATTCGGGACCAAAGAGCCAGAGCTCAACCCCCGCAAGCACAACTAGGAGCGTACAGACACAGACAGACACAGACAGGCACACCCATTCTCTCTCGCACACTCCCTCTTCAACAATATTACTATTAACGCAATTAGAGCAAGTATGTGTCGGTAATTAAATGACATGTGCACAATAAATAGTTCCCCTTTCATATGTGTCGGTCGGCCTCCGTTTTCCCGGCAGTGACAGAGTGGGGAGGGGGGGGGGGGTGGCTGAGTGAAGTTAAGTGTTTTATGGTATTACGGCCAAAGTTTGAATAGTATGAAATTTCTGTTACTTTTCTCCGTAATGGGAGATTTTCACCATTATTCACCATCAGTGAATAGTGATGAATATTACACCATGATTTTCACCTTGGTGTAAATATTTAGGAAAACAGTTGAAAACGTTTGACAAATATTTAGTGGTGTAGGTGGCATGCAGTGCCAGTAATGGTCGTGGGGTCAGAATGTGGCCCTGGCACGCTGCTCCCTCTTGGTTTAGGCGACCCCGATCATTTGATTGATTGTGCGTTTATTGTGCACCCCATACCCATCCTGTGAGCGGTAGCGCAAAAAGCATTACAGAGGACACAAAAGGTCTTTATCAGACCTCATCTTAGATTATTACATAAACAATTTCATCTATCCTTCACACCTTATAGTTACAATGTCAGCTAGTTACAGATACTGTTCTAGTTCAAGAGCTATATATTTACAGTAAAGTCATTATATATATTAATGGTAGGTCTTATCGGTAATACATAATTGTTCAGCAATGGAGATATTACAGTCATAGGGGAGCTGCTGTTTATTATTAGTCTTCACAATACTGAGTTTCTCAATTCATATGTCATTTATCTACTGGGAGCGAAATATGGATACAGCACAAGGATGTCAGCTATTTTATCCTTGGTATAAGATAGGTTGCCATTATCATACAGCATGAGCTTAGATTTATCTCTAAATGGCTCAATTTTACTGCAATCCAAGATATAGTGTTGGAGTGTGCAGCCTATGTCTATCCCGTACCCCAGACCATTCCCACCCACAAAGGTGGGTGAGGCTAGCCCCATGCGCCTGTCCTCGAACCTCGGACACACACACACACACACACCACACACACACACACACACACACATTCTCTCATACAGAATAAAGTTTTAAAGTGTTGTTGAGCTTGGGTTGGCGGTGGCGGAGATGTGAGAAAATGAGGGCCAGATGAGGTAAGTAGAAAATAAATGCCGGTGTGTGAAGGGAATTTTGTTACCTGTGATCCGAGTGTGACCTCTAGCGACCCTTGAGCACGAGCGTGACCTCTGGCCCATCTGTGAGGGTGACCTGGAAGCCCTGTGGTAATGTGGTGACCTGGAAGCCTCCCTGGGGCAGCATCACCGCTCCCCTGTGTGGCTGAGACTGGCCTTCCACAGTCTTCACTACTCTTGCTTTACCAACCTCCCTCCTCAAAGTTTTAATTGAAAATCGACCCCCCTTGGAAAATGGGGTTTGGCATTCGCTGTGGTGTAGTAGATGACTTGTTAGTCATGAGTGGCGGGCGGGAGTGTAAGGGGTGCTCTTGTGTCTGGGGTGCTCTACAGGGCCCTGCTATATATATATATATATAAAACAGCAACAAGGAGTTTGGCAGGTGGGAGGAGTGAGAGAGGTGTGGCTGTGGCTGAGAGTTGTGTGGCTGACACTGGCTGGCCACTTCTCTGCCTCAAGTCAGCTTTTTGGGGATCATCTGTGTTCTCCGCCATAGTGCGCTCGCGTGCGCGCGCGTGTGTGTGGGGGGGGGGGGGGGGATGTATTAGGAGTCAGTTGGGTGGAGCAGAGTAGGTGTAGGGCGGGTTCCACTTCCGCTGGTGATGGCATCGAACGGCTGGTTGGTTACCTTACCTCCGCTTGCTAGTCTCATCTTCCCGCTCTTATTTTCACTTCCTGTTGCCATTTCCTACTAGGGAGGTGGAGACCCTTGGCCGCAGTCAAGGCAGAGTACAGCTGTTTTTGTTTCTGTTTTTTTTAGCGCAGGTGTAGCAGATGATCCGGGTTCGATCCCCGGTGATGGCGGAAAACAAATGGGCAGTTTCTTTCCCCCTGATGCACCTGTTACCTAGCAGTAAATAGGTACCTAGGAGTTAGACAGCTGTTACGGGCTGCTTCCTGGGGGTGTGTAACAAAAAGGAGGCCTGGTCGAGGACCGGGCCGCGGGGACGCTAAGCCCCGGAATCATCTCACGATAACCTCAAGATACGATGATGTGAGGAGTCGAGTTGGTCATGAAGTACGTGGTTGCTTCCTGGTTGTCAGCTGGTGCTCGTAAACACTCTCCCATCCACTTACCCGCCAAACACACACCGAAACTACGACGTTGGTACAACGTTCGAACTAGTTATAACAACCAATATAGCAAGTTGTAACAACGTTCTAATACGTCATAAACACGTTAAGCCAAGATGTAACAGCTTTATTACAAGTTGTAACAAGCGGAAAATAGAGAGACAGTTTCGGATTATGTTTCCAAGGTTACTGACAGGCGTGTGTGTGTGTGTGTGTTTGTGTGTGTTGTGTGTGTGTTGTGTGTGTGTGTGGTGTGTGTGTGTGTGTGTGTGTGTGTGTGTGTGTGTGTGTGTAATGTGTGTACTCACCTAGTTGTACTCACCTAGTTGTGCTTGCGGGGGTTGAGCTCTGGCTCTTTGGTCCCGCCTCTCAACCGTCAATCAACTGTGTGTGTGTGTGTGTGTGTGGTGTGTGTGTGTGTGTGTGTGTGTGTGTGTGTGTGTGTGTGTGTTGTGTGTGTGTGTGTGTGTGTGTAATTACCTAAGTGTAGTTACAGGATGAGAGCTACGCTACGTGTGTGTGTGTGTGTGTGGTGTGTGTGTGTGTGTGGTGTGTGTGTGTGTGTGTGTGTGTTTGATTTACCTCTTTCGCGACTCTTTTTTTTTTAACTCGATTTCATGGCAGGGAGGGACGATTGGGCACGGGTCGTTCACTGTGTGTGCCCAGCAGGACCTGATTTTTAAAAGACTGGGAAATTGTTTTCTGGGGCCTTAGTCGCAGGAGAGCTTACGGGCTATTCATGCCCGTACTACCTCTTAGGTGGTTTAATCTTTATCAATCAATCAATCAGCAGGGAGAGCCCCGTGACTTGCAAACAAGAGTCGGAGGGCTGTCCTTCTGTAGCATAGTGCAAACAATTCCAGTGTTCAATCCCCGACCTTCCAAGTGGTTGGGCAGCATACCCACTTCCCCCGTGCTATCTCTAATCCTTATCCTAATCCATTCCAAGTGGTGTATAGTGGTAATACCCATGCCCCTTCCCTCCCCCATTAGACCGGGAAGGGAATGAGGTTATTATGGGGTGGGTTGGCGAGAGGCAGTAGTGTAATAGGCAGTAATAGACAGCTGGACCATCCAGGTGAAGGAGGTAAACAGTCTTTTAGATGTACCTGGATTGTACCTGAAGAGGGTTCTTGTAGCTCTCCTCGCCCGAGCCCCCCCCCCTGGCCTGTGCCCAGGCTTGACACATCATCACGTGACCCCTCCAGGCTGTCAGGCTGTGCCTCCGTCCTGTGTCCTCCCTTCACACACGCTCTTTCTCTCTCTCTCTCTTTGTCTCTGTTTCTCTTTCTATCTTTATCCGTGGTTCTTGTTGATGCCTCTAGCAGCGTCGCCGCTGGTGTCGACGTCGCTTCCGGTGCCCAGATGCTGTTGTTGACGCCGACCTTGCCCATGGTCGTGCTGCTGCCATAGTGACAGCAGCACGAGAGGCAGTAGTGTACTTCACTGGTGGTGTTAATGTGGTGGTGTGTGGCGCCCCTTGTGTGACGGCTGGCTGGCTGCTGCCGCTCCTCCCAATACCAGTCATCAGCACACAACTCTCCTATTTACATTTGCTTACCTCCATTTACATGGCCAGCTGGCGGCGCATGCGTCTTGTCGTGTTGCTGAACACTGTGTGCTAGTGGGTGTCTGGGGTGTAGTGTACAGCTGCACATTAGACGAAAAGATTAAAAGGAAGACATGTTGTAGAAAGGCGGAGAGAGAGAGAAGGTAGGTGAAGATGGCGAGACATCAACTAGGCCGCCTCACAGCTGGGTGGACAGTGCTCGGATTCATAATCCTGAGGTTCCGGGTTCGATTCCCGGTGGAGGCGGAGACAAATGGCCAAAAATGTTTCTTTCGCCCTGATGCCTCTGTTACCTAGCAGTAAATATGTACCTGGTAGTTAGACAGCTGCTACGGGCTGCTTCCTGGGGGGGTGTGTAACACAAAGGAGGCCTGGTCGAGGACCGGGCCGCGGGGACGCTAAGCCCCGAAATCATCTCAAGATAACCTCAAGATAACCGTCCTCTTCATTCGAGGACGACGGGTTGCACATATCACTTTACCTTTGATAATCAAAATAGAGATCCTAAATGTAGTTCTTGTCCTTGTATGTAAGTCACCGGAGGCAAATCACCAGCAGTTTAAAGACCAACTAATGAAAATAGAACATTGCTTGGAAAACCTCACAAATCCAGCTCCGAACATCATCCTGCTTGGGGACTTTAACCTACGGCACCTGAAATGGAAGCACCTGGCTAATACAGTAATATCAGAAAGAATACCAGGAAGTAGCCTAAATGAACAGACACATGCAAATGACCTGCTACGGATGTGCGACAGGTTTGTCTTAAACCAGCAAATAGTAGAACCAACTAGGAAGGAGAACACGCTGGACCTCATTTTCACTAATAATGATGAATTGATCAGGAACATAATGATTACAAATACCTGTTACTCAGATAACAACCTAATTGAAGTTCTGACAAGCTTGTTGCGAGTAGCCGTCACAACTGCAAGAAAAATGACGGGTTGGATAACAAGAACCTTTCACACCAAAGATGCTATACCGATGATGATACTTTTCAAAACGCTAGTGCTCTCTAGACTTGTACTGCTGCACAATGCCCCTTTCAAAGCTGGAGAAATTGCTGACCTGGAGAGCGTGCGGAGATCCTTTACTGCTAGAATCATGTAATGTGAAGAGGGCTTTTTGTTTTGTCTTTGGGTTTGGTAAGAAGCCTTGTACACGGAGGGGTAGTGGTGGGGGGGGGGGGGCAGGGAGGGATTTAGGCTGTGTCGGTGGTGGGGGGGGATGAGAAATGAAATTGAAATTGAAATAAGTTTATTGATGTAAAATACACACAAAGGGATGAGGTAGCTCAAGCTATTCTCACCCCGTTCAGTACATCGTGTTAATACATACATATACACACATCACAAACAATAATCATATTACCAAACATTCTGAGAGATAAACATATACATTTCCTTCACGAGAAGTATGATATCAGAGTACACAAATACTTTTATGACCTAGGTATACTGTATAGACAGGGGATGAGAAGGGTCTAACTAAAGCCTCTTGTGGAGGAGACGGTTTTAATAGGGTGGGTCTGGTAGGTTATCCTGGTAGAGGAAGCCATTCCTGACAGGAGGGCGGGGTCGTTTGAACTAATCTCTAGGGGGATTACCGTGGGTTAGTGTGTCCCCCCCCCTCCACCACTTAATCCTAGCCGATATCTTGCTAAATCCCGATACGGCTTCTCTGCCCACCGTGTTTATACTGGCTCCAGTTGTTGTTGTCTTCTTCATATTCAATTCGTTACGTGGTTTTTTTTCTAAATACGGAAGTCATGTAGACTCTAGCTATTTCCTTGGAGCTCTTCACACATTTTTGTAGTAAATATAAATGTTAAAAACTTTGGAGTTAAATCATGGTTGTGATTTCAACACTGGGGGCTTCCGAGCCACAGATGTTGGCCATGATCAGCCAGGCTGCAACTCGTATGTCAGGCTGCGAGCAGCCGCACCAAACCACCTGGTTGATCAAACCAGCAACCAGGAGGCCTGGTCAGATACCTGGCCGCGGGGACATTGATCCCCGAAATCGTCAAGAGGTAGACATGTGCTTGGTTCACCAGAATAAACGTGTACTGCATGGTTGTTGTTGTATTTAGATTCAGTTACTCGGAACAAGTTCCAAGTAGCTGAATCTATGGTGAGCCCGTAGTGGACTTACCTGGCACAGGAGCAGGGCAAGTAGCACGGGCTATGGTGAGCCCGTAGTGGACTTGCCTGGCACAGGAGCGAGGCAAGTAGCACGGGCTATGGTGAGCCCGTAGTGGACTTGCCTGGCACAGGAGCGAGGCAAGTAGCACGGGCTATGGTGAGCCCGTAGTGGACTTACCTGGCACAGGAGCGGGGCAAGTAGCACGGGCTATGGTGAGCCCGTAGTGGACTTACCTGGCACAGGAGCGGGGCAAGTAGCACGGGCTATGGTGAGCCCGTAGTGGACTTACCTGGCACAGGAGCGGGGCAAGTAGCACGGGCTATGGTGAGCCCGTAGTGGACTTACCTGGCACAGGAGCGGGGCAAGTAGCACGGGCTATGGTGAGCCCGTAGTGGACTTACCTGGCACAGGAGCGGGGCAAGTAGCACGGGCTATGGTGAGCCCGTAGTGGACTTACCTGGCACAGGAGCGGGCAAGTAGCACGGGCTATGGTGAGCCCGTAGTGGACTTACCTGGCACAGGAGCGGGGCAAGTAGCACGGGCTATGGTGAGCCCGTAGTGGACTTACCTGGCACAGGAGCGGGGCAAGTAGCACGGGCTATGGTGAGCCCGTAGTGGACTTACCTGGCACAGGAGCGGGGCAAGTAGCACGGGCTATGGTGAGCCCGTAGTGGACTTACCTGGCACAGGAGCGGGGCAAGTAGCACGGGCTATGGTGAGCCCGTAGTGGACTTACCTGGCACAGGAGCGGGGCAAGTAGCACGGGCTATGGTGAGCCCGTAGTGGACTTACCTGGCACAGGAGCGGTGTACTGCATGGTTTCTGCAAAGAAATGTACAGTACCAGTAGTTCAAGCGTTCGGTGTAGTGTGACGAAGTCTTAAATACAGGCGAGATACCAGCAGTACCTAAATCAGTAGATATAGCTACATAATGGAGGGAGCTATCAGCTCAAAATTATAGACCCGTCGCACTACCGTCGCAGATAATACAAGTTCTTGAAGGAGTGACTTAAGAATTAAATCTCCAGTTGTATGGAGAACAAGAAATTTTACCATGCAGGTCAGCATAGATTTAGAGCGGGAAGATCCTGTCTTTCACAGTCACTCTATCACTCTTGACAACATAACAGATTCATTAGAAGAAAGAACAAAATACAGATGTTTTATACACAGACTTTGTAAATCCATTTGATGTGTGTGATGATGAGATCAACACAAGTGACGAGTAAAGTGGGGCATTGTCAACCCACTTTACTTGTTAACTTTACTTGTAAAGCTGGTTGTCAACTTTGTCAAACAGAATGCAGAGAGCACAGTGATCAGCTGTGTACCCCAGGGCACAGTCCTTGCACCGCTGCTGTGTACCCCAGGGCACAGTCCTTGCACCACTGCTGTGTTCCCCAGGGCACAGTCCTTGCACCACTGCTGTGTTCCCCAGGGCACAGTCCTTGCACCACTGCTGTGTACCCCAGGGCACAGTCCTTGCACCACTGCTGTGTACCCCAGGGCGCAGTCCTTGCACCACTGCTGTGTTCCCCAGGGCACAGTCCTTGCACCGCTGCTGTGTACCCCAGGGCACAGTCCTTGCACCACTATATACCCCAGGGCACAGTCCTTGCACCGCTGCTGTGTACCCCAGGGCACAGTCCTTGCACCGCTGCTGTGTACCCCAGGGCACAGTCCTTGCACCACTATATACCCCAGGGCACAGTCCTTGCACCACTGCTGTGTACCCCAGGGCACAGTCCTTGCACCACTGCTGTGTTCCCAGGGCACAGTCCTTGCACCACTGCTGTGTACCCCAGGGCACAGTCCTTGCACCGCTGCTGTGTACCCCAGGGCACAGTCCTTGCACCACTGCTGTGTACCCCAGGGCACAGTCCTTGCACCACTGCTGTGTACCCCAGGGCACAGTCCTTGCACCGCTGCTGTGTACCCCAGGGCACAGTCCTTGCACCGCTGCTGTGTACCCCAGGGCACAGTCCTTGCACCACTGCTGTGTACCCCAGGGCACAGTCCTTGCACCACTGCTCTGTACCCCAGGGCACAGTCCTTGCACCACTGCTGTGTACCCCAGGGCACAGTCCTTGCACCACTGCTGTGTACCCCAGGGCACAGTCCTTGCACCGCTGCTGTGTACCCCAGGGCACAGTCCTTGCACCGCTGCTGTGTACCCCAGGGCACAGTCCTTGCACCGCTGCTGTGTACCCCAGGGCACAGTCCTTGCACCACTGCTGTGTTCCCCAGGGCACAGTCCTTGCACCACTGCTGTGTACCCCAGGGCACAGTCCTTGCACCACTGCTGTGTACCCCAGGGCACAGTCCTTGCACCACTGCTGTGTACCCCAGGGCACAGTCCTTGCACCACTGCTGTATAAGTGAATATATTAATCTAAAGGACACAGTACAAGTTGCAGCCCCCAGAAGCTGTCGAACGCAAGTCAAGCCTGGCCTCGGGCCGGGCTTGAGGAGTAGAAGAACTCCCAGAACCCCATCAACCAGGTATCAACCAGGTGCCTATTTACTATTTAAACGATGGCAAAACGTGAAAGGGGACAGCCCGTCCTCGACTCAAGTCCATTCCATCCAGCGGTCGACCCCACAGACGTATTCATCAATTTTTACATACGTTCATTCAAAACGGGAATGATCTCAAATATAAATTAATATTATAATATATTTGCATATTGTGCATATATAGGCATAGGTTAGGTTAGGTATTTAGGTTGTGTTGGCGATTATTTGTATTTGTAGTACGTGGGTGAAGCATTTACAGTATTGTAGTTCAAACAAAATTCGTCAGTGAAGCACTTGTTCCGGAAGTGTTTCCAACGAAATCAGTTGTGAGTCGTGTGTAAACTGTTTTTCTTTCATAAACAGCTGGGGGTTTGGCGGGTGGATGGAATCACTTTTGAGTGGGTCTTTGTTTGGAGGACGGGCTGAAGGGGAAACGCTACCAAATTGGTTCTGATCCGGTCGGGAGTCGAACCTTGAACACTTTTCCTCTCGCTCGTCTTTCCCCTCCACTGTGACATGTTAAAATGGTCGAGTGGAGAGCGCACGCGTCTTAATATGGAGTAATAGGTACGGACCGCTGCTCGACACAAAGGGGAAAGAGGGCCCGCGACGAATAGCTAAGCTCCCTACTCAACTAATTTGCATAATAGCAAACTCTTCAATTATCCTAACATTGGTATCTCTCGCCATCGTGCGATTAGCCGCGGTCAAATTAGTGTCGTGTTCCATGTTGGTGTGAGAGGGAGTGTAGGGTGCTGGTGGGCCTTGTGCAGGGGGGGGGGAGTGTTTGGCGCGAAGGATTCACTACATTATCAAGGGTCACACAGCTCGTGTCAAACCCCCGGTGGGTTATACACAGACTTTGCAAAAGCTGTCAACAAGCGTGAATATGGTGTCATTACACCCACAAACGGGGTAACTGGCAAAAACTGGCAAAATAGAAAGCTATTTCTTTCACTTCCTAACGAAAGCGAACCCAGTGAAAATAGTCAACAAAGCAAAATCCGGATCATCACCCGTGAAGAGCTCAGTCCCCCAGGGTACTGTGCTGGCTCAGTACTTTTTCTCATCCTCATATCGGACATAGACAAGGACACAAATCATAG